>CM021105.1:133749607-134292498 GCA_007115665.2 Sequoiadendron giganteum | reverse complement strand
CATCATTTTGTGTTAACCTACATCCTATTATCATGGGTGTTGCTACTAGTTTTGAGTCTTCCATGCCAAAAAAATTTAGTAACTCTCTTACATATCTGGACTGAGATATGAAAATTCCATCATCTAATTGAGTTATTTGCAATCCTAAGAAATTTTTTAGCTCTCCAATCATTGACATTTCAAATTCAATTTTTATTTCATCAGAAAACTTCATGCATAAGTCATCATTACCTTCAAAAATAATACTATCAACAAATACTTCAATAATCAACTCTTTATCCTGATCCATCTTGAAATGTAGCTTACTATCAGTAGTACCTTAATTGAATCCAAGCTTCAACAAGTATCTATCCATTCTAGCATACTAGGCTCTAGGAGCTTGTTTGAGTCCATACAATACTTTCTTCAATCGAGAAACCATGTATTTTTCATCAATCAGTTGAAATCCATCTGGTTGCTCAACATAAACTTCTTCTAATTCTCCATTCAGAAATTTTGACTTCACATCTATTTGATAGACTTTGTAATTCTTGAAAGTAGCATAAGCAAGAAATAACCTTACAGCTTCAATTCTAGCAACAGGGGAAAAGGTTTCTTCAAAATCAATACCTTCCATCTATGAGTATCCTTTACATACCAATCTTGCTTTATTTCTTACAACTTCACCTTGTCCATTTAGCTTATTCTAAAATAACCATTTGGTTCCAATCACATTTTTATCCTGAGGTCTGGGAACAAGAATCCATGTATCATTTTTCTCTATCTACATCAATTCTTCCTTCATTTCTTCCATCCAATATTCATCTTTACATGCTTCATTGACATTGCTAGGCTTAGTTTTGGAAATCATACAATACTCTTCTGCAATTATTATTCTATTTTGCACACCTTTTTTCTTGTCTCCTATAATCCGATTTTCAAAATGATTTAGTTTTACATACCTTGGGACTTTAGGATTCTCTTTGACTTTTGATTCTTCTATTCTCTCTTTTGTACTTCCACTAGCTTCTCCTTCATGATTCTCTTGATTCACCAAAACAATTTGAACTTGATTTTGTGTCTACGCATTCTTTCCATTATTGGTAATATCTTGTTGGTCATTTGAATCATATCCACAATATCTGGATGATCTAACAATGTCTTCAACTCTGACATTTGCACTTTCAACCATTTTCTCCAATCTTCTATTGTAGAACCACTAGGATTTTCTCTTAGTAGAGTAACTCGGAAAGATTCATTCATCACTTCTAGCATTAAAATTTCCAATATCTTCATCTCTCTTGATATAACATCTACTTCCAAAGATTTTGAAATATTTAATTGTAGGCTTATAAACAAACCACAGCTCAAAAATATTCTTACTAGAATTTCCATTAACATTTACCCAGTTGATAGTGTATACAACAATGCTTACAGCTTCTCTCCAATAGATATGAGTAACATTGCCTTACAACATCATAGTTCTAGAAACATCTAGAATTTTCATGTTCTTTCTTTCAACAACTTCATTCTGTTGAGGGGTCCAGGGAGTAGATAATTGTCTTTTGATTCCATGCTCTTCACAAAATGAATTGAACTCTAGGGAAGTGAATTTACAACCTTTGTTTGATCTTAAGCATTTAACCTTCAATCTTGTCTCATTTCTCGCCAAAGCTTTGAAATATTTGAACTTTTCTAGTAATTCATGTTTTTCTCTCAAGAAAGAAACCCATATCATCCTAGAGTAATCATCAATAAGCAACATAAAGTACGTTTCTCCTTGTAGACTTTAGATTCTAGATGGACCACATAGATCAATATGAACCAACTCTAGCACTCCATTTGAATGATGCTATTTGCTCCTAAAATAAATTATTGTCTTCTTTCCCATTTGGAATTCCTTGCATATAGTGTTAATAGGTTTTACTAACTTAGGTAGATCTATGACTGCTTGAGTGGATCTTAATTTGACAATGTTATCAAAATTCACATGACACAACCTCCTATGCCATAACCAACTTACATCAACTTGAGCTATTAGGCAACTTTCACTAGCAGCACTCAGGTGAAAAATGTTACCTCTTATTTTTGTAGCTGAAGCAATTACATTTCCAGAGCTTCCCAATATCCTGCACTTTCCATCTTTGAATTGAATATTGTATCCCTTGTCTACCATATGTCCAACACTCAACAAGTTATACTTCAATCCTTCAACATAAAGGACATCATCAGTATTATATTTACCACCAAGAGAAATAGTGCCTCTACCACAAATCACACCAGCATTGTTATCTCCAAATCTTACAACACCACCGTCATACTTTTCCAAGCTTAGAAACTTGCTTTTGTCACCAGTCATATGATGTGAGCATCTGTTGTCAATCACCCATTTATCATTTTCATCAATTTTGGCTGCAAGAGCTTTCTCAATATTATTGTTAGCAGATTCAGTGGACACCATACCATTTTCCTTGATAGCAATGAATACCCATCCATCTTCATTTCCATTTTCTTTATTAGATTCATCATGAGTAACACCTTCTTCAACATAATAACATTTTTTTTTAAATCTAGACTTGCTAGGTTTATACTTAGAAACTCTTTCAGGACACCTTGATGCAACATGACCTATCTTGTTGCAAGAGAAATATTTAATAAGAAACTTTCCTTTATACTTACCATGTCCTCTGGATTCCCTTTTCACAATCAATGCTCCCAGATCTTCTAGCTCTCTTTCTTCATCTTCAATCTGTTTCATCTCATCTTAATATTTGAATGTCTTTCTAGAACTTTCTCCTAGATCATATCTTTGTTGGATTTTTCTAGATATAGTAGCTTTGAATGCAAATTTTGTTTTAGGAGTAGACTCACCAAATTCACTCAACTCAAAGGCAACAAGTTTACAAATCAACATGTCTCTTGTCACATTTGTTACTGTTCTGAGCTCTTCAATAGCATGAGCTTTCATTTTGTAAGAAGCAGGCACTGATATGATCACTTTAGCCACAATCTCATATTCTTCCATAACTCCACTAGCACATCTAATACCCATCACTAGTTCATTTACCTTCTGCATGAAAGAAACAATGTTTTCATCTTCACTCATCTTCAAATTCTCCGACTTGCCTTTCAGACTTGTTAGCTTAGCAATATTCACTTGTGCATCTCCTTCATACAATGTTTCCAATTTCTTCTAGATCTCATGTGCTATCTCCAGACCTATCACATTTGTCATCTCTGAATCTGTCATAGCACTTAGCAATGCTTCTATAGCCCTGATATTATTTTCAGCTTCTTTGATCTCATCAGGAGTAGTGGGACCATTTTGAGGAATATTATATCTCTTCTTTGTAATCTTCTAGAAGGGTTCACCAATGCACTTCAAATGACACTCCATTCTGATCTTCCACGAAGGTTAATTTGTACCATTGAGTCTAGGATTGTCCTTCTTGTATGATGCCATCTAGGATCACCTCAAGATATTAAACTTCTTCAGAGGAACCTACTCTAATACCAATTGCTGGAAAAAAAAAAAGGACAAAAAACTAAGAGAGGGGGTGAATCATTTGTTTCAGTATTAAAATTTATTTAATCTTGATCAACCTTTAATCTTACATTTAATAATTAATAGTGAAAGAATGAATCAACAACACATCAGAAACACATGAACACCAAGATTTTATATGTGGAAACCCTATTAGGGGAAAAACCACAGTGGATGTTAATCCACAAGATTATACCTTATTAGAAGTATAATGAGAAATGAATAAGGAATGCACATGCATTCAGGCACACTGCCTAAAGCTCACTACTCAAAGGGAAGGCTCACTACCTTACATAAAAAATAATCAGAGTAAATCCATCTGATGTGGTTAAACTAAGAAATTAGCTTTTAAAAAAGCCTGATGATAGTTCCGATTAGGCACATAAATACTTCTTCACACTTTGCTCAATCTTCTTCACACTTTGCTCTAAAATCAAATGATCTTATCTGTATTCACACATTTCTCATTTGCACTTTGCATACATTCACCGAGCACACTTCAAAATGAAGAAATAATCATTCTTATATATCCGCTACATGAATTTACATGAACAACTTTGTCGGCCACAAATAAATAATAAATTACAAACTCTCGGCCCATATCATGAATAAATCTCAAAGTGCACCAACCTAAGTCGGTCACAAAATAATGAGGACCTAAATCAACATCCTCGAACATGCCAATCAATAAAATGTTAATCCATAAGGATCCACAACACACTACCACCATCATGTTGACCAAGAACATGAAAACTTGAACACACAAGGAAAAATCTTTGATCATGAACACACCAATCAACACGGATGTATCAAAATGATAGACCACGATTTAGAAACATCATTGAACATTGTAGGAGCATACGCAATAATTCAATTTACCAGAATTACACTCTCTTCTTCCAGAAACACCTACTATAGTAAAAAAATAACTGTAGGAACTCAAAAACTCATAACTCACTCAAATCTTGATGTGTACCACTAAAACATCCAGAAAACATACTAGATAGGCTCAGCAAGAAACCCTTTAATGTGTGACCTTAGATTATCAATGTACACAAATTTCTACCATTCAAATCTTCACAACTTCACAGACTTCCTACAACATATTTATTCTAATTTTCTCAATATCCTTGACATATATAGCCTTCAGAATTAGTAATGCTAATAGTGTTGACATCAATGACAACCACATATCAACAACACAACTACAACATCCAACACAAAGTCCATGTCAACTTCAGTAAATAAACTATAGATTCTACCCAAATTTGGACTAAAAACTAGTCTCATCACCATGTTCCAAATGTTAGATTAAATCAAGAAAAGAAGAAGATGTTAGGGTTAGATGAATGATTAAGCATTAAAACCCTAAAACCTAGACCAAGTTACAATGTGATTTGACTCTATATACAAAAATAGAAAATTTAACTCCATCAAAATTGAAAAATATTTATACCATTGCATAGAGCATGAAATTCTACCCCATTTTAAAAAGAAAAGCTTTGACAAAGACCTTCGTATGACCAAGATATGACTATTTTAAAATAGACTCTAAAAGTATGAAAATGATAGCATCGCTATAGCAATATAGTGACACTTTTGCATTATGGCAACACTTTTTTCAATTATGTTGACACTTTTTTAAATTATAGTGATGCTTTTGTAAAAGTGTCACTCTGGTGAATAAGAGTCACTCTGGTGAATAATAGCATCACTCTAGTGAAAAATAACATCGATGTAGCCTCCAAAAGTGTCACTCTAGTCCATAAAACTGCAACTCATAGAAATTTTAAGATAAAATCATCAAAGTTAGTAAATCCCTCCCTCTAGCACTAGAATGTGACCAATGGATTAGTATAAGTTAACCACACTTGATCCATGAGGAATTGAAGTGTGATTTAGCCACTAAAGCTCAATCCCAATAAAATCATTCAATGTAAATTGAAGTGAAAGACATTAAAACTTAACATGTTAAACTTCAAATGCTATTGAAATACCTACTCTAATCTATTGAAACTTATTCTATTAGGGGATTGGTTTTGTATTGATGTGAAACAATGATCCTTTCCCAATCTTGTGGGTAAATGAGCTCGTTTTGATCGATTCTATTGAAGAGAATTGATGAAACAAATGAAATATGTGTATGAAAACATGATTTAAAGCTAAACTAGCGTGATGCAAGCTAATTAAACATGATTTTATGCTAAATGATGAAGATATACAAATGCCTTAGCTAGTTCTAAGTGTATTCTAAGCTAAAATATTCAAACCCTAATTTATAAATAAGCTAAGATGGATGCATGGAAGCCATTAATGGAAGCTCAAAGCTAATATGAAACTAAAACTGAACTAAAATACACTAAAATTGAGTAAAGTATGAGTGTCAGTGTGAGTGATTTCAACAACATAAGTTTTCTTTGAAATATAGATCCATTTGTCTCCAAAGAGTGTTCTATTTAAATGAGAGAAAATAAGAAATGAAGGGTTGAGATTGAAAAATATAATCAATGGTCAAGGATGGAGGAAATAAGAGGCATGGATCATGGATTCTCATCAACAAATAAAAATGAAAGATGAGATTTAATCAAGGATTCCATTTGTTCCAAACAAACACACTTTTGACCTGCACACACAGGTCACAAGGTAACTTTCTCAAGAGGTCACAAGTTTAGCTTGATCAAGAAGACAAGTGAGAATATTCCTTTTTCACATGATTGGAGGAGAGAGAATATCCTTTAAAATATTCATATGGGTGAGGAAAAAAGTTATTTAGTTAATTAAAACAATTTTATTGTGCAAGAGGAGGAATATTCTTTTGGAATATTCCTTTGCAAGTGAGAGGAATTGGATTAATTAGATAATAGCTAATTAAACAAGGTTTAAACAAGCAATTTAGGGATTCTAGAAGAATAAAGTGATATTCATTAAATTAAATGATTTAATGAATGGGGGAAAGGTGAAATGATATTTAATTAAATAACTTAAGTTTATTTAATTAAATAAGAAGACTTAGAGAATTAAATTAAATAGTTTGATTTATTTTATTTAATGAGATGAAATGTTAGCGTGAAAGGGGGTGAATTAACCTAATTTGATGAATTAGGTTAATAGATGAAAATGAGTAAATTAATTAAATAGCTAGGACAATTTAATCAATTAAGAAAAAAGAAGATGGGTTTCAAGAGGAAATGATGTTAGTTAGCTAATGTGATCCATCAAGACATTATTAGGTGTCTACAGTTCTCAACCCAAGAATCTTCATGATGGACCTATATTTTATACTTCACATCATTTCAACAAATAGTTGACATCTTGCAGTCTCATTTAAATTTTCAAAGAACGCTCTCAAAATCTTATGAGCATATCTTCTACAAGTATGTTTTGGAATCTTACCTTCCATTGGCTGAAAAATATTCTCATCAATATCAATCAAATACTTTGGAATTTTATGCAAAATTCTAGGTGGCGTTGTCAAAGGTAAATTCATCTCAACAATCGATGAAATATTTTCAGTATTTAAATGAGATGGGATAGATGGCATACCTTCGATCAAAGATGGAATAGATAATGTACGTTGAATTTGATATGGGAAAGATGGCATACCTCCTTCTTCACATGTACATGACGATGTATTTTCAACTCGAGATGCGGTAGATGGTGTCCCTCCACATTGAATTGTGGGGGAGGATGTGTCTCCAGCAATGGTATTCAAATTTCTCATATTCAAATTGTGGAGGAGGTTTTTCATTTTTTACCTTTGTGCTGCCAATTCCATAGCTCTCATTGATGGTTGAGGTTCCTCTTCTTCTATCGAGTCCAATCTCCTTTTCCCATGAAGCTCCCTCATATTTACTGATTTCTTTTCATTCTTAGCTTCTTTCTCTTCACGTGTTGGTTGAATCCTTAATTGTTTCCTTGGCATGATGATACAAATGATGTATTAGTTCCACCATAGGGCAAAAAAAAAAGCATAAGTGCACTTGGACACACCATAAGAAAAATAAAAGCATGCATGGTATTGGATGATTTCAATATAAAATCCTTATAATCAATTACACATATAGTTGATTTCATCAATCCAAATGCATAAGAAAACTAGTTAATGTCATCAATCCTTTCATCTATAGCCTCAAAAATTTCTAGATATTCACCATATGAGATTCCTACAACATATGACAGCTATTTATTCATTGTTTCCAAACAAAACTTGAATATTATAGGTCTGAAAATGTGCATATTTGTATGCATTGAAATCAAAAAATAGGAAATTAAAACAACATGAAAACATAAATAAAGAAATCAAATTTTAAATCTCTACTTTACCGATCCCATTACAAACCTCAAAAATAAATGATGTGATGTTGCTTCACCTTTGGATGTGGATGCTAAATCTCAGCAACATAACACTATGATTGATGATTGATTTGATTGATAATAGATTTTGACAGAGTTGATTTGCATAAGATGTGTGATTCCCTAATGATGAAGAAATAATCTTATTTATATAATTTCCAAGGAAAAATCAAATATGAGATGAAGATGAGGATGAAGACTTGAGATGACTGAAAAATCATTAGAGTCGACTCAAATACAAAATAGAAAATTTTATTTTGAATATTGAAGAGATAATTGTGAATTAATTGATTTGATTAATAGATAATTGTGCACATAAAGTTTCTATTTTGAAGATTGAGTTGACTGGTGGATGAAGATGAAGTTTCCATAATGAAAGAAAGCTAATGATTTAGGAAAGATTTAGATTCCAAATTTGAGATAGAATTGATTGAAGAGAAAAAAGATGGAAAGATTGAAGAAAGAAAGTAAGTGTAATAAATAAATATAATTTATTTATTTTCACCTACATGGATAACTAATTAAACAAATAAACATACTTATTTAATTATGAAGAATATTAGAGACTAAATAATTAAAGATGATTATTTAAAAAGTGGTCAATTAATTAAACAATTAAAATTGTTTAATTAACATTAGAGAATAGTTTAGAAAATTTAAATAAGTAAAATTAATTAATTAAATGGATATGAAGAAATATGAATTTAGAGGAATGAGATTAATCTAATTAAATAATAAAATTATTTAATTAGGAAATTTTTTAGTGTCTACAATATCAATCAATTTAATCTTCTCTAGCATGTAGAAAATTACTTATTTCCAATCCTATCGTATCAAAGGGTCTTAAGTTGGTTGCATATTTCATATCAGACCTTAACCAACATTTTCATTTGGATTATTTGTCATCTATATAAGTAATTTTTGCTAGTTTGGGGTGAAGTTGAAGTTCTTTCCCAGCCATAGAGGGTTTGACAACAAGTTTGCAAAGATGAAAGTGGTAGCAATTTATTGTAGGAGAGATGACTATGAAAGAGTACTTAGAAGAGTATTACAAACCAATAACTAGGTTAGGACATCATGAGTAAGGGGATTTTTTAGTTTCACAGAGGGATATAATTTGTGTAATAGGAGAGGTGAACTAACAAATTGGAAATGTTCGTTCAATACTTCAAGAAAGGAAAGAGGTAAGTGTTGTGATATGGTGGTAGATAGTGGTAGAAAAATGATCTAATGTTTATGAAAATGGTTGAAAATTTAGGACCAAGGATGTTGAGGCATCCAAATTCATTATGGATTGGTTGATTATAGTAAGTGGATTTAATTTTGGTATAAGAATAGTGCTAGATAAGGTTCAAGATCAAAGCATGCCATGATGAAGTGTTATGTTATTTACAACTATGGATGTGTCATAAAGAAGCCCGTGGTAGTTTGAAAAAAAAGTAGTGTATGCTAGGAGGGTTAACACCCATATCATATGGAAGGGTGATTATAAGCACAAGTTGATACCATTAATCCTAGGAAGTGAGGTAAAATTTCAAAATAGTGCAAAGTTGTGCATTAAGGAGGACTGGTTTGTATTGATCACAAATACATCACTAGTACATAAACAATAATATATGATTAAAAAACTACTAGAAACTACATATAAATGACCAAACATGATCACATGACCATTAGTAGTTTATTCCCAGTCATTTATAACGTGACCGAATTGATGACTAAACCATTTTTAGTTATTTATTGGTTGTTTTGATTGATAGATTTGGTAGTATATTTAGTCATTGATTTCATGATTTATTTTTATAATTATGTCACTTATTTAGTCATTGATTGTTGTAATCTGGTCACTTATTTAGTCATTTTTTATTCACTGATATATTTAGTCATTGATTATTGTAATTTGGTCACTTATTTAGTCATTTTTTATTCACTGATATATTTAACTAGCCACTTATTTAGTCATTTATTTAGTCATTTTTTATTCACTAATATATTTAGTCATTAATTTAGTCATTGATTGTTGTTAACTAGTCACTTATTTAGTCATTTTTATTCACTGATTTTCGTCCATTGGTAGTGTATTCAAGGTAAAAGCACAAAGTTGTGTCACACTTTATAAAGGAAATGGTCAACGTTGATCCAACTTTTAAACTTGAATCACTAAAAAGTGGCATATACGTTTTGAATTTTGAAATGATGTAAATTAGTAAAATATGTAATTTTTACTACATTTTATGTTTGTATTTTTATTTATTTTTAAATAGTTTTTAATAAATTAACACTATAATTTAGCTGCTAATAAAATGCTAAAAAATGAAGTTGCACGAGACGTCAAACTTTTTATGGTAAATTTTATTTTTTTCTTTCAATTTTTTTGTTTGTATTTATAACTTGAAACTTTAGTGCATGGATATATTTTTTTCTAATTTTGATAAATATATATTTTTAAATAAATATTAAAATGTTGTGTGAATCAAAAAACGTTTGTTTCCATCAGACATTATCTTTCATATTAAATATTTATCTAAAATGGAAAAAAAAATATACCGTCTTGAAATGGATTCTTTTATCTAGTTCATCATATTTTTTTCAATTTTTTAATACTTTTTAGTATTTTTCCTTGGAATAGTAATCAACTTAATATTTTTTGTTGATAACCTACTTTTAGTGAAAAATAAAAAATAAAATATAAATAATAATTAAACTATTAAAATGGCTGGTAATTTGAGTCATGGATAGCCTCCTAATCCCCTACCTGAAATGCAACTAAGGTTGGATTTCCAACCCCTCCTCCCCCTTTGATATCTCATCCACCAAGCCCAATACTTGGTTTATTTCCTCTCTGTGACTAGCTCCCACCCCAACCGAGTTTGGTTGAATAGCTACTTCTGAACCTCGACAAACGATGTAGAAGGAATAGGTCATCCACATGATCCATACCACCCTTCTCTATTCTTACATCTCTCATTACAGTAGGAGGATGCATGTCTAGTGTATCAAAACCACCATCTCATTCTTCAACATATTATTCTAATTCGGTTGAGCCTTTCTCGTAGAATAGTTTATACTAACCTATCTCATCCTTCTCATTTTTGGATTTGATGCTCCTAATATATTCTCATTTATATGGATGGAAGGCCTATCTATATATCTAGTAGCTATCATCACCAAAATAGATCAAATTCAGAGGGAGGGATCAGAGGAAGGATTCCATTCATCAGTAGGGATACGAAGAAGTAGGGATTTATCAACCATTTTTTTTCTATTTCCCACCACTACAGATGCTAGATGATATTCCCAATTCTTCTCTTATATTTTTGAAAACTAAACTTATGGATCTACAAAAGGGTATTTTTTATATTTTTAAAAAAATGGTTTTTACATTAGCAGGAGTTATTGAAACTTCAAGTTTTTCAAATAATTTTATTTTTTTGGTAAATTAGACTCAAAGTGGTGCTCCATATATTTTTAGCCAACAATTTTAGTTGAAAAATTTGTGGAAGTATCTAACTTAGCTAGAATGAAACTTATTAGATCATATGTTTGACCAAAACTGATTTTTAGTTAGAAATACTTAAATTCAGTTGTGATGATAAGTTGGCTGAAAGTGTGACATAGCTTTGTGCTTTTACCCTCTAGTCATTAATTTTAATAATAATTTTGATCAATTTGGTGGTTTATTTAATTTTTTTTGTTCACTATTTTTTGTCAACTGGTAGTATATTGATACATTGTTTATTAATTTCATAGTCATTATATTTAGTCATATTTATTCATTGATTTCTATCAATTGGTAGTATATTTAGTCAATTGGTACTTTATTTAAGTTTTTTTGTTCATTGTTTTCTACCTAAAAGTGCTATAAAGGAGACAGTGCTTTTGAGGTTTAAACATAAAACACAAAAAAAAAAATCAATCATTCATTTGTACATAATGAAACAACTATTAAGAAGGTAAAATACTAAAATTTTATTGAGAAAAGGTGTACTTATAGTAGATACAAGACATAAATATGTGTCTTTGCTTTGAAACTTGTGTTAGAAAGTGTGTTTCTCAGTGCTATGACTAAGAAAACTAAGTTGTACAGTGCCTTCTTTTTCTTATATAGCTCCAAAGAAAACAAAAATACTAGGATCCCTGAACAACACATTCAAACTATTGCATAAAGAAGTGGGCCAAGCTATCTAACATTTAGTCCATGATAAACATCGACTATGTCATTTTTTTAAATATTTTAGTGGCCATCGTGTGAAGGTCCCTTCTTTCTCTTTTAGATGAAAAAATCCATCTATTTTGTCTTCATAAGAAAGGGTTATGTTACTTGTGACCTTCAAAATATTTACATTTACATCTCTTGATCCTTTCAATTTGACTCCATGTACAATAGATAGTGAGTGAATCTACCCAATGCCCATAACAACACCATCAAATGTATCCAACACCTCAA
The DNA here is from genome assembly GCA_007115665.2 of Sequoiadendron giganteum. Lineage (NCBI taxonomy): Eukaryota > Viridiplantae > Streptophyta > Pinopsida > Cupressales > Cupressaceae > Sequoiadendron > Sequoiadendron giganteum. The sequence continues at coordinate 134,280,175 of CM021105.1, read as the reverse complement.
CTTTATCCCCTTATTGGAGTTTATGAATAAATTTATACAAAAACAAAAAAAAATAAACATTATATTGAGATATAAAACACACATTATATTATTTTTGATAGTTTAAATGTAATATCTTATGTCTTGGAACAAATCAATTTTTGTATGTGTTTTTTTTTTATTCTATTGAATAACGAAGAATGAAATTTTTACTTTGAAAAAAACTAATTCATTGTGAGGTACAAACAAATGGAGGACAAGAATACAATTGTTCTTGATTGTACGAGTACTCTAGAAAAAGACATGGATTGGCAATGAAGTCACTCCAACTGAGGACCATGACACCCTCGAACACAATGCACTAATGCATTGTCAAAATATATGTATGAAGTCTATTAAAACTAAGCTCTAAGATTCCATATGTAAGTTATATGTGCTCCCTTATTTTCATAATCTATGTATAATATCTAATTACATTTCACTACTATTCTAACCAGCGTCTATCAAATAGGTAATGATTACCCTTAATTACGTAATTAAACAACCATTACTTACTTGAATAGTAATTGAATGTGGTTTCATAGAACTCACCTTGAGTTCAACACAGCTAATACTATGAATATCATGTGCATTGTTGTCAATTTCATCATCATAATCACTATCAACGTCATTGACATGAAGTTGTACAACTTTGCAGAGAGTTCTATTGATAGGGTCTTTTTCTTTTCATTTTGTTTTCATATAATTGCTCTGCGTGTGGTTTAATCATCATGCAAAAATTTGTATAAGTCAAGTAAAGAATGAAAAATCTATAATTTTTTGTCCAAAAGAATATTTTAAGCATGAAGAATGACAAAACATTGGGATAGATTAACTTGCAACTTAAAGAATGTAAAAGCTATAAATTTATATCCAAAAGAAGAATGAAAAAACATTCAAATAGATTAACTTACAACCTAAAGAATGAAAAATATATAATTCTTTGTCCAAAAGAACATTTTAAGCATGAAGAATGATAAAAATTTGGGACAAACAACTGAAAACTACTATATTACCTCAACTTAAACACAACTATGATGACTATGTTGTGCTTTCTTGTCCAGTTTGTCATGATCACTATAATCAATGTCGGCAGCTCTAGTGTTGACATCATGAAGGCATTTTTGTTTCCTATTGCTTTGATAAAATTTCTCTATATGTGGTTTAACCATCGTGGAAAAAAATATACAAAACATTCAATAGTCAAGTAAAGAATGCAAGATACAAATTTTTCCAAAAGAACATTTTCTGGATCACTCCAACAATAAAGAAACTGGGTTGGATTCTCTTATGCTCATATTTTAATAATCTACATATTGAGTGGAATATGTATATAGAATTTCCAAAAAAGAAGAAATGAGATCAATAGAGCCTCTCACCTCATCTATATCCATGGATTTATCCTCATTCCATGCAAAAACTATGGGGTTAACAGAGGCAACCAATTGTGAAACTTGTTGAGTGAGACTTAATATGCAACTCATTACCTTTTGGTACCCTTAATTTGAGCTGACGTGCTCTAGAGAGGCTCCTAGTAGGCATTTAATAGATGGTTGTAAAATATATTTTGACGAACTAGATTTCCTCTTCATCCTACTCTTAGATTTACTAGGATCTAGTGCTACCATATAATTAACAATACCTTCTACACCTACTTCTCTATTATTGTTTTCCACCTAGAATACAATGTTAATTTCAACATATAGCTAATTCAATAAAAATTTGAAATAAATAGCACAATATAAATTTAACCAAAACATCATACACTTACTACAAATTTTTCAGGTTTGGCCTGCAACCCGCCTCAGCCAAATATGTATCCAGCCCTCATGTTGTCTCTTGTTCTCTTTCCTCTATTACTCTTTTCCAAATATTCTTCAAAATGTGTACTTTATTTCAATGCCTCCCACTATTTGGGAGATAGAGTGGATTCTAACCTCTCTTTTCCCTCCATAAGTGTTTTTCTACAATTGTATCTAAAATTGTTCATCAAAATTCTCATCTTTTGCTTGTAATATTTTCTAGAGATTTGTCCACCAGTAGTCTCAAAAGAATTTTCCATTTTTTATATAACATTTTCATAGTTCGTGGATCTTACTCTACAAAAATTGATTTGAAAACATCCAAATGGTCCCTACATCTTACACCCATCTCTGAGGCCCACTTTGCAGCATTTGGCCCAATGGGCTCACCATCTCTCGATACCTTAACCAAGAATGAATTTTTTCCTTGTAGTTTTATTTCTTTTGCATTCCTCTTTACATATCTATACAAATCTTGATTCAATATTTTTCTTTTGAAAAAATGAGACACATCTTCTATTAAACCACTACTAGTATTTCTAGTTGATCCACTAGTTCCATCAAAATTTCTAGATGCAATAGGTGCACTCTGAGGCACATTAGATGTAAGGGGTCTCAGTTCATGACTTTCATTAACCAAAACTTCATGTTTTTTGGCCACATCAGGTGTGGCATAAGTAGGTATATTAGTATCAGTCTCTATAGATTTCACTTCAAACACATCCTTTAATGTTGAATAAATCATTTGTAGACATGTTGTTCCTTTTCTTTGATGTTTTTCGATAATCTCTCTTAGACTTTGTGCTAACAAATCATCATGACATTGCACATCACCATGTGCTATATCAAGTTGTGCATCACCATGTGCTATATCAGGTTGCACATCACCATGTGCTATATCAAGTTGCACATCACCATGTGCTATATTATGTTGCACATCACCATGTGTTATATCAGGCTACATATCACCATGTGCTATATCAGCCTACACATCATCACAACCTTTTTATCACCAACTGCATTTTTTGAATCACAAATGTGTTGGCTTCTACATGAAGGCGACACTGTATATTTTCTTTTGTTTTGTTTTTTCTCCACATTTTCTTTGCACTCTTTTTCTTGCCTATAAAACAAAAAAAATATCATATTATGTCTTATATACATAAATCTCTTTCCTATTAAATTTCATTACACACTATTAAACAAATAATATACTACTTAGTGGATTTACAAATTTCATGTTTTTCAAACCAAGATGTGATAAATATTCATTGTTCTTGGCCACTTTTTTGTATGAAAGTGCTCATAATTTGTCACTAGAATTTTAGCATTATGACCACTATCATCTAATTATGCCTTATAGTCCTTTGTTGCAAGTATGAATGAGTATGGTGGTGTTGTCATTAATGTTTTCATTGATGTCAACATAGTACAAGTTGTTGCAATGAAAGAAATCAAGTGATTAAAAGTGGTACATGTATGGTTGAGATACTATAGAGATATTGTGAGTACATGGAGCTATCTTTAAGGTGTTACAGGTGTGCTGATATGATGATCTATCAAGTGCTTTTGAGAAAATTAATAAACAGTGAAGACAAAATTGTGTGTGTGTTTTGAATGTGCTTCGAAAATGTTCTTTGCATTTCTTCTATGTTGATCCTATGCTTGTGCAGATCTGTAGTGTTGTTTATGCACATCCTTGGGTGATATATCTTGGATTATAGCTTCTAGTTTGATGAAGAGTGAAAGTTGTGTTCACCGGTTTGTGAACTAGTCTAGTAGAGTTGCTTTGTCTATGGACTGGGAGAAATGTTTCTACTGCGTAGTCCTCTGCTAGTTTGTCTCATATCTTGTGGATCTAGAAGAATTCTTGTAATGGTGTTATCTATTTTCTAGAAAAAGTGCTCATGGTTTGGTGCTCCGAAAGACTAGTCCCAGAGTTACTATGTGTGTTTGTACAATTTGAGTGGACTGATGGAAAGTGTTCTTTGTATGAAGATTGTTATAGTTGTTGTGAATGAATCTAAAGGAATATAAGAGTTATTCTAGTGTATGGTGAAGCATGTTATGTGATCCACATGTTATTCTCTTGTTTTAAATGTACATGCTTCAATGTTCACTGGTGTTTTCAGTAGGTTTGGTTGACTTGGTGTTTACACATTATGTGAAGGATAAGTATCAATTAAGGAAGCATGTGACTGATCCAAGATGTTATTTTGGGTCCTAGTTAAGTATTTGTTTGGTCCACTCTCATTCTCATCCATTGTAGGAATGTTGATTCATCGACTTAATTTGAATTTGTAAAATGAAGAATGTGTAGCCGACCTCAGAGAAATTTTCTAAGATCGAAGAAGGTATTAATATAAGACAAGATGTTTTGAATTGGAAGCCAAAAGTGTGAGAAGAAAATGAGTGTGCAAAAGTGAATTAATGCAATAGCTCTTTAATGTGTTTGACTCTTGAAAGCAGTGAGTCGATGGTGTCTACAATTCTTTGACCAAGGTTGTGGATGTGTGCAAGTTGTTGTGGTGTATTTTATGTTATCCTTCCTTATCTGAAGGCAGTGAGCCTCCCTTTTGGACAACGAGTCCTATTTGTAGGCAGTGAGCCTTGTATCTAGATAGTGAGTCCTATCTTGGCCAGTGATCCATTTGGCAATGAGCCTCTTTGTATCCAATTTTGCAATTACTCTTAAATTTTTTCTTATGCATTTCAACATCCTTCTCCTCATTTCCTGAAGTCCAAATAAATAATAATGTATAAATCAACAACTTGAATCAGTAAAAATTTATTGATTTCATAATTTGATAACTGTTGAAATTCCAATCTACTAATAACTGCAAATGGAAAGTTAAAATAGAATTCAATTTGTAGATTAAAGAGAATTTGTAGTAAAAAACCAAGAAGATGTTTAGAATTTTAGGTATCAAAAAAAATTTCCTTAGGGATATATTCACAATAAAAGAACTCATAAAACATAACACAAGCAATATGAAGCAAACACACACTCTAGTTCATCATGAGGTGTACTAGAAACTTAAAACAATTCCTAGTTCCATCATCACAATTTACCTTGAACTCCATGACCTAAGCCTTGACCCTAATATTCCTTTTCTTTTTGACTGAGCTTCCCCACTATAAAAAAACATATAAATTTTTAGGTCTGACTAACATTGAAATACCTATACAAATCCAAATATTCATCATATATACTTAAGCAAAAACATGTCTAGCTATTTTACATCCATAAAAGTCCTTTACCGTAATCCCATAACAACAATTTGAACCCTTAGTGGGCTGGTGATATATAATCGATAACATAAAAATTTTCACCACAATACCATAGGGGTATTATAATAAAGGTGTGGTTTGGTGGTATAAAAGAGATTAATTACATTATAACCATAGTACTGTGTCAAGGAAAAGTGAACAGTGCATTATAGCAGGGAACAACCCGCTACCTCGCAAGAAAGTAGATAATAGAGTGGTAGTGAAGTAAGAATTATAGTACTGTGAAGAAGACTACTAAGACATGTGGTATAGCAGTAAGAGTCCCACTACCCAATGATGAAGCATAAGGAAGCTTGTGTTATAGTGGTATACACCTCACTATCTTGTAATAGAGAAATCTCAAGATAGTGTTATAGTGGTAAGTTTGATAAATAAAAAGATTCATGACCCTACTATCCTGCACTAGTTAAAGAAACAAGCGTCGGTGTTGCGGTATAGATTGTCAGTGCATTATTACTAGTTGTGGTATTAAATGCATCTCTTAATAGCCCTCAGATCTTGTGAAAATCAATGGCACATATTCAAACTTGAAAAACAAGCTGATCACAAAATATTTGGTGTAAGGTTGATATTAATGAGGACATGATTGAACTCATAAGCCATTAAAATTGAGAACTCGACATTGTTTTGGCATTCATTTGCAAGGATTGTCATGCAAGAAGTTGGGAGTTCAACAGGGTGAAGTTCTACAACTATCACATATTAGGTAAGTACACTGAACTTACTGAAGGATCTTTACAAGCATAGAATTGTTTGAAATCTTGCATTTAAACACTTAGAAAGCTCGAGTAGAGATTGGGATTAGATATCATTCCGCCTAAAAAGAAAGAACCTGAGACTAAGAAGGGAAACCCTAAGGGTAAAAAGAGATCATTATAACAATATATCTTAGATATCTTTCCTAACTCGACTGACAAAGGATACAAGAAGGTTTTCAAGGATACAGCTCATGGTTGTAGGGATGCCCTTATTCCTATTTCAGGGTGGGAATTATTTTAGTATTTCTATGAAAAGAGGGAAGAGAGAATTTCAGTATCAAATCCGTGGACATTAGACTTAGAAAAGATAATTGTCCTAGATATCTTCATATGTGTGGAGTTCATTAGAGTTCTAGCCCAAAATTACCACCCTGCTACTAGGTCCATGAAGATAACAGATGGGTCACCATTGGTAATATTAACAAAAGCTGCAATTATTGAATGCTTCAATCTAAACAGAAAAGCCCTCACTAAGGTTGAATTTCAAAAGAGTGAGGAAGAATATACTAGGTTAAGGAGAACACATAGAAGTTATGAACTCCCCATATACATGAAAAGGGGTGTTAACAACAAGGTGATACATATCTCCCCCTCTGCCACCAAACCGTTTTTTCTAGCATCTTTTTAGATTTATTTCAAGAAAACTTTTTTTTTTCAAGTACTTGGGATAGATGCACAAGAAAAAATGTTAGTTAATTTGAAGATTATGGCTATGAGAATTTAGAATCCTGAGACAAATATTGAATATGAATTTACCTCATATCTTGAGAAGGAATTACATGAAGGCTTCTTGCAAGTTAGAGAGAACAAAGCCCATATAATATTTAGACACTGTTCTTTAATGTGTCACTTGATATTGTACCAGAACAAAGATAGATGTACATAAAGGATGTTCTTGGGTAGGATTTATTGACAAGGGAACTCATTGTCTTTGAAATGATCGTGTTATAAATGGGATAAAAAATGCAAAAGAAATGATTCTATAGGATGTCACAATAATTAGGATTTATGGGTGCCCACAAGCCCGATATATATTGTCAATATTTGTTCCTCTTTGGCTAGCCTTTTAAGAATTTATGTGGAAAATGATGTGGATGGAAAAGGATGTCATGCACAAAAAAAAGAAGGGTACATTTCTACCTAGCTTGGCAACATGTGAAGAATTATCTATTGGATATGACACCCTTGAAGAATTACAGCATTACCTTAAGACAAGATATTCTTTGAGGCCTGGAAGTGAAAGGGTTTTTGACCCTGAGGGCCATATGAATTTTATAAGACAAAACCTCCTCACAAAGTCCAAATCACTCATCAAGTGGATTATGAAGAGGATGTGATTAGAAACTGCTTCACTCCCCAAGAAGTATATTAGAGGAAAATAAAATGGGAGATCATGATGAAGCTTGAGAAAGAAAGGAAGAAGAAGAATAGTGACTTCTTGGGGTATTTTGTAGATGAAAATCCTCTTAAGAGGATAAATTTGATAATTGATAAGTATGTTGTAGAGGAGGAGAGGTCCACCAAATTATCTCCCAAAAGACCAAGTGGTATTGTAATTTTAGAGCCATCTCCTAACACTATTTCAATATGTCATGTTCCTAAAGAATCACCTCTTGAACAACTACTTCCTAAGAAACAAAAGACACAAGAGCCATATAGATTGGTCTCCTATATAATGAGAAAAAAAGTGGGAGATACAAAAGAAGTGGCCAATGTATTGAGGAGTTTGAAGGATGATGCTGAGGTATTTGATCAACTAGCCCATGAAACTAAAGCTCATAAACTAGAGGCTAGAATTAATATCCATATGTAGGGAGAAAGGGAATGTAGGATGATGAGATGGAAATTGCAAGTCATGGATTTATTGAAGATGATGATTTCATTAAGACCCCTAAATTTAAGGATTTCTAGGTTAAAATTAAAATGAGAGAGTTTTAAGAAAGGGTAGAGATAAACAAGATGGATGTGGAAGAGTCTTAGCACTATTAGATTGTAGCCTAGACTTTGAATGAATTGAGAATTGATAATGTCTATATTAGCCCACAAGAAGCTAGGGATATGGTTTTGAAGAGTAATATACTTATTATCCTACATATTGAGCTAAAGAAGATATTCTTACTTGACCAAGTAAGAGAACAAGAAGACCCAATGATGATTGTTGAATTTTATTTTGATGAGGGGATAAGTCATACACGGTACAACCCTAAGATTGAGACCTTGGCATTTTTGGCCAAGCAAAGAAATACACAAAAACCAAGTTTGTTAGATGTGGTACAATAGATGAGAGGAACAACTATGGTAAAAACATTGAAGGACATATATTCTTTAGAATTTTCAACCATGACAATGCACTTGGCCATGTTCACTTGAGATTTTGTTAGGAAATGGAAAACAAATTGACAGAATATGAAAAGGAATATAAATTCTTAAATGATGAGGTAAATAAAATTCTCATAGAAAATGTAAGACTGAAAGAGAAATTGAAAGAAGCAAGGCCCTCACAAAGTAAAGAAAAAGTATTACATCAACCTCCCACTACCCAATCAACTGATATAGGTAGAGCATCCTTTGAACAAGTGAATGTAATAAGATAGGAGATTGAAGAGTTGAAAAAATCCAATAATGAAACCAAGGAGGGAGTGAGAGACCAGATCATCAATGTCTTAGAAAAAATATTGGATGACAAGAGAAAACTGATAGAGGACAAATTGGAAGGTGTGTATGATTCCTACACTTCATTATCCCTAGCAATTTATTAGATGAAAGCCCATACATTTATACTGGATCCTCTTTTTAGGAAGTGGTAGCCAATTCATCATACCTTGATAACTTTATGTAAGGTATTATAGAGAAGTGTGGAAGCTCCTCCAGCTTTGAAGCCAACTGAGCAGATGGTTAAGATAGTTATAGATGAATCTCAGTATATAAATTGAGAAGGTCAAAATATCAAAACAAGGATGGAATCATTTCATACATTGAAGCAGTGGTTTGTGCCAAGGATATTAAATAATGATAACCAATTGAAAAATCTTAGTGAATGGAGAAAGGAATTTGGCCAAATTGTTCCTAATTGAATTTCTCATGTACAAAGGGATGGTGAATTAAATTTCCACAACCTCAATTTGATCATGTATGGAAGAATAGCCTTGGATATCAGATATTCTAAACTCATGATAGATTTTAGAGGGTTACTCGACAACAAATGGAGGAATCACCTAAAAAATATATCAAAGATTCAAGAATACAAATGGCCTCATGACTACATAGTACACAAATGGGAGAAAAATTATTTGGCTCCTTAAGAAGAATAGGGCCTTGAAGATGTTGTAGTGGAAGAACCAAGCCTTTAAACACTCTATCATGGAGAGGGGGACTTTTCCAGATCAAGATGATTGTGAGTCTCCTATGTTGATTAACAGACTACACGTGTATTGCAAGTGTTGCAAGCTTCCAATCAATATTGTGTACTTTCTCTATTTTCTCTTAATTATGTTTTAAGAAAAACTAATGTTTATTTTATACGAAGAGGCATGAATTTTGAAAATATGCCATATTTTGTAATGGTCTAAAGCTTTTTGATTCTCTTATAAAAGAGAAACCAAGACCGAATTTTGATATCATCATTATAGGAATTTACAGAAACATATATGAGGATACTTTTGTTATATTGCAATATCTATTTGAAGCAATCAATGGAGAAGAATATTTAATCTAGTTCTTGAATTGTGGTCTCAATTATTTATTGATAATAATATGTATGATTATATGGTTGTCTCGAGTTTAATATTCCTTGTTATTCAAATTAAGTATATCAAGTATATGTTTAATTTTTCAATACACACTTTTACTCATTGTGTGATTTCTTTTAATTTGTTCCTTCAAGTAAGGATTAAATCCCTTAAAATAAATCACAGTAACCTAGAAGTCTTATTTGGATCAATAAGAAGAACCATATAATTGCATCATTGCACATCTATGCAATCCATAGATTGTCACTGTGCCAAATAATTAGAGTTGTAGGTAGAAGTAAGACACATATATCACCCACATCTTGACTCCATTTCCAAATAGGAATAGGCACTGATTGATTTCATAAAATATTATTTCACAACACCTCATTCAAATATTTCTAGTTTTTAGTGTCAATCATAACTAAGAGATCATTTCTCTATTTGTAATGAGGAGGCTTAGTTCACCTAATGTTAAGATATCTATATGTATTATTAAATCATAGATGTTCATTATTTTTTCCTTCACACAAGCATATTCAATGCATGTGGAGGCTAGAATTTGTATTACAAACTAAAGCTATCATCTAGGACATACAAGAAATTATATTTTAACTAAACAAAATTAATTTCAACCAAAGTAAGAAAACTAAGAAGGATGATTGAACCTAACTTTAAATGCACTTCAAATTAGCAGTGAACATCTCAAATTTTGTATACAATGTACCATCAGAAAAATCATGATTACATTCAGAAATGTATTAGTAAAACAACAATGAATAATCATACCTATACTCACATATTTATTACATTCAATAATAAATTACACCATACATATAATAAAAGTTTAGGTGATAAGCTAGTTAAGGTGACAAACATCATCATAATCATCCGCATTGCCAGCAAGATCAGAATCCTAATCACTCATATTTTCATCTACTTGATTTTATTCCTCATCCTCATTTGTGACATGCAATACATTTTGTCTCTCAATCTCTTCATTGGTAATCAAAATATCTTCTTCAAACACTCCATCGTCATCTTCATCCACTTCTTTGAATGTTTCTTGTAAATTAACATATTGCTCATCAGGCATTATATCAACAACTTCCATGAATTTTTATTCTGAACTAGACTTTGTTTGAATGACATATGACCATCCTGGGCTTCTAACATCATCAATTAGAAGTGATTGGTTAATTTGAAGAGGGGAACATACGGCTCATCTGTCTCTAATAAAAAATGTCTTATTTGCGCATACAAATCCATACTCATCAAATTATACTACAAATGGTTGGATCCACTTACATTTTTATAATATAGGACTATTTTCACCAAAATCCACCTGAATAATTTCTTGGATGAATCCAACATAAAATTTCTTCTCAGTTTCATGAATAAATTCAGCACTAACAACACAATAATAATTTTTCTTTCCTTTGTCTTTTTCTTCCACTCTTAAATGACTACCATAGGCCCATATTCCATTGAAATTCATAGCCCATAAATGTGGAGATTGTGAGAGCTCACTTTCCTTTGTTTTTATATCTCCACCTTCTTCTTTTGCATCACCGCCTACATTAGCAATCCATTCTTCAAATTTTGGAAAAGAATCACCTCTAATCAAATCATGACATTTGTGCTTTTGAGGTTGATGTTGCATTCAATCTTGATTCTCTTCTTCATATTTTCTACATAGAATATTAATGTACAAATAGTAAGATTAATAAAATAATTGTGTAAATGCAATTGAGTAAATAAATTATTGTGTAAATTTCTTTGTAGCTACGTCACTTATCGAACGAATATGTGTTTTGAAGAATATAGGCATGTATCTCACTTCTTTCTTGATGTGATAGCTTGAAGCGATATTCATTGCCTTCTAATACTTCACTTGGAACTCTCTCATCTTTGTCATCATCCCATACATTCCCATTGACATTTTTAAAATCATTCATATGTTTTGTGAAAAATCCCACAGCCTCTTGCATTGAATATCTCTTGGAATGTTGCCTTCCAGTTCTACCCTAGTATGAATATTTTTTTTCAAAACCTTCATATATAATTCTATAGGATACATTCATTTCATTCTTACTGGGCCACAATGCTCTAGTTCATATTCTAGATGTATCAAAAGATGCATAGAAATGTTAAATATTTTTGGTGGAAATTTTTGTTCCAATAGACAAACTTCAACAACCTCCTCCCTCAAACTATCAAAGTTTGAAGGATCTAATACATGTAAACTCATTCTCTTTAATATTAGGCCCAACCTTATAACTACCAATCTTGGCCCCTTTTCCAAACATGATATATTTACCACAATAAGTAAAATATTCTTGATTATGACATGATATTCATGGTTCTTGAGGCCTCTTAAGCCATTAATGCCAGTTTGGCTTCCAATACTACTACTTACATATCCATTGGGAAAGAAAGTTTGAAACATCAACTATAAGAATTGTGCACGTCACTCCTTTGTCCAGACATATGGAGCACTAGGTTTTCTATATTCTCAATCATCATATTTTTCAACCCAAAATTTTTGATAGATTTTTAGTTGTCAAAAATCTTCACATGATGAAATAGTATCAAAAGCACCAAAAGAGTTTATATAATAGCATAGGCTATATTTTTCTCAGTATGCATAAAGTCAATAGTATGCCTAATGGATATATCCTTAAAGTATGGCAACTTATAGAATATGCACAACCTTTTTACACTACTTTCATTACATGTATCATATCTACTACTAGAAGTCCCATCATTTTCAATAAATGACATTCTTTTTTGTCTATTCTCAACAATGTAATCACCTATTATTAGCAATGGTGCTTCACGATTCTCTTCTTGATCATTGAACCATGTTTTTTGTTGATGATATGGATGATCCATTTTAAGGTAAGAATGATGTCCAAAATAAATACACTTACAAAAACTTCTTGAGTGCCTCACAAAATCCTTAAAGTTGAAAGAATAACATCCACAGTATCCATGAACATTGAGACTAGGTAATGTGCCATATATAGGAAGATCATGAATCATAAACAATAAGGAAGCTCTTAAATTGAATTTCTTCAATTCCTTTCCACAATTCCATTAGCTCATCATATAATGGCTCTAGATAAGCATCAATTATATCTGAAGTCACACTTTTCTTTCTTAGTATAATCAATGATAGCATTAAGAAATATGGTCTAGTTTCTAACCATGAAGGCAAGTTATAATTTATTAAAAAAACTAGCCAAGTTGACCATTTAGTACTTTGATTTGAGAATGGGTTCACCCCATCTAGAGCCAAACCCAACCTTATATTATGAGGATCTTGAGAAAAATTACACCATTTGTTATCAAATTCCATCCACATCTTAGAATCAAGAACATGTTGCTATTTTTCATCAGTGCTCTTATTTTTGCCATGCCATTGCATAATTTCAACAATGTCTCTGCACCTATACATTCAAATTAATCATGGGATTACTAGAAAGTGGCAAAGAACCTTTCTCGGAACCACAGTTGATTTTAACCCTTGTCTATACCTCACTTCATGACATTTCAAAAATTCACTCACTTGCAAGATTCTTAAGAAATAATACACAACTATTCACACATGTGTGGATGTTTTCATACCCTAAGCCTAGTTTAGTTATTTTCTTTTTACATTCACTTCATTTTGTTGGAAATGTGGAATTAGGTGGTAACAAAAAATATAATAATTCCAATAACTTATCTACACTCTCATTTTTCCAACCAAACACCACTTGCAAGTTAAGAATTTGAAGGATTATTGTCAAATGACTTAATATGCAATTAGACTACATAGGCATTAAAGAATCCTCCATAAACTTGGCCCAATCATCATTTAGAACCTCATTCAACATTCTATCAACTTCAAACCCTTCATCTAACATTGTTGCATCTTCATTTATGTTTGGTTCCACTTCATCTATGTTTGTTGTCTCTTCATCTCTCACACTCTACAATTCTATCATATCTTCATAATAATTGTAATCCCAAGGGCTTATACCACTATGCCCATATATTACCATATATAGATAAATCATATTTATTTTTCGCACCTTTCCAATAAGATAGTCAATACATGGACATGGATATTTGTCCATGTCCCTCTCATCAGCTACTCTCTCATCAAACACATGGTATTGATCCGTAGTCAGCCTTTGACATTGATCCATCTGTAATGTTCTACACATAGCAACAACAAAATGTAGATTAAGAGACAAAAACTATTTTTTAATTGAAAGGTATTTATGTAGCAATAGAGTTATAGAGAGCAAATAAAATGGAGATTTTAACTAATGAATTGTAAAAAATAGATTTTTATAGTTTATATTCAAATTTTTGATTACATTTTATTACACATATTTCAAACTCAAAGCATTACTTCACATTGCATAACTAATAACTAGATGTTGATAGATGATAAAATGCAAAAAATTGTTTTTTTTAATTGAAAGGAATTTCCATAGAAATATAGTTATAGAGATGAAATGAAATATAGTTTAACTAATGAATTGTAAAAAATAGATTTTTGTAGTTTATTTTCAAATTATTGATTACATTACATTGCACAAAGCATTACTTCACATGGAATAACTAATAACTAGATGTTGATAGATGACAAAATTTCAATTACAATATAGTTTTTACAAAGTCAACCTAAGCAGTTATGCAATCACTTTACATTGTATAACTAATAACTAGGAGCAGCTACCAATTGCATTTTCTTGTCATGGCATTCCATGAGACCACATTTATTTTAGGCATTTTTTTCAAACAATTCACTTCCTTGTCTATGCTACCACATTTTTCATACATGTTTGCCAAAGAATTTTATCAATTAGTTCATTACCTTGTTGCTATGGTTAAAATCCTAAAACAAGTGTAGTGAACTAGTTGAATCTCATGGTGATGGAATTCCATGACAATCTATAACAATTCACTTGTCATGGAGTTTTATCAAAAAGTTCACTACCTTGCTACTATGGTTAAAAGCCTAAAATAGATGGTTTCAAACAAGCTATGGATGCTTGGAAAATATTTATCAAAGAATAATAGTAAGAAACAAGCTACGGTCTCATTGTTTTTTTTTTGGTTCAAAAATTAGTGTGATTTTATTTGCAATATTTTGTAGGTTTTAAGAACTTTTTTTTTGAAATTTTACTGTTTGAAATGGGGAAAAATCTTTGTGGCTAGTTTTGTGCATTTTTTAATTGTAGGATTCTCACAGTTAGTGAAAAAAAAAATTGTTCATGAAGGAATGGAAAAGATTCATAGAGCCTTTGAATTAAACTCGTACTATGCAATGGAATTGAATCATTTGGCAAACCATTTTTTCTTCACAGGGAAACACTTTCTTGTGGAACAGTTGATTGAGACAGATCTTGTTTCAACTAACCACCCTCTCATGAAATCTCATTCTTATTATAATCTTTGGCGATCTTATCATAGTAAAGGCTATTATGACACCACGGGCCACTAATACATAACATTAGTCAAGGAAAGCTAGAGGCCACAAGATTTTGTGGATAGGTTCAATTGAAGCTGGGAAATCTTAAGAGTTCTCTCTCAAATTTTGAAAAGGTTTTGGAGGTCCACCCTAAGAACTATGAGAGATTAAAAGCTATAGGCCATATATATGCTCAGAAAGGGTAGGTAGAGAAGGTTGTGGAAATTTTAAGAAAGGAAACTTGCATAGATCCACATGATGCCCATACATTTATCAAGATGGGTGAGTTATTAATATCGTCAGACCCTAGTGTGGCCTTAGATTCTCTTAAGATGCCAAGTATATTTTAAAGAAGAGAAGATAAGTACCCATTGAATTGTTAATAAAAAACATTGGGGTTCTTGATTTTGAGCGTAATGAACTAGAGTTGGCTCAACAAACTTTTATGGAGGCATTAGGAAATGGCATTTGGGTTGAATTCATAAATGAAATCTCCAGTGCCAAATCTATAGTTTTTCTTGTGATCTTTAAGGATATGGAATTCTTCCATCGACTAGAAGAAGGTGGTTTTTCACTTGAGTTACCATGGGATAAAGTCACAACACTATTTAATCTTGCTAGGTTATTTGAACAACTACATGATACTGAAAAATAAAATATTTTATACAAGCTAATATTGTTCAAGTTTCTTGATTATGTGGATGCATATCTACATCTTGCAGCCATGGCTCAAGATCGAAATGAGATCCAATTAAGCCTATAATTGATTGGGGATGCACTTAAGGTGGATAAAAACTCATCAAATGCTTTATCTATGCTTGGAAAAATGGAACTGAAAATAGATGACTGGCTTAAAGCAAAAGAAACAGTTAAAGCTATAGAAAGTGAATCAAATGCAAAGAATTATTATGTTGACATTTCACTTGGAAATTGGAATTATTTTTCAGCTTTTCACAATGAGATCAGGGATCGAAAGGTGGGGGCACAACATCTTGAGAAGGCTAGACAACTGTATTGTAAAGTGTTGGCATGGAGACCAAGAAATGTTTATGTTGCAAATGGGGCAACCATTGTGCTATTTGAAAGGGGTCAATTTGATACTGCAAAGGAAAATTTTACACAGGTACAAGAAGCTACAGTAGGAAACATCTTTGTTCAGATGCCTAATGTGTGGGTAAATATAGCACATGTTTACTTTACACAAGGAAATTTTATGCTTGTAGTGAAAATGTATCAAAATTGTTTGAGGAAATTCTATTTTGGCACTAACACTCCTTTTATTATATTTAGCTCAAACACATTATGAAGCAAAATAGTGGAAAGATTGTAAAAGAACATTATTAAGAGTAGTATATTTTAAATACTATAAGTTGACAATCAGAAAGATATATATTTTTTATTTAATGTAATGAGGATTTTGAATTACCCATGAATTCATTATAGAGGGCGTCCCCAAATCTGACTTCAGTACAGAGGGCCTCACCAACTTCAAATCCATTGCAGTGAACTCCAAATTCCTTTCCCACCTTTTCATAAGTATATAGGTCCTCTCCAAACAATCTTTATCGCCCATGCAAGTAGCTGCTATAACTCAAAATGCCTCAGTGTAGTTGTTAAGTTTTTGGCTAAATGAATAATGAATCGTGCACAATACACTCCTGCCAATCATTCCCCAAAATATTTTTAAAATTTTTCGCCTTATTTGTATTTGTGTGACTAACTATTTAGTCATTTTTATTTGTATGACTAAATATTCTTTTAGTCAATGACCAAATTAGTCATTTATTTACTCATTTATAGTTGAGTTACAAAAAATTAGTAGAATTTAGTCATTTTTAGTTGTGACTAAGTGTTTTAGTCACCTAGTCATTTATTTTCTAAATTCTACTAGTGCATGCAACATTACTAGAATGTATGGTAGCACCATAAATATAAAATAAGTAGCATCTACAGAGTTGGTAGCATGAAAGGGGTCATCAAATGGAATTAGTCCAAAGGACAAGATAAACTAACAAGAGGATGTAGAGCCATAGTGAGTAGTCAATGTATCTAGAATACCAAGGTGAATGATCTGTTGAAGATAGGAAAGAGGCTAATAGATGTGAGAGATTGGTTGATAGTTATTGCTGTAATGAGTTAAGTGGAGGACATTGTAGAGGAAGAGATTAAGGTTAGATAAGGGAGTATATTGTAGGAATGCAAACCATGATTTGTTTGGTTTCCCCAAAGTTGCATGATACTATAAGAGCAACCAAACCACTCCAAAGAATGAGTAATTTTCTAGGTTAAATGTGCCAAGAGGGGCTAAGGTTATAATGATATTTTTCAACTTGGAAACCCCTTGAGTGCTCATAGATGTCAAAAATTAAAAATAAACAATGATGAACATTGAATATTCATTTTAACATAAAAACAAAATCAAAGCATTGTATTAAGCATGTATTATTTAAGAAGTTATAAAGAACATGCATATATTTAGACTTGACATACCTTAAAATCAAAGATTCAATTGGATAAACTAACCAATTCAATGTAGTATTTTTTCTTCTTGCATCAAACTCCTCAAAAATGGGAGCTTTTCACAAACTTTCTTCCTTTTCAATGTTTAATTCTATATCTCTCCAAGAATTACTAAAAACTATAGAATTAAATCATGTATAATGTTAAATTATAACAATTCAATCATGTAATGAACATTGAAACACTACAAACATAAAAATTTGAGTTCATATAATCAAATTTTATGTAAAAAACTCTATTATGTCCCTCCTAAGTTCCAAACCAAAAAATAGTGGTGGAAAGTTGATGCAAAGATGGTGGAATATGTAAATTCTTGCATGTGCTTTTTCCAACAATCTCAAAAAGTGTTCCTTTGTTGGATCACACACAAAAGAAGGAGAATAACAGAGTATGTGGAACAATTCATGAGTGTCAATGCCTTTTTTACCATTTTTAGAAAGAGAAAAAACATGCTTGTATTATAATGTGAGCATGTTTTGGCTTGCTCTTACAACATCCATATTTCAACTTTTCCAAAGCATGCTCACATTTTGAAAAAGTTGAATTTGTCAAGGTTTAAGGTTCAAGTTTTAGGGTTTAGGTTTTAGGATTTAGGGTTTATGCTTTAGGCTTTATGATTTAGGCTATAGGATTTATGATTTAGGCTTTAGGATTTATGATTTAGGGTTTATATTTTAGGCTTTAGGTCCAACCCCTCTCTCCCACTTCCTCTCTCTCCCCCCTCTCCCTCTCTCTCAATTCTCTCCCTCCCATCCCCTCTCCCTCTCTCAAGTTTCTCCCTCCCTCCCTAACTAGAGAACTCTCTCTCTTTCTCTCTCTCCCTCTCTCTCAGGTCTTTCCCTCCCATCCCCTCTCCCTCTCTCAAGTCTCTTTCTCACACACTACCTCTATCTCCCTCCCACTCCCTCTCTCTCCCTCAATCTCAGGTCTCTCCCTCCCATCCCCTCTCCCTCTCTTAGGTCTCTCCCTCTCACACCCTCTCCCTCCCTTAGGTATCTCCCTCCCACCCTAACTAGAGAAATCTCTCTCTCTCTCTCCCTCCCACCCTAACTAGAGAAATCTCTCTCTCTCTCTCTCTCCCTCCCACCCTAGCTAGAGAAATCTCTCTCTCTCTCTCTCTCTCTCTCTCCCTCTCTTAGGTATCTCCCTCCCAACCTAACTAGAAAACTCTCTCTACATATCTCTAAGGCCTCTATCTCCCACCCCCTCTCCCTCTCTCAAGTCTCTCCCTCCCACCCTAACCAAAGAACTATATCTCTCCCTCTCTCTCATGCCTCTTTCTCCCACCCCCTCTCCCTCTCTAAAATCTCTCCCTCCCAACCTAAATAGAGAACTCTCTCTCTCTTTCTCTTTCTCCCTCTATCAGGTCTCTCTCTCCCTCCCCCTCTCCCTCTCTGAATTCTCTCCCTTTCACCCTAACTAGAGAACTCTCTCTCTCTCTTCCTATCTTCCACTCCCTCTATCTCTCTAGTTTACAATTTTTGGCCAAACTAGACATTGAACTAGATTTTTTTAACTAAATCTTTAGTTTTGGGCACCTATAGCGGCCAAACTGTGAGGAATTTCAAGATGATGAAACTAGTGTTTTGTGACATTTTGTTTGTAGATTTTAAATATACTTTTAAAAAAAAATTGAAACAGATTGCACTTTTTTTCCATCTCCTTCAAAAACTAATTTTTAACAGTAAACACCATTTTTAAAGAGTGGTGTTACTAGATAACACAACTCTTTTCTATGAAGGATAAAATTCTAATATTTTTGAATTTAGATTCGTAACTATGATATCTAGTGCACGGAATTGGTTTCATAGAATTTCAATGAATGTTTTTTTTCTTAATTAAGTTTCATAGTCAAACCAATTATAATTTAAACATGATTTATTGGCTAAAACATAACTTTTTTTGTATGTATCAAAATTCTTTTTTTTTTGGATCAAGGACATCAATATCTAGTGCATAGATATTTTTCATTTTTTTTTGGATAATCTGCTAATTTTCCACATGTGAAGAATAGAGAGCTTGGTTTTCTATGAAAAACTAAATTCACAAGACATTAAAAAAAAAAATAATCAAATTAAATTTATTTAAAATTATACTTTTTGGGAAGCTTATAATAAGGACTACATACTTACAAAAAGTAAATTTTATATGAATTCAGTTGATCCCCCAAAAGGTAAATCAAAAGTGGTTTTTTATTAGCATTTCGATAGGTGTAAAGGAGACTTTGTTATAGGTATGGTTTAAAACTAGCAGGGTTCTATCCAAGGGGGTTTGGTCTAAGGTGGTTTGATCAAACCCTATTCAATTGGAATCTTTTAAATGGAACTTTTCAATGCTTAAATCATTATATTTTCAAAAAATATGTTATTTCAACAAAAATCAGGATCTCATACAAAGTGTAAACCACTTTTGTGGGATCATCCATCCCGATCCCGCTATCTCTCTCTCACTCCCTCTCTCTTATGTATCTCCCTCCCACCCACTCTCTCTCGTAGGTCTCTCCCTCAGGCACCCTACCTACATAACTAGATCTCTCTCTCTCTCTCACACACACACACACTCACTCACTCACTCTCACTCACTCACTCTCACTCACTCACTCCCTCTCTCTCCCACTCCCTCTCTCTCCCTATCTCTCGGGTCTCTCCTTCCCACCCCCTCACTCTCTCAAGGTTCTCCCTCTAGCACCCTACCAAGATAGCTCTCTCTCTCTCCCTCTATCCCGCCCACTCTACCTTGATAAGTCCCTCTCACTCCAACCCCCTCTCTCCCACTCCCTCTCTCTCATGTCTCTCCCTCACACCCCCTCTCCCTCTCTCTCGCTCCCTCTATCTCTCTCCCACTCCCTCCCTCTCAAGTCTCTCCCTCCCACCCCCTCTCTCTCTCTAAGGTCTCTCCCTCAGGTACCCTACCTACATAACTAGGTAACTCTCTCTATCTCTCTCCCTCTCCCTCTCAGGTCTCTCCATCCCACCCCTCTCACTCTCTATGGTCTTTCCCTCCCACCATAACTAGATAACTCTCTCTACCTCCCACCCTACCTAGATAAGTCCCTCTCTCTTAGGTCTCTCCCTCCCACCCTACCTAGAAAAATCGCTCCCTCCCTCTAAATAAATACATACATATAGGCATACATACATACAAGAATACACACATACATACATACAAGAATACATACATAGATACATACAAGCATGCATACATACATACATGCATGTCATACATGAATACGTACATACATACATACATACAAAGATATATAAATACATGTAATAAACTAGCATATAACACAAAGAAATACATAACACGGTCACATTATAACACGCTCACAGTATGCCTTTCTTAGGTAACTCAAGCACAAATGCAAAAAATATGTCGAAACTATGAAATAACATGAGTGCATTATAGCGCACTCGCATTATTGCTTGCTTTGGGAATTCCCAAGCCTTTGGCTTGGATTTTCTTTGGGTTTCCAACCTAAAAGCTTGGAGTACCATCCCAACATCCAAAGACATGTTTTCGTATATTCTAAGAAATGCCACATAATTTTATTTGTGTAATCCATCAAGTTTACACGTGTTTCAAGGTCAATTCAATCACACACATGGGTAATCTCAAGATCTCGCTTAGCTATTTAATGATGTAATTTTTTTCACATTTTGAAATTTTAAGCCATTCAACTTTAATGTCTTTTTTTTATATGTTTGTTTCTATCAGAAAAATAATGGTCGGTATTTTTTACTTTAATTTTTAACCATTCATTGAAATTTGAACTAATTTACATTTTTATAAAATAGACTCCATTCTACACATATTCAAAAAAAATGATTTTTGATTAGTTTTCAAAAGTTATAGGGGTAGTGCTACCAAAAAAAAAAGAATTCAATTGTGTCCACTTCGAAAATTAGTAAAAAATCATATATTCTTAAAAACATTATCAGAAAAATTGGGCATAAACTACATGTTGTTAGCTAATTTCTCATTGAAGCAATTTTAAAAATACTAAAAATAAAGTTAACCTTTTGAGGGAGCCACAATAGATGCTATGTTATGTTTACAACACCTATTTATGTGGCTCCCTTTTTTGAACCCCTTACTCTCTATCATTTAAAAAAAAAAAATTAGTAGTTTAGAAATTAGAGTCAGAGCACTTCTTAAATTATTTTTGTTGCATCTTAAAATTTTGATTGTAACTATCTTCAATTTGTCATCAAAAGTTATAATTTCTTGATTTTAGAAAAAAATGGCCACTTAAGACCCTTTTTTGGCCCCCCATATATTTGCACTTACCCATACTTGATGGTATAGGCCATGTAGAGTCAATGAATGTACATATAGTGTCAACATCGTCAAAAGCTTACAAAGCCATAGTTGATAATTTAATGGAGTCTTTGTTGGGGTTTAGTGGAATGTTCAATTAGGAATCCTTCCTCTAAATTGTGTGTTTAGCACCAATTTGATTGGACATTAGTGAGGCCATACATTTTTGGTGGAATTAGTCATGAAAGGCCAAGAGCAGAAAGGCTGCCCTAACTTACCTCAGTTTCAAGGAATATTATGATAGGAGGGATGAGAATGATGAGGACTATGTGTCTTTCGACCACTCTGCAATCCTGAGAGTTGAAGGGAGACTAGATGAGTCATTTTTTAAGGCCAGCTCTACATCTCAGGTAGCTTTCTATCAGAGGATAGAAGTGTAGTTTCAGGATGATAGCGCAGTCTGTTGGCATCTCACAGGAACGCTAGCATCTGTATGACCAGAAAACCAAAGAGACAAGGTTTAGTCCTCAAGAAAGGACTGCTAGACTAGTTTAGAGGTTTCTTCAACAAAAAAGTGAGATTAATAGGAATGAAATATAAAGATGAATGTGATAATAGAAATATATTACCGCAAGGGTGACAAAGACGATCTCTCACAACATTCTTCCCGCCAGCTCGCTTCAACATCTCTCCACCTACACACAACAAAGAGGGAAAATGCTGGGACTTTTTAGGGGCCTACCTTAGTCAGACCCTCGTTTTGGTGTTTCTACCTCCATGAACAACCAAGTTTGCAATGATAGAAATAAAGATAAAGAAGGGAATACAAGCTACATAAACAAGACACTACAAATAGTACGTACTTACTCAACCAAAGATGATAGAGAAGATAAGAGGAGATTACCACCTCTGTCCAAAGCACTCAAGGCTTGTGGAGGAGAAAATGAGATTAACTCAATCCTCTATTGCAATGGTTTTTGTCTTGTGCTCACACTATCAGAGTGATGGAGTAGTGGATTGCTATCATGGAGTGTAAAGTGCTACTACAAAGCTTGAAGATGGATGAATGAAGTGGAGAGAAAGCTCAAAATGGTTGTTCCAAAATTCTACTAAAGTCACAATGGATGAATGGTTGAAGAATATGAAGGAAAGGATGAAAAATTTCCATATTCGGGTACACCAACCAAAGAGGGGTGTTACACTTCAACTCCAAATAGGGAGTGTAACATCTCTATAGTCTCCAGCCATAGGAATCTGCTAGGGAAGTAAGCACATCGCATGGACGTTTGCGCGCCACACATGCATCCCCAATAGAAACACCCCCACCAACACACAAAACAAGTGCCAAGTGGAGTCTGAGCAGCGGGGTTAATGTAATTAAGCCTCCACCTTAGGTTTTCTAAAGTGTAAGGGGGTAAAGGGGAATTTTCGTTAGGGGTGCAAATTCTCTCCTATACATTTTTCCCCCACTTTAGCGAGCACGAGTACTAAGGAGTGCTTTGGTAAAGTAGAGTAATAAGAGTAACAAGGTAAGAGATGTATACCTAAACCAATGAGGAAGAAGAGCATGATTTGGAAAAATTGGAAGTGCAGGAAAGGACTTCATAGTTCCATAGAACTATGAAGAATGAAAGTGCCTCACAGGCTCGTGGTCCTATGAGGGGGTATCCTTCAAGAACTCTCACATGAAGGAAACCAGGAAGAGCATTTTACAAACCCACAAAACTACAAGGAAGGTATCCCCCAAGAACTCTCACATGGAGGAGACCAAGCAAAAGGGGACTCTGCAGAGTCAGAAAGGGCGACATGTTTACCCACAGACATAACATGTCAGGAAGGGACCGCATAGGCCAGTGGATGGATAGTCATGCAAACCATTGCTAAGTTGTAAGACTTTCAAAGGGCTCCCTCGAGAACCCTTCAAAAGGAAGGAGGGTTCACTCAAGGGATGCACTAGTTGAAATGTGAATTATATTCGGCTTTCCCCCAAGCTAGACGTAAGAATATGAAGTAGGTCTAGTTGGGCTACCCCTAGACTAGACACAAAGAAGTGAAACCGGCCTAGTCGGTCTACCCCCAAGCTAGACACAAATATGTGAAATTGGTCTAGTCGGGCTGCTCTCGAGCTAGATGCCACATAACTTGTTGAAAACTTTTGAAGGGGTCCCTTGGGAACCCAACGTGAAGAGGAAGGGTCAACTCAAGGGACACATTGTTCAGAAGCTAACATATTCCTTCTCGAATCAATTCACCATCAAGGTATCCTTTCGAAAGATGTTCACTTCATCAAGGAATTCAAAAGGAAGGAGATGTGCTCACGCGAGGGGAAGACTAAGATTGTTCCTACTTCAAAGGAGGGTTTCCAAGTCCTTTCTTTATGAACCCATGATGAAGGAAACATGTTACGTTAGGGTTTCAAGTTGAGAATACAATTCTAATAAAGAAGTGTGTGAAGGAAATTTGAGAAAAGATTTGTTTGGCAACAAATATGTTTTCCAAAGATCATGTAATGCAGAAGTAACGTTGTCACACACAAGAAGGAAAACCCAAGAAAAGAAGAGAGAAAGATAAAAAGAAAGTAAAGGAAAAGAGAACACAAACAAAGGGCACAGGGGGATCAGGTTTTGTGGGGTCAGATATGCCTTTATTTATATATAGTAGGTAACTATGACAAGAGGCGAAAGATCATCAATCCCCAATCAAATCAGGAAGAATGCATGGAAGAAAAAGTAAAAAAAAAAATTGGGTCAACATGGAAGGAGGCCTAAATGCTCTCGACGCTTTGCATCATCCCTAATTTTCTGAAAGTCAATCACAAACATGGAAGAATAAAGATACACATAGAGGAAGGTTTACAACACAAATACCATGCTTGTACCCAAGCACCAAAAGGGGTGACGAGGGTCATCCAGGTGCATATAGCATGGCCACGGGGCAACACATCACAACACATACACATATCTAATCTAAAGATCAAGAGGAGGGTCTCCCCCTAAAACTAGTCAACCAAGAGGTCTTCAGCTTCCCACTCTAGATCATCTAATGGGGAAGGATGATGAGCCTACAATGGTGTAATGTTAAGGGGATGAGAATTTCATCCTCCCACTACAAGGGCTAAGGTAGATGGACCAGTGAGGTCTCCATCACTCAACTCTTGTGGGTCTAAGGTCAATGAATTTATGAAGATCACTGACAAGGTCAGAACTTCATCCACTAAGTTAAAAATACACTTAATGTGAGTGCCATGTTTCACCTTGATGGATGGAGGATTTCGCACCCAAGGTTCATCACTAGGCTCACTGACAGACTCAGGAGCAGTGACAAACTCAAGGGAGGCAAGAGCTAGTTCCACCAAAAGGACATAACAAGTCAACACGGGGCCACCTTTTGGAGGAGGTGGGCTCTTTTTATGTCCTCCATTGCTGGAGGGACCACGCTCTACCTTCTTCTTCATCGGAGGAGGTGAACTCCCCACAGATGAAGTAGGGAGGGTCAATGGAGAAGAGGAAAGAACCGCAATGGATATAAATGAAGTATTAACTATATCCACAAGCTTTGAGAAAGGTGAGACATCTAGAATGGAAGTCAACAAGGGTGACTATGTAGAAGGAGAGATAAACACCTACACCTTTCTAGGTGCACGTGCACTCATAGCGTAAGCCAGAAGAGATTTAGAGCTAGTTAGATCTGAGACAAAAGAGGGGAGAGAGGAGGACACAATAGAAGGTGTTGCCTTCTCTTCCTCCTTCTTCTGTGAGGAGGCATGCTCTACCAAGAGAGACTTTCACCAGCACTTACACTCACGTGCAAGGTAGTTTCTACAGCTCTTCGAACTAGAATCTAGAGCTTGCAAAGGGATGAAAGGATTCTTCTCAGCCATGGGGGTGTCTTCCACAACTATTTCCAGCTGAAGGACACACTCTTGAATGGGAGAAGGAGCAGGTTCAAAAATAGCAGGAGGAATCAACCCCACCACCTTAGAGGTGGGCCCCTTTCTATTCGAGGGAACGGGGGGAGCTCAAGGGGAAAATTCTCTTTGTGAGCCTTTCTTTCTACCATATAGATAGTACGAGGGTCCTGGGGACCCATTAGGGAGATATAATATCCTGATCTTGTGCTTCCACCAAGGAGGCATCATTGGACTTAGTGAGTAGAACTTGAGCTTGTTCATCCAATACTCTTCCCAAGAAAGAGGAGTGGATGAGTCAGATCGAGAGGGAGCAAGCTTATCCTTTCCCTTTCGGGAGGAGGAGGTAGTTGGCTGCTTAGCTACAAGAAGGGTTGACTTCAGTTGTCCCTCACCTGCAATATTATACTTCACATAGTTCTTGTAAATTTGGTTCATTCTTTGTGGGAGCGGACCAACGTGAGTGGGCCAAAAGTGATCCGACAAATATTCACCATGGGATACCACCGGATAATACCCAATATCATGCACCATGTGCACGATACCCTCATGGTAAAACTTAAGGAATTTATGGATTACAAAGGAAATCCCATTCATGGAAGCCAGCAAAGGTATGCCTAGCTTCACTCTAAATAGGTCTGACTCAAGAATAACATTGAATACTGTGTCTACGTTCCTAGGTCCAACTAGGATGGACAATGCTATTAATCCATAAGGTTTAAGAGAAATTTCATCATGCGTATGGATGATGGATTTTTTTTTTCATATTCTTTCCTTTGTAGGGAGTTTAAGAGTAATTTCTCCTTTATGATGACATTCACTCTACTCATGAGGTTGACTAAGACTCATGTCACAATGTTTTCATTGAGGCATGTGGGAATATAAAGTGGAGAAGGTTTACCATTTGTTGACACATCTTGTGAAGATGAGGAGATGGAGTAATAGTAACCATGTTAACATATGCCTTGGGGCAAGAAATATAATCAGAGGGATCGATAATCATATTAGCATAATGTGATGGAAATGGATCTATGTATATCTGCAAGTCACTGTTATCTTTTGCCACTAATTTGTTCATGTTTTGTTTACTCCCATCAAGATGGATAGTACTGTCCTCAATGTGATCTTGTATCTCATGATGCAGGCGCATGTAGTGTTTTGTATTGTGTTCATTAACCCAATGGTTTTGACAATATGTGTTTGATTCATACTAATTAGGATATGGTTCCCTAACTTTTTTAGGGGGTGGTAGGGTAAGGATCTTATCTTTCACTAACTTCTGCAAGATGGAAGAATAATATTTTGAAAGCTTCGTAAACTTTTGGTCATGCCTGAGGCCATTGTTATCCATAGCCGCTACTACATTCGCAATAGCATTACCCCTTCCAAAGATTGATACTATAGATCTCCCTTCAGAATGGGAGCATGAGGGAGGACCCCCAAACTGAACTGTTAGAGTAATTGGGTATTTACTTTATTAATTAAAAAATATTTGTTTAATTACGTAAAGTTCCCTTTCACCTATTTTCACTTAAGCTAACATTAGGTGCATAATAATTAATTATTTTATTAATTATTATTATGCAAGCCTAGGGTTTTCCTTTTCAGGGTTTTCATCTATATGTAGTTGAAAACTATCTTTTGTATCATTAATTCATTTTACATTTTCAGGTGAATACATTGCTCCACATTCTTGAGCATTTCTTTTGTTGCTTCTCTTTGTTTATCCTTGTAACAGGTAATTTGTTTGCAAAGATCTTTTGGACTTCTGTGGTCTTGTATCTTCTCAACTCCAACATGGTATCAGAGCTTCAGATTTGCAGCTACTTGTTCTTGTTTTGAGATTTTGCATTGGAAGCAAATCTAGGGTTCTAAAGTTTTTTTTGGGTGGATTCAGCATACTCCTAATTTTGGGTTCACTTTGGGCTCAAATGGACAGTGCCATTGGATTCATAGCGCCCAAACACCCCTAAAACGACCGTCAAATCGTCATTTTTGGCCACAGTCAACCAGGGTTGCAAAAATTTTTTAGGGTTTGGCCGTATGGCCCCCTAAAAAAAAACACAAAAAAAATTTTAAAAATAAAAAAGACCAAAGGTTTTTTGGTTTTAATTTGCATGACCCGTTAAAATTATTTCCGCTGCCCGGTGGCCATCGCTCAGCCACCGCCATCGGCGGCCTCAGCCCGTGCTCCGCCTGGCTCCTCCGTCCACTAGCTGCTCCACTCGCTCTGCCTGGCTCTGCCGAGCTTGAGCCCACCGACACCGCCGACACCGCCTAGCTCGCCTAGCTCATTCCGCCAACTCCGCAGAACCCGCCCAACTCGACCGCCTTCGAGCTCGTCGACATGAGCTCGCCGACTCAAGTCGGCTCCTCCAGCCCCCGCGGGCTCTAAATCCCCGCCGCCCGGTCACATGGGTGACCACGGGCTCCACCTAGCTGCCAGCCCCCTAGTCATCCATGTGACCAGGGGCTGAAGAATTTAGCCCTTGAGGGCTGCAAACAATTTTTTTTTGCACATTGGAGCAGCTTGCGCTAAATCGGGCGTAGAATGGGCAATTTTTCTCGGTTTTTTGCAAACGAGATATCGTCGGAAAGTTGGTTCAGGCATCGTTCCAGTAGTACTAGTAATTTTTTCCTAATTTTGCAGTTTTGCTATGTGTTTTGCCAGTCAAAGTCAGAACTTGGTTTTTTCACTCCAAGGGGCGTATCTTTTGCATCCGAACTCCATTTTGCACAAATGAATAGGCATTGGAAAGGTGTTACAATGCTCTTTCCAGATTTACAGTCTATTTTACCAATACATTTACCAGGTATTTTTTATTCCGCTGTGTTTGTTTCTACACTTTGCTCAATTACTTGGTCATTCTAGCTCCTACATGAGTTTTGTTTGCGTGGGATGGGCTATATTAATTGGATCTAAATGCTGTAAGGTCATATTTCTCAGTTTGTTTTTCATTTGAAGAGTTATCATGGGTTTCTCTACTCACCCTTCAGTTGTTCTTCTAGAACGGGGTAATTATGAGTCATGGGCAAAGGGTGTACTTACACATTGTAGGTGGCTTAATATTTTGCCTTATTTGTATGATCTCATACTTGAACCAGCAACTTTAGAGGGCAAATTAGCATGGGATATTATTAGAAATCACATTGCAGGAGTTATATTGTCTAATGTTGATCATGACATTGTGTTGGTTATATCGGACATTGATTGTCCTCACCCACTTTGGACATGTCTTTGGAAGATCTATGGAGACCCTAATCTATCTCCATTCCCAGAAGATCCTACTTTAGATTGTCTCATACCCATTGCTTGGTGAGAGAATACACCATTTGATCGTGATACTTTAGAGGAGCTTGAGTATTTAGACACCCTTACTTATTCCGATGGATCAGAGTTTTGTCTCATAGTTCCTACTCTTCAGACTGAGATTTCATCAGCATCTCTTGTTATTCTTGATTCAGTGCAGCAGGGAATCATACATCTTCCAAACATAGCTACTTTGGACTCTTATGTTGCAGACATATCTTTCTTGTTTGTTGAGTCCTATATTGCAGATTTGGAGGATTACTTTGAGGATATTCATCTCCTCTACCTTGACAGTCAGGTTATCACTGTTCACCCACCATTATCCATGCATTCAGAGGTTACATTTCAGTATTCTCCACATCTGTTTGGATTTGGAATTATTTGTTTCCATTCAGACAGTGAGACTCTTTAGCATCCTATCATGGCACACATCTTGAGATAGATTGGTTCATCATTCTTCACATGTTTTCTTCGATACAGGTCCATGGATCCGTTTCTTCCCAAGGGGAGGAATATCATTTGCCGCTTTAGGATCTCCTTTTTTATTCTACATCAGGCATCTACCATTGTGACAGGATTTTCTTCATTGTGGGGGGGCCTTCTTCTCTCTTTCTATCTCTCCTATGGAGATCATTGTACATGTACTTATATGATAGAAGTTGTCTATGGGGGGTATCATGTTATCCACCTCCTATCCTTCTTTCATTAGTGCATTGCATTTCTTCCTTGCATTCTATTTTGGGGAGGAGTTTTGTTCCCATTAGGTTTTCTCCTTTACCCCATTTCATTTAGTTTGCATTGATTTTGTACATGGGTACCTGATCTGGCCTTATTGCTAGGACCCATTGATTTTGCTTTCAGTAGCTTCTTCTAGGTTTTAGCTTCTCCCTATGTCTATCTTAAGGGGGGGTGTTAGAGTAATTGGGTATTTACTTTATTAAATAAACAATATTTGTTTAATTACATAAAGTTCCCTTTTACCTCTTTTTACTTAAGCTAACATTAGGTGCATAATAATTAATTATTTTATTAATTATTATTGTGCAAGCCTAGGGTTTTCCTTTTTAGGGTTTTCATCTATATGTAGTTGAAAACTATCTTTTGTATCATTAATTCATTTTACATTTTCAGGTGAATACATTCTTGAGCATTTCTTTTGTTGCTTCTCTTTGTTTCTCCTTGTAACAGGTTATTTGCTTGCAAAGATCTTTTGGACTTCTGCGGTGTTGTATCTTCTCAACTCCAACATGAACCACCATCTATTGGTACTCTCGTAAAGCCGCACATAGATGTGTGAAAGAAGGATACTTCATGAGCGTGAAATTCTCTTGACAATGTCTCTATAAATTCCCTGTGAAGACCTTCTATACATTGGATTCAAGCAACAGATACGAGATCTATGAGAAGAGCACTTGTTATCGCGCTATAAAATCTATAATCTTCTCATTGTCCCCTTGTTTGCACTGAACAAGGTCAGAGAAGGTCATTTTTGGTCTGATATTGGCCTAGAACTATCACAAGAACTGGTTCACAAGTTGATTGAACATGAAGATGGAATTATCAAGCAAAGAATAATACTAGTCTAGTGTTGTATCTTTGAGGGATCAGGGAAATAGTTTAGCTATCAATGCATCATGATGGAAGAAATCCATGCACAAGGCATTAAAGGTGGACACATGTGTTTGTGGGTCCCCTTTACCATCATATTTTTTGAATTTTAGAATCTCCATTCCTTGCGGGAAGGGAGTGTTTAGGATCACCAACAACAATGGGTTGTATCAGAAGAATGGTTGAAAAAAAGGTTGGGTCGAGGCCTAGGAAAGCTTCGCCAACTAATTCTACATCTTCCACATATTTTGAAGAAGGGTGTTTAGAATAGGGTCATTAGAAGACATAGGACCACTGGAACCACCACTAGAGCCACCACCTAGACCACCAGAGCCACCACCAGTGTGACCTCCACCGGAACCACCACTGTGACCTTTGCCAAAACCACTTTTGCTAAGGCCACCTCCACTTCCGAAGTTTCCACCACCAAAGCCTCCACCAATCCTCCCACCAAATCCTCCACCACCAAAGATAGTAGAAGGGGTGAAGTGGTAATCTCAAGGGTTTCTATTTACTTTGATAGTTTTAGATTTTTTGGAAGTGGTGGGTACACTGACTGAACGGACCACATTAGCCATGTATATGGATGTAGGAGGCATTGACATTTCCAGTTGTCTCTCATGTCCCTTGAAGTAGCCACTTCATACCATGTGACTATGGTTTTAAGGGGCATATTTCTCAACTAGACTAGTGAGACTAGCCAGGAGCTCCATGCTTGTCCAGTCCTTACCTACCATGTATTGTATTTCACTGGTCACCTTAGCAACCCTAGCTTGTTTCGGGTTTCCTTCTAGGTGGTTTTCAAATGCACCCAACCCTTTATTGAGGCTAATGACGTATTTAGAAGGGATATGGATGGCCTCATGTTCATCTATGAATGAGGAGGCTGGTGATGTAGGAGGAGTAGGGATGCGATCAATTTCATCAAGGAATCTAGGTTCACTTCACGATACATGTCGGATAGGCCAACCATATAACTAGAGAAAAGGTTAGAAGTGAAACTAGAGGATAGCTTTGTCTTCTCCATCGGAAGTTTTCATAGACTCCTTCTGACTATGTGCCCGGAGGTCATAGACTGGGTTATGATGCTCATAAACCCTCACAACATGCAAGTGTGCAACAACCAAAAGGTATAGGAGAAAAGCATCAAGAAATCGACAAACGATTAGACATTGGTTCACATCGTGTTCACCAAAAATGTAAGAGAGGGGCACCAACCACTGCAAGGCCCTAGGTCAAGAAAGGCAAAGAGCGGAAAGCCTGCCCTAACTTACCTCAATTTAAGGAAGATTAGGATAGGAGGGATGAGAATGGTGAGGAATATGTGTCCTTCGACCACTCTGCAATCCTGAGAGTTGAAGGGAGACTAGAGGAGTCACTTTTTAATGTCAACTTTGTGTCTCAAGTAGCTCTTTGTCGGAAGATAGAAGTGTAGTTCTGGGATGACAACATGGTGCATAGGTTTCTCACAGGCACATTGGCATCCATACAGCCAGAAAACCAAAGAGATGAGGTTTAATCCTCAAGAAAGGACTACTAGCCTAGTTTAGAGGTTTCTTGAACAACAGAATGAGATTAAGAGGAATGAAATATAAAAATTAACGTGATAAAAGAAATATATTACCACAAGGGTGATGAAGACGATCTCACACAACATTCTTCTTGCCAGCTCACTTCAAGATCTCTCCACCTGCACACAACAAAGAGGGAAAATTTTAGGGTTATCTAGGGGCCTGCCTCAGTCAGACCCCCATTTTGGTGTTTCCACCTCCACGGATAGCCAAGTTTTCAATGATAGAAATAAAGATAAAGAAGGGAATACAAGATACATAAACAAAAGACACTACAAACAGTACATACTTACTCAACCAAAGATGATAGAGAAGTTAAGAGGAGCTTACCACCTCTGTCCAAAGTGCTCAATCCTCTGTTGCAATGTTGTTTGTCTTATGCCCACACTATCAGAGTGATGGAGTAGTGGATTGTTGTTATGGAGTGTAAAGTGTTGCTACAAAGCTTGAAGATCGATGAATGAAGTGGATAGAATGCTCAAAATGGTCTTGCCAAAATTCAAATGAAGTTCATAATGGATGAATGGATGAAGAATATGAAGGAAAGGATGAAAAATGGTCATACTCGGGTCAGCTAGCCAAAGAGGAGCATTACACTTCAACTCCCAATAGGGAGTGTAACATCTTTGCAGTCTCGAGCTGCAGGAATATGCTAGGGATGTAAGCATGCCATGCATACTTTGCACATCGCATGGGCATCCCTGACATAAATTCCCCCACCGACACACAAAACAGGAACCAAGTGGAGTGTGAACAATGGGCTTAAGTTCAATTAAGCCTCCACCTTAGGTTTTCTAAAGTGTAAAGGGGTAAAATGGAATTTGTGTTAGGGGTGAAAATTCGCTCTTATATAAATACAAAAATGCTTTACTAAAAATGTGTAGGATTCGTTGATCCAAAGAGTCACAACTATTTTATATGGAGGTAGCAAGACACTCTAGGAATGTTTATCCCTTCAACACATGAAGCTTTAGAGGATACCAGTGATCATAGTGAACAAAGTGAGGGTATTGCTAAAGAAGAATAATATCTAACACCAATATACATGTCAAATACAAAGGAGACTTACCATACACATATAATCACCTTTGGTGATGTTGCAGTGGAAGACCCACTAGAGAATGTAACCTTTGAGTTCCTCATTATCAAACAAGAGAGAGAAACTGCATTTAAGAACATACCTCCTTTAACATTACCTATTTTTTATGGGTTAGTCACAGAGGACCCAAATACATTCCTATTTAATTTTGATGTGTTGTGCAAAAGTTATGATTATACTATAGATGCACATAGGCTCGAACTATTTCCAACAACCTTGAAGGATGCTTCTCTAAGATGTTTCATGGGTAAATAGGAAGATATTCTATTCAAAATTGGGATTGTATGAAGATAACGTTCCTAAATAACTAACAAGACTATTGTAGATGAATAGATAGAAAGAGAGTTGACATCTTTAGGATGTCACAAAAAAGAAGATGAAAAATCATACCAGAACACTCTTTGATGAGTCCTTAAAGTTGATATTCTTAAGGGGGATTAATAAGGATTTCATGGATGCACCTAACCTCATTGGAGTAGGATATACCTCTCAAGAAACATTTGAGGAGATTTGTAAGGCATGCAAGAATTATTCAAGGTCTTTCACAAAGAAGGCTAGAGGAGATAGGTCATCTTCCATCATCAAACCACCCAATGGAGTCTCTAGATTTGAATTGAGTAATCTTCTATCAAATATGAAGGAGGATACTATCAGTCATTTGGATAAATAGTTAGATACTATCCATATCAAAAAGAAACAAGAGGAGGAAAAAGTAGCTTTTACAAAATACTACCCACATTGTAGACAAAGAATTATTAACTATAAATGCAAGAAGGTGACAAGTATCTTTGAAGGGACATGAAAATTTCATGCATTGGAAGGAGAAGATGGATAATTATTCTACATAGCTCAAATAAAACCATGGTAGCCAAGACAAGGTATGCCCCAAGATCCTTTGAATTATAACATGTCATTTCTTGGTAACAATTCAAATCTTCCTAATTGAAATCCTTAGTTGAGTCAATATGCAATACCAACAATGGAAAATTCCTCAAGACAATTGGAACCAATAGTAGTAAAACATGAGGACATTATAAAATTACCAAGGATCTAACTATAATTCCCAATTCCCACCCCAGCAAAACCAATGGCAAAGAGGCCAACAATGGAAAAATCAAAACATGAATTATTAATAGCCACAATATCCCTTAATGGAAAAATCAAAACATGAATTATTAATAGCCACAATATCCCTTACATCCACAACAGCAAGCCATTATGCCAAACCCAAAAAATCTAGCACCATAGCCACCTAAAGCACCTCAGTTGCTAGGGCAACCTGCACCTAACCCCAATAACAAGCCTATTTAATATGCCTACACTAATTAAGTTGTTCAATACCCTACTTATGGGGTAGAGGTGAGTGATGTCTACCTTAGATCAAGGAAAAATTTGGTTGGACTTTCATCCCCTTAAATCACTAAATTGGTTGATGAAAAACCCAATAGAGACCTCAGACAATCAACCTAAGGAGCCTAAGTCAAATCAAGTTAGCCAAACTAGTTCAAGTCTAGAGAATCCATTCCTTGAAAGATTAGCAGTTCAAAGACATCAAGCACAAGATGAAACTATCTTATTAGGACAACTTAAAGATGTTTTCATCAAAATATCCCTTATCTAAGACATTAAGGAGGTTCCTACCTATACCAAAATAGTGAGATAACTATTCCTTAGAAATCTATGTAGGAAAAGAAAAGATCCTTAGACTATGTTGCAAGTATGGATGTGTTTGGTGGTGTTTTCATTAATGTTTTCATTGATGTCAACATGGTTCAGCATGATTTCAGATGGTACTTGTATAGTTGAAATACTATAGAAGTGTTTAGAGTACATGGAGCTATATTTATAAAGTTGTAGTTGTGTCTTTGCCAAGTGCTTTTGAGAAATTTAAGAAATAATGAAGGTAGTGTTGAGTGTGTGTTCTGAGTGTTCTCCGCTATTGTGCTCTAAATTTATTCTATGTTGGTCCTATGCCTATGTGGATCTATGGTATTGTTCATGAGCTTCAATGGATAATATATCCTAAGTTCTATATTTTGGGTCAATGAAGAATGAAAGATATGTTCACCGGCATGTGAACCAGTTTGAAAAAAACTATTTGTTTGTGGACTTGGAGAAATTTTTTTGCTCTACAATCTTCTGGTGTTTTGTTTCAGATCTTGTGGATCTAGGAGATGATTCATACTAATGTTCCCAGTAT
This sequence comes from Sequoiadendron giganteum, assembly GCA_007115665.2. Taxonomy (NCBI): domain Eukaryota; kingdom Viridiplantae; phylum Streptophyta; class Pinopsida; order Cupressales; family Cupressaceae; genus Sequoiadendron; species Sequoiadendron giganteum. Next base: position 134,244,633 of record CM021105.1, on the reverse strand, counting down.
TCTTGAAAACGTTCTTGTGATTTGGTGCTTCGAAAGACTTGCTCTAAAGCCCTTGTGTGTTGTTGCTTGGTTCGGTTGGGCTATTGAAGAATGTTATGTGCATGAATATTATTGTAGCTGTTTCAAATTTACCTGAAGGTTTCTTAGAGTTGTTGAAATTTCTGGTGAAGCGTGTTGGGTGATCCACATGTGATCATCTTACTGGAGATGTGTGTACTTCAAAGACCATTGGTTTTTTCATTATGTTTCACCAAGCTGGTGTCTATACATTACACAAATATTTTGCACTAAATTAAGGAAGCCTGTGATTGATCTAAGATGTTGTTTGGGTCCTAATTAAATGTGTAATTGGTTCTCTCTAATTCTCATCCACCGCAGGAATGTTGAGTATCTAACCTAATTTGAATTTGTAAATTGAAGGATGTATAGTCGATCTTGGAGAATGCTTCTAGGGTTGAATATGGTATAAAAGAAATTCAAGATGTTGTGAATTTAAAATACAAGCAAGTGAAGTTTGAACAAGTGTGAAAAGATGAGTGTGTAAGAGCAATTTAGGCTGCAATATTCCTGAAAGCAATGAGTTGATGGTGCTTGCAATCTTCTGATCATGCTGTGAATGTGTGGAATCTATTGTAGTGGATCTTAATCTATCTGCTATTTATTTGTAGGTAGTGATCCTCCTTCTAGATAGTGAGTCCTATTGTTGGTAGTGAGCCTTTGTATCTGGGCAGTGAGCCCTCTAGCAATGAGCCTTTGTATATAGTGTTGCATTATTATTATATTGTGAGCTAACATCATGGTTTTTCCCTCATTAGGTTTTCCACGTAAATCTGGTGTATCTGGTGTTTTCTTTCTATTATTTTCATTTCATTCTTACACTTAATAATAGATTGAGTTAAAGTGGAATTGATTAAGGTTAGAAGTAAATTAATTTGGTACAAATAATTCACCCCCCCCCCTCTCAGTTGTCTTGTGCATTTCAACAACTAGTATTAGATCTCTAGTTCCTAGGTGAAATACTTAACTGCTTGAGGTATATAAAATGGTGCATAAGTTGTAAATCCCTATTTTTCATGGAGCTGATTACAGTGACTCGAAAGAGTAGATGAGAGGTTATCTGGTCTCTCTTGGTTTCAAAACCTAGAAAGCTATGGAGACAAAGTATGTTGCACCACATGCTAGTCCTTCCTGTGCAGATGAGATTTTTTCTTATGAGGAGAATGAAAAGGCAAGGTATGTTATCTTCAGAGCTCTATCTAAAACTGAAAGGACAAAATTTATTTCTTTAGGAACTACTTATGAAGTCTGAGAAAAACTGAAAGATATTTATGAAGGAAATGATAGAGTAAAGTTGTTAAGGAATCTAACAGCTAAGTGCAAATTTGAGAACCTGAGAATGGAAGAGGGTGAATATATTGCAATATATTATCATAGAGTTGAGCTTGTAGCAAATGAGATCAAGAATCAAGGTGGTACCATGTTAGATGAAGATATAATTGGGAAGATCTCAATGACCCTACCATAGAATTATAGTGACGAGGTCTCTGCTACTGAAGAATCATATGATCCAAAGACATTTACTAAGGATTGCCTATTTGGCATCTTGACTGCATTCAGGATGAGAAAATTTTCAAGAGAAAAGGAGAAAGCTGAAACATCCTTTAAAGTAATGTAGATAGGAGATGACTCGGATGATGATGGTTCAAAAGAGTTGGAAGAAAAATTCACAGGGAAGGTAAATAAATGTATTTGTAAATACAAAGGTATGTTACCCTTTAAATGTTTCAGTTGTGGAAATATTGGTCATTATGCCTCAAGATGTCCAAATAGAGCTAGACACAAGAAGAAAAAAGATAATAATAATAATCACAGAGAAAAAAGGGATAGGAAGTTCAAGAAATTCTATTATGTTAGAGAAGTTGCAGGAATTTCTGATGATGAGTCTAATTTTGAGGAGGATAAATATCAATGCTTATTTCTAGCCTTGGAAAGTAAAGTTGTATTTGCCAACCATGGAAGATGTGCAAGGGAATAAGGTCTGAAGAGCAAGAAGGATGAGATGGAAGGTACTCTAGTGACTTCTTTTCATGCTAGATAGGATGAAAACTATTGGGTAATTGGAAGTGGGTGTTCAAATCATATGACTAGAGATAAGAGTAATTTCACTAAATTTGAAAATTATGATGGAGGAATAGTTATGTTGGAGATGATTCTGGTGCTAAGATTTTTGGTAAAGGAACAATTAGTTTTGATGGAAAACATAGTATTGATGATGTCTATTATGTTAAGGGTTTAAGGCATAATATTCCTAGTTTTGGAAAAATGTGTAGCAAAGGATTTAAGCTTGTATTTCAAGATAAAACCTATGAGATTAGAAAAGGGTCTGGAATTTTGGTAGCAATAGCAAGAAGAACTCATGTAAACATCTATCAACTTAAGAGTGGTGATGGTCAATGTTTTGTTTATAATATTAATGAAAGTTGGTTGTGGTACTGGAGGATGGTACATGTAAATTTCGACAATCTGATTAGGATCAGTTCAAAAGAATTTTTCAGAGATCTATCTAGAATCACAAAGCCTTCAAATTCAATTTGCAAAAGCTATCAGTTGGGAAAACAAACAAGAAGCGGTTTTAAAAGAAAGGAACAATCATCTATCGGGATGATGGAATAGATTCATATAGACCTTTGTGTTCCTACAAGAACATGAATCGTTAATGGTGATAGGTATTTTGTTCTCTTGATTGATGATTACTCTAGGATGACATGGGTTACTTTTCTTAGAGAAAAATCTCAGGCTCTTGATAGATTCAAGGTATTCAAGGCAAGAGTAGAGAATGAGGTAAACCTAAGAATCAAATTTTTAAGGTCTGATAGAGGTGGAGAATTCACTTCTGGTAAGTTTAATGCATTTTTTGAAGAGCATGGCATAAAGAGACATTATTTCTACCCATAGAACCCCTCAGCAGAATGGAGTTGTGGAAAGAAAGAACCAGACTATTCAAGAGGTTGCCAGAACTATGATGAAAGAAGAAAATGTTCCTGATGTGTATTGGAGAGAAGTAATCGACACTATCATTTGCATTCTTAATAGATTTCAGATTAGAGGTAACAACACTAAGACTCCTTATGAGTTATGGACTAGTAAAATTCCTACTATTAAATACTTTAAACTATTTGGAAGCAGATGTTACATTAAAAGAGATGATGAGAATCTTGGAAATTTTGATGCTAGATGTGATAAAGGATTTTTTCTTGGATATTCAAATAATAGCAAGGCATATAGATGCTTCAATAAAAGACTGAGGAAAATAGTTGAAAGTGCTAATGTAAAAGTTTATGAAGCTATGCATAGACCAGTAGAAATAAGTGAAGGTTAAACAGATGATCCTATCTATGGGCAAGTGGAAGAAGAAGAAAAGGAATAGAAAGAACAAAGTGATGAAGAGGAGATTCTGGAACCTACACCTAGGACTCCTAAATATGTATAGAGAAATCATCTAGAGGAACATATAATTGGAGACATAAGTGAAGGTCTAAAGATAAGAAGAAAAGTGGTTGAGCTAAACTTATGTTTACTTTCTAAGAGAACCTAATACTGTGAGTGAATCATATAATGATGAGAGTTGGGTTAGAGCAATGAAATATGAACTATAGCAGATAGAGAAGAATGAGACGTGGGAACTAGTCCCTAGACCAGTAAACAAGAATATAATTAGTTCAAAATGGGTATTCAAGAATAAGCTGAATGAAGATGGTGAAGTGGTAAGGAATAAAGAAAGACTTTTATGCAAAGATTATTCATAGGTTGAAGGAATAGATTTTGAAGAGGAATTTGCACCAGTGGCAATAATGGAGGCATTCAAATGTTCTTGGAATTTGTAGCTCATAAAGACTTCAAAGTGTATCAGATGGATGTCAAGTCTACATTTTTTAATGGAGAATTGGAAGAAGTATATATGGAGAAATCAGAAGGATTTCAGCTGTCAGACAAATTAGACATAGTATGAAAGTTGAAAAAGGCACCATATGGACTTAAATAGGCTCCAAGAGCTTGGTATGCAAGGTTGGATAGATACTTGATAGGATTCAGTAAAGGGTCTCTAGATAACAATCTTTATTGCAAAGTTGAGAGAAACAAAATGTTGACAGTTGTGGTATATGTTGATGATATTATCTTTGGTGGAAATGAAGGTATGTGTAAGAAATTTGCAGAGGAGATGGAATTTTTTTTTGAAATTTCTATGATTGGTGAGTTGAATTTCTTCCTTGGACTTCAAGTGAATCAAACTAATACAGGAATATTCATTTCACAATCTAAGTATGTCAAGGAGTTGTTGAAGAAGTTTGGAATGCATGACTCCAAACCAGTTTGTACCCCTATGTTAACTAGAAGTAAGTTGAGTAAGGATGATGAATCTTCTAAATTTGATTAGAGCATGTACAAATCTATGATTGGTGGACTGATGTATCTTACTGCTACTAGACCAAATATCATGCATGCAGTATGTTTGGTTGCAAGATTTCAAGAAGAACCTAAAGAAGCACATGTTACAGCTATGAAGAGGATATTCAAATATCTTAAGGGAACTCTAGATTATGGGCTATGGTATCCTAAGGATAATGATTTCACATTGAATACATACACTAATGCAGATTGGGTTGGTTGTGTAGATGACTGAAAGAGTACAAGTGGTGGTGCATTCTTCCTTGGAGGAAGATTGATCTCATGGTTGAGTAAGAAATAGGATTCAATTTATTTATCCACTATAGAAGCTAAATATATTGCAGCAACATGTTGTTGTACACAATTACTTTGGATGAAGAAAAATCTGAAGGACATAGGTGTGATGTGTGATGAACCTATCTCTATCTTTTGTGACAATACAAGTGCAATAAACATTTCAAAGAATCCAGTGATGCATTCTAGGACAAAGCACATATCTATTAGGTATTAGTTCTTGAGGGATAAGGTGTTGTAGAATGAATTTAGACTTGAATATGTGTCTACCAAGGAACAAATTGTTGATATATTCACTAAGGCCCTTTTGAAGGATACTTTTGAGTATCTTATGGGGAATTTAGGGGTTACTTCCCCTCCTTCCTTGAACTAGGTGCACATGGAGGTGCATCAGTCCAATGGATTCATAAATTATTTTCTGATTTGGACTAATGATTGTGGTCTACTCCTTAGGGGGAGTAGAGAGGTGCATTTTTGTAGTATGTATTGTGGGTGCACTCCTAAGCGGCAGTGATCAGAGATTTATATGGAAAAAAAATTCATACAAAACTTTCCTTTTCCATTGATGTCAAAGGGGGACATAAATTCATGTGAAAAAGTTGAAAAGGGAGAGAGAGTCTTGTAAGGAGAGGAGAATAGAAGTAGGAGAATGTGTATGTTGTCCTTGATGGTTTTTCACATCATGTGTTGCAATCAATGAAAAAGGGGGAGATTATTGCAAGTATGGATGTGTTTGGTGGTGTTGTAATTGATGTCAACAAGGTTCAGTATGATTGCAAATGGTACTTGTATAGTTTAGATACTATAGAATTTTTTAGAGTGCATGGAGCTATATTTATCAAGTTGTAGTTGTGTCTTTTCCAAGTACTTTTGAGAAATTTTAGAAATAATGAAGGTAGTGTTGAGTGTGCTCCGGTATTGTGTTCTTTTCATTTATTTTGTGTTGATCCTATTCTTCTGTGGATATGTGGTATTGTTAATGAGCTTCAATGGATAATATATCCTAATTTTTAGCTTTCGGGTCGATGGAGAATGAAAGATATGCTCACTGGTATTCCAACCAATTTGACATAACCATTTGTTTGTGGATTGGGAGAAATGTTTTTTCTCCGCATTCTTCTGGTGTTTTGTTTGAGATCTTTTGGATCTGGGAGATGGTTCATACTAATGTTCTCAATATTATGGAAAACATGCTTGTGATTTGGTGCACTAGAAGACTTGCTCCAAAGCCCTTGTGTGTTGTTGCTTGGTCTGGCTGGACTCTTGAAGAATGTTTTGTGCATGAAGATTATTGTAGTTGTTGTAGATGTACCTGAAGTTTTCTTAGAGTTGTTGAAATGTCTTGTGAAGTGTGTTGGCTGATCCACATTTGATCATCTTATTGGAGATTTGCGTACTTCAAAAAACATTTGTGTTTTGATTAGGTTTGGCCGACCTGGTATCTACATGTTACATAAATATTTTTCATCTAATTAAGGAAGTGTGTGATTGATCAAAGATGTTTTATAGGTCCTAATTAAATGTGTAATTGGTCATCTCTCATTCTCATCCATCGCAGGAATTTTGAGTAGTTGACCTAATTTTAATTTGTAAATTGAAGGTTGTATAACTGACCTTGGAGAATGCTTCTAGGGTTGAAGATGGTATAAAAGCAAGTCAAGATGTTGTGAATTGAAAATACAAGCAAGTGAAGTGTCAAAAAGTGAAAAAATAAGTGTGTAAGAGTGAATCAAGCAGCATTACTTTAATGTTTTATATTCCTAAAAGTAGTGAGCTGATAGTGTCTGCAATCTTTTGATCAAGTTGTGAATGTGTGGAACCTATTGTGGTGGATCTTAGTCTATCTTTTATTTATCTATAGGAATTGAGCCTCCTTTTGAATAGTGAGTCCTACTGTAGGTAGTGATCCTCCTTTTGAACAGTGAGCCTTTGTATTTGGTATTCCATTATTACTGTATTGTGAGCTAATCCTCACCGTGGTTTTTCCCTCACTGGGTTTTCCATGTAAATCTCCCATCTCAGGTGTTTTATTTATGTTATTTTCATTTCATGTTTACACTTAATAACATATTTAGTTAAAGTGGAATTGATTAAGATTAGAAGTAAAGTAATTTGGTGAAAATGATTCACCCCCCCTCTCAGTTGTCTTGTTCATTTCAACATACTGTACATGTCCCAGGAAAACATGCAGACATTATGTTGGGAAACATAACTATCCCAGAGTATGCATAGCTTGGGATTCTTATAGTGGATGTAAAGATAAATTACACTCTCATTAGGAACACCTTAATTGGATTGGGAGAATCTATCAATGTAATGACCAAAGATACCATGAAGTTATTACGATTGATAAAAATCAGACCTACACCTACTATTCTACAGTTGGTAGATAAGTCCACAATCAAACCTGGGGGTATAATTCAAGACTTGGTAATAACACTAGATTCATGGGAGTACCCTATAGACTTAATGGTGTTGTAACCAAAGGCTAATCTTACAGGTTACCCATCATTTATTAGATACATTGGATGGAAACAATAGGATCCTTCATAGGTTACAGGTCTAGGAATATGATTATCTCTAATATAAATGTGACGATGAAATTGTTCCTCTATCCATCATCGCAACCACATGTAGACCTGCAACAAAATGTTTGGCCTACCCTAAATGAGGAGGATCAATACTCCTTGCAAGCCTCGATGACTATTGAATGAAATCTTTTATTAGAACACCAAGATGAAGATTATTTGAATGTATTCCAAACATAGCAAGATTTGGCATCTCATCAATGAAAACAATATCAAATACTTTAGAGATCATGTTAGGTAAAACATTGAATGTTAACAATCAATTGACTACTATATATGTAGTAATAAAAAAGTAATCCTTTTTCACACTTAATTTGATAATTGACATTAAAATTGAATTAGTTGTCCTGGAGTGGTGTTGTAAAGTGTTGTACACATTCACATCATTCTAGGATTTTTTGTGACTAAAACATTCCTTAATTGATCTTGTGCAAGGGTTTTGTAAAGTGTTGTAACACACTTTCACACTTTTCTAGGATATATTTGCTTAATTAAGCCTAATGGGCCCCTTTCTGAATAGAATGTACATAATGTGTACCTTTTTTAAGTTTTATAAAGTGTTATAAGTTACTTTCATACTTTTATAGGTGGTCTTAATTAATTGAGGGTAATTGGAGTAATTAATCTCCTCTTAATTTAAATTTAAGCCTTAATTTTAAAACCTCTTGAAGATCTATCTAGACACTTGTAATTTAATTAAAAAAATATTTCATTCGAAAATTTTTGGTCCTAGTAAGTTGATCCAGGACCCATTCACCCTTGATGGAAAATGTGTTCTCCCTTAATAGGACCCCCTTTTTGCAATTGATTTGGAATTGGCTTTTAGCCCTCTTTCAATCCTCGGGGGTTAGGTCTTGGAAAACTGAGCTAGGACCCATTTGCCCAAGATGGCGAATGGGTCCTCCCTTAATGATACCCCCCCTTCTTAAATTTCATTCTGGCAGGAATTTAATAATGTTTCTTTTTGGATCTGGTGTCGGCCTTATTTATTTGAATTTTGGGGTTAATCTCCTAATTTAATATAAATAATGGGTTAATTCACCTAGTTTCATCCTTGACTTTAAAGCACTCAAGAATTATAGAAAATTTAAAGTTCACAAGAGCATTACAAGAGCATTCATAAAGCATTTCAAGTCACATTTCAAGGGTTTATTGCAGCAATTCAAAGTCATATCATTGATGGTGGGAAGTCATTGATGTCACAATTCCCACTCATTTAATTTGTTTAATTTCAACCCAGGGGTGTCTAAAGCTATATGTGGTAAGATTTGGATCGATTTTAGGGGGTCTAGTAGTTTTGACTCGATTAGGAGTGGTTCGGAGCTATTTTTTCTTTTTTAGAAGTGTTTCTATACTAACCTTTTATTCCTAATTCATTCTAAATAACCTTCAAAATGGAATTTAAACAAAGAGATTTCATTCCAAGACAATTTATTTTATGAGGGAATGGAAGATTAACTTTGTCTAATTTGGAGAATTTGAAATCTACTTAAAACTTAATTAATAGCTTTGAAACTAAACTATTCCATTCCTCATTTACTAAATCAACAAGTAACTATTCCTCTTTGCATAGAATCCATTAAAATGATAACTTAGACTATCTCAGATATGCAAATGATTTTTAAACTAAGAAATGAACTACAAAAATTCAATTAAACAGACCAATGTAAAACAATGATGCAACATAACTTTAATCTAGACCATCTTTCAACTCACAACAATGAAATGATTTCAACTTGAACTAACATAGAAAATGAAACATAGAAATGATGAATAAATCTTAACAACTAACATGATCACCTCATTTAGAAAGCGTGTTGAAAGAGTCTTTAATACAGATTTTGAGATCAACTTTCTTCTTATTTCTAGAGAATGTGCCCAGATAGGGATGAAGTACATAAATGATTCTAACTTAAAAACAAAAGGGAAATTACATGAGAAAGATCAAAAACTTGATACGATCTAACATCCAACTCTGTTGGCTTTGGATATAAATATCCATCATTATTTCAAAAACAACAAATAAGCGAGAAACTTAATTTACTCTAAGTCTAAAAGATATCCTGGCGCACAGGAATAAAGTTGGTGTGGATCCTTGTATCTACCTTTAGTTGCATTGAATTCCAGATTTGTGAACTGGGCATGCATTGTTGGAGCTTGAGTTTTTAGTTAGTAGAATCTTCATTCAACATGATGATTTAGAAAAGGAGATCATCGGATCATAACTCATTTGAGGATGAATCACAAACAATCCATCCATTCATCACTTTTAAACAGAATCAGTTATCACTTGGCTGAGAAATAAATATTAGCTCTAGATGTACATGTATTATAAAACATTCATAGATTAATCACCACATTTTAATCATTCATATAACATAAATAAGCACTTATATTTAACCATTCATAATCTAAGTCTTTATAACTCCATAACTTCATAAAACATACATAAAGGAAAATATTATGAGTTTTAAAGCCAAATATAAAGTATTAAAAAGGTAAAAACTTAATGATTATGAGGTCTATATAGGGCTTCATAATTCTCCTCCTCTTGCATTTAACCATGCCCTCATGGTGTATCTAGGTGGAATATGAATTCCCCTATTGAGTGACTCAATCCAAACAGCACAGTCAAAAACTCCTCCTCTGTAGCCTATTGTAGTTCTTGTAGACATAGAAAATCCATTGTTATTTTCCAAATTTTCATACCATGCTCTAAGGACCTCGGCTAGTATCTATGAAGATGCATTAACTTTAGGTGTAGGCATGATAATGATAGGAATTTTGAATCTCATACCAATCCATAATTCTTTCTACTCATGAATCAAATTGATTACATGTCTCACACATGTCAAGATCCATTTGAGATTATTTGGTGATATTGGATCTCTCCTCTTTATTGTATCTAGAAGTGATCTGAATCTTTCTTCACAAGCCTAGATAGCTATAGGAGGAAGAGTTCCCTCAATATCCTGAAAATTTGCAATGCTTTCTAAAAAATTACTGACATAAACAAGAGTTACATCATTCAGCCTTGAAATGGACCTGAATTTTTTAATGTAATGGATTGATTTTGGATACTCATTTCTCATTGGCAATCCATATGTCTATTGCATGTTTTTATATTCCTCCATTTTGGCTAACCACTCAGCATCATTTTTCAACAATGAAACAAAGGATTTAATTTGAATTTCACCTAGATTGAGATTGAGTAATGAGTAATAATTCTCTCCCATGAGGAATCCATGTTGGAAGAATTCACAAATTTTATTTTGAATGTCTGGATAACTGTTGGAATAACAATCCATGAATTCATAGTCTATCTAGAAATCAGTAGGTCTTTGTAGCACAATTTGATTTAACTTCCACTTTAGGAATAGTTCTCTAAGAAACAACCCATACACTCTAGAAGGTTTCCTAGTGCAAACTAAGGAAAATTCAATATCTACAGTCTGTATTACCCTTTCCTCTGCTTCTTCCTTTTCCTTTGTGATCTTATCCAACTGTTCTTGGAGTTCTTTATTAAGTTTTTTGTATTTCATAGTTGTTAAGGAAAGGTATTTGGGCCCTATTGTTTTCTCCCAATGTTGTTCCTTAGGTGGTGGAAGAGACAACCTGTTGAGCAGCTATTTTTGTTCCTTTTCCTCTGTGTGATTCCTTGTTTCCAATTTTGTCTTTAACTTATGGATCTCTCTATCTTTTTGTTCATCTTGAATAGTCTTTTGAGTCAGTTTTTCTTCTATTTCTTTTTCAAACTATTCTTTCAATTGATTTGTTTCTCTTTGAAATTTTGATGTATCCTCATATTTCTACCTCAATTTTTCCTCTATTTATAAATTTTACATTTTAAAATCTTCTAATTCTTTTTCCAACCTGGATATTCTGAGAGAAGTTTGAATATTTTCTTCTCTTTCTTTTAAATTTTTACTATCAGAAAATGTTTCCTCTTCTTCTATTGGATGCTTTCCTTCATGATGGATAGTTATTTCTTCATTGATTTGAATTCTCTCTTCCCATTCAATTTCAACATTTGGCATTTCACTTACCTAAAAAATTTCTATATTCGGCTTTTCAACTTCATCTTCAACCCCTATATTTGACATATCAGCATCCTGAAAAGGAGAATTAGGAGTTGAAAAATTAACATCTTGAGTTGACAAATTCTCCTCTAGAGGAGTACATTCTAGACCATGCATTGGAGGTTGTGACCCTCCTTATTTTTCTATCCTTTCTTCTTCAAGCTCCATTTCTTTCAATACCTCCTCTTCAAGCTCTCCTTTTTCATGTTCATTTTCCTCAACCTTATCTTTTTCAATTTCTTCTTCCCCAGACTCATCAAGATTGATGGTGGAAGAATCCTTTTCAATCTCTCACTTTTCTTGTTCCATCCTTTGTTTTTCTGACCTAGTTCTCCTTTTAGGTCTCTCAATTTTCACAATTTTCTTCTTCTTTTTAGAACTCTATGGTGTTTTCTTTTCTTTTCTTTTCCTCTTCTTTATTTAAAAAAATCTTTCTGACTTGTGCTTCCTAGTTTTGTATATTGGTTGAGCTAGGTTTTTTGTTGAACCCTTTGTTTTCCTTTTCTTTGCAGGAGTAGAACTCTCTAGTTTTTTCTTCTTGGGCCTACCAATAGGTCTAACTAGGTTTTTAGTTAAAAGCTTAGTTTTCTCTATTTTAAGTGTTCTGCCTTCAGAGGTTTTAGGTTTTCCTTCTTCCCTATCATTATTTAACAGAAATTTCCTCCATTCCTCTTCCCAATTAGGTTTTTTCATGAAATAATGCTTAACTATTAAATGCATTAGACCATGATGTGTCACTCTATTTTCTTTTTCCTTACATCTAATAGCCATTTCAGTAAGTTGAGAAAAGAGAAAAGAAGGTAAATTAACCCTTACTTTAGGTTTAGTTGCATCGTGCCTGACATGATTCAACAATTTGAGTGGTGGACCTAGAACAGTTGCAAACTGACCTTCGCAGGTGAAGAACTTCATAATGCAAAGTGCAATGGATGCCCAAGGTTCCTGCAAACTTCCACGCTTAATACCTAGAACATGAAAGATTTCAAGCAGCTCTTGCAAATTTGAAAGTCGAGGTTGAATAATCTCACCTTCCACTAGAATTCCAGACAAAGCACTAATAACAACAACGAATACCTCAATGGGTTCTCCCTTGACCACAGTAAAGTTGATATGGAATTTTTTGATGAACTCCAGCATAATTTCCCACTCATAGACTTCATATTTAAGCAAGAAATCTAACCATCTAGCTTGATGTAAATACCTTCTAGATTCAACATCTAAAGCTATTCCCTTTGGTTCTACCATTCTTTTGTACCCCATTTTTACAAGACTGAAATTCCAAAAGCTCAGAAATTACCAGCAATGTTGAAAAGCAATTTCCATAAATGGAAATCCTATTCTGCTTGAAATGGCAACATTAATTCCTTTCAAAAAGGATTGACAAGATATCATAATGAATGCAGTATTAACTGCATGTAATTTGCATGCCTATTATGTCTCGTTGATGTACTAACAATAGCATGTCACATACATCTCAGTCTGATTGTCCATCACTTCGCCTTGAAACCTATCTTGTCATATTTATTACCCAATTAAGTAATGAGGCATTCATTTGTATGTTTAAAACAAATCATATTTGGCTTTTCAAACAATCATAATTTAATCTATTAAGTATACTTTATAAACTATATTGAATGTACTTCAAACTTCAAAAACTTCCTGGAGCTATAAATGCTTAACTATTAATGATGGCAATTTCAAATGATGATGAATAATGGTAATACGTGTCCACTTAAGTCGTACAATCTACAACAACATTTGATCTCAATAAAATCAGCATTAATTAATGCAGAACACGCTGAGCTTGACCCTTGTGGGAGCTCACTTGTTTCCACATGTTAAGTCATTAATTTTGAATTCTTCAATTAACCCTATACTTGCACATTTACACAAACACATTAGTAATAAATTAAGTTGAAGAGCTTTTGACAGCACATGATCATTTCTAGGCACTTCTGATTGTCATGAATTATCATAGTTAACATTCAAAAAAAAATTCCAGCCTGATTTATCAATAGAAACTGATCAGAAGAGATCAAGAGCGATCAGGAGTGAGTATGAAAAATTTAATCATTTGGAATTTCTTTTAATTAGGTGTGATCAGGAGCTATTATGAGCTCGATTTAATTCAATTGTTTTGATCAAGCATGATCATGAGCTCTTTTTCTCTCTCTCTTTTCTTTCTTTTCATTTTTTTTTCCTTTTTTTGCAAAGTAAACTGCCATTTCTAGTTTTCAATTTACTCTATTTATTCATACCCATCAATAATGGATCTAAGGACTGATCATTTCACCCAAACAAGAAAAATATTCCTTAGTAAAATGCTCAATTCTTTCTTGAAGCTCTGTGATAAATTCATCCTTCGATGTTGGGTTGTGATAAAGCTTGAGCCTATGCCCATTTACCAACAATATTGTTTTTCTCTCCCCATCTATGGGTATTAATCAAACAGCTCTAGAATTGTCAAATAATTGTTCAATTTCATATGGCCCAATCCATCTTGTATGTGTCTTTCCTCTAAATTCCTAAAATCTTGAATCAAATAACAAATCCCAATCACCTAAAGTGAATTGCTTACTGTGGATTTTTTTATCATGTCATTGTTTCCTCTGCCCTTGAATGATTTGTATCCAATGAAAAGCTTTAGTTCGCATCTCATCCAATTTTTTTAGTTGCATTATCATATTCTTTTATGCTTGAGTAAGATCTATCCCCACATTCACAATTTTTCTAAGTGTTTCTAACTCAAACTCAATAGGAAAGATATGATTTTTTCCATAAACCAACTCATATGGTGAAAATCCAGTACTTATCTTCCATGTTGTATTGTATTCCCATGCAACTTTAGTTAACCTATCAGACCAATAATTCTTCTTAGATGAGAGTATTTTTGTGACAATATTTTATAGTTCTCTATTGGTCACCTCTACCTGCCCATTTGCTTGAGGATGATAGGGTGATGATTTCCTATGTTGAACTTGATATCTTTCTAGAAATTCTTGAAGCATTACAAACATGAACTATGGCCCTTGATCTGGCACAAGTTCTTTAGGTGCTTCATATCTTTCTAGAATATTCTTGTATATTAAATCTGCAATTTTCTCCTCTCTAGCAGCTAGTAGTGCTTTGACTTCTACCCATTTTGTAAGATAATTAGTACATACAAGTATGTAATGATTTCCCTTGGATGGAGGATCTATTGCACCAAAAAAATCAATACCCCATTTTTCAAATGGTTCAAGTGACACTTGTGTCTGTAATGGCATCTCAATTTATCTTGAAGGTATTTCCATTCTTTGAAAGTGATCACAATGTCTAATGTAATGAGATGTATCCTTAGTCATAGTAGGCCATAAATAGCCTGCCCCCAAGATCTTATGCACTATTCTTAATGTGGATTAATGTCATGCTCCTGGTTCATCATGACATGCTTTCAATATATCATATAATTTAGTTTCCTGCACACATCTCCGCATTACATGATCTGGGCACATTTTAAACAAACAACCATTAATCCATTCAAACTAAGAGCTTTCTCTAATCAATCTCTTTTTTTTATTTTGCTGAAAAATAAGGACATTTACCAGTTACTAAGTAATTTGCAATATCAGCAAACCATGGTGACTGAATAGATATTGCAAATAGATGTTCATCAGGAAACACATCTTCCACAGGCTCATTATTACCTTGCAAAACCATTCTTGACAGAAAATCAGCTACAACATTGTCTCTACCTAGCTTATCAATGGTGGTTATATCAAATTCCTATAGTAATAACAACCATCTAATTATACGTCCTCCCACAATAGATTTATTCATAAGATAATGAATGGTTGCATGGTCAGTATGCACAAAATTTTTATTTATAGAAAACACAACTGCTAGGAATTCCTTCTCAGTGGTAGTGTAATTTAGTTCTATTGGATTGAGGTTTTTGCTTATATAATATATAGCATGCATTGCTCCAGATTCAACCTTCTACCCAAGAACTGCTCCTATTGCAAAGTTAGAGGCATTTGTATTAATATGAAATGGTTCACCCCAAACTAGACCAGTAATAATGGGTGAAGTTGTTAAAGCTTGTTTGATTTGATCAAATGACTCCTGACAAGATGAATTCCACAAAAAATTAGAGTCTTTCTTCAACAAGCTAAAGAGTGGACCTAAAATTTTACTAAATCCCTCAATAAACCTTATGTAATAACAAGAGTGTCCTAAAAAACTCCTTACATCTGTTTGACTTTGAGGTATAGGTATTTGCAAAATAATTTCAACTTTCTTTGGGTCTACTTTGATTCCTTCTTTTGATACATGATGACCCAAAACAATTCCTTTTATCATCATTAGAAAACTCTTCTCATGGTTTAATGACATTCTATGTTCTTTACATCAGTTTAGGACTCTATCCAGGCTTTCCAAAGACCCTTCATAAGTTTTTCCATGGACTATGAAATCATCCATATAAACTTCTACACATGTTATTAGGTCTGCAAAAATAGCAGGAACAACACATTGAAAGGTTGCAGGAGCATTACATAATTGAAAAGGAAAGGCCCTATAAGAAAAAGGTACCCCATGGACATGTAAATTTCATTTTATCATGATCCTCCAAAGCTACCTGGACCTAGTTGTATCCACTAAACCCATCAAGAAAAGAAAAATAACTACTTCCAGATAAATTATCCAATACCTGATCTATGAAGGGCAATGGAAAATAATCTCTATTTGTAGCCTTATTTAGTTCTCTATAATCCACACACACTCTCCATTTCCCATTTTTCTTAGGTACAATAACTAATGGAGAAACCCATTTACTATCCAAGATAGGATAAATGAATCCTACCTAGAGTGATTTTTCTATCTATAATTTCACAAAGTCTCTTAGAGTAGGGTTGATTCTTCTTTGAGGTTGTCTTATAGGTTTGACATCCTCGGTATAGATGTGGTGTGTACATATGTTTGGATGAATTCCTCTCATGTCCTTATAATCCCAAGCGAAGGCTCCTGTATTGTTCTCTAAAATTCCTTTAATCCTTCCTCTTGTTTTGTTGTTAAGGCACTGTTTATAAGTAAACGTTTGTCAGCTTGAATAAGGATTTGTTTTGTCTTTTCTTGAAGATTCGAGGGATCACTAATTAAAGTGTTCAAGGGACAAGGATGCAGTAGAAGTTGATGAATTAACTGATTCTCGTCATGTTTTGTGATGTTAGAAAAAGGACAACATGATGGAGTTTCAAAATCACTACATTCTTCTAGATCCTCTTCTCTTATGTTTACAGAATCTCGATATTCATCAACATGCTTTTCCAAGGTCATCATTGAAAGGCCCCTTATTTCCTCATCCTCAGAATCAGGATCATCAATCCAGATTTGATTATCAAATGTTAAAGATGGTTTAGCTAGTGGATACAGAGTCACTTCTTTCTATTTCATCCCATTAGAAATAGTCATACTACCATATCTACAATCAATCAATGCAGAAACTTTTAGTAACCAAGGTCTCCCTAAAATAATATGATAACCCCTCTTTCGCTTTTTAGTTTGTAAAACAAGGAGATCAATAGGATAATCCCAAGTGTCAATTGTGATAATGACATCTTCAAGAATTCCTTCAGGTTTTGTAATTGTTTTTTCAGCTAACTGTAGAACTGTGGTTGTTGGTTTAACATTCATAATCCCTATCTTTTTTAGTTTTTTCAGTAGTAATAACATTAATTGAAGCTTTGAAGTCAATAAGAACATTCTGAATTTCAATACCATTAATGCTAAGGGTAATCATAGGACTTCCTCGATCACCATAATTTTGTGGAATTAGCTTCCCTGAGAGGACATCAGAAAAATTCCCTCCAACTTGAATTGTAGGGGGGAATTTCTTTTTCCTTCTTGGTGTCTTAACACACACAGATTTACCTACCTTGTTCATCTCTAGGATATCACGAATATTCCTTAACAAGGGAATAACATTTTTTATATTTTTAAGCTCATCAATAATTTGAGGATCAATCAGATCATCTTGTTTATCAACTTGTTCAACCAATGGTTCCTGATGAAATCATGAAGGAAATGGTGCTTGTTTAAGATTATCTTTATTGATTTATTTTTCTATCTCCTTCACTAAATCTTGTTGTTGATCTTCCTTAGTTTCATCAGGTTTTGATGGTACAACTCTATTCCTCAAATAAATATCTCCTATTTCAATGTTGTTCAAATTAACTGTATTAGGATCAACATTATAGGAAGGTTGTTGAGGTTTAACATTCTTAGGATTAGGAACTGGTTGAGCAGGTATCTAAGGCTGATTGACTGGTTTAGAGCTTGATTGTTGGTTTTGTCCAATTAACTGATCCTGATTCCAGGGTCTCTTTGGCCCCTAATTCTTCCATTGATTACATTTCCACTGGTTAGGCTACCATTGGGTCTACAACTATTGCCATTGAGATTGGTTTGGCTGCCACTAAGACTGGTTCCATTATGGATATTCAGTCTGCCCCCATGATGGTACCCAAGGGTTTGTCATGGGTGAAAGTAGATTTTTCATTTGTTGAGGATTCCACTAAGCTTGGGGATTCCATTGACTAGGAGAATTCCATATGTTATTCCACTTATTTGAACCCCATTTGGGATTACTTCCGGGTTGACCAAAGGTAGGATTAAACTATCTTTGTCCAACAAAATTCAGTTCCTCTTCTACTGGTTTCTTCAGTTGATTCCTAATTTCGGGAAGGAGACTAAATTTACTAGTAGAATGTTTTTTTCTCACATATGTCACATATATCTCCTTGATTAAGAGGACATTCCCTCAGTGGATGCTTATCCCTACATTTAGGATAGTATATGGCCAAAGGTTCAACTATTGTTTTATTAGGATAAGAACTAAGATGAAGGAGAATGTTTGTTTTTAATTTTTCAATTTCTTCCATTACTTTAGAGAAATCAGATGAATAACCTTTTTTCTTTCTCCTATAACATGGTCTTGTTCTAGACTAATTCCTACAAATTTCAATAATTTCCTCAAATGATTATTTATTAATATCCCCTTTTCCTATCAAATTTAAGGCATCTTTCGAATCGTGATCAATGCCTTTTAAAAAGATAGATTTACTAATTTCTTGATCTAATCCATTTCCACACCTTTTCAGAACAAATTGATACCTATCTACATAGTCATCTAGACTCTCGTCTTCCAATTGCTTCATTTTAAACATTTCTTCCTTCCTATCCCTGACTCTGCAATAATCTTGATATTTATTTAGGAACATTGTTTCCATTTCATCCCAAATATTTATTGAATTTGCAGTTAATCCCATAAACCAATGTAAAGTCGATTCTTTAAGAGTGGATGGAAACAATTTCAATTTTTGATTGTCAGATGTATAATCATAAGTCTAACATAACACTTTGAACTCAAATAAAAACTGATCAAGATCTTCTAAAGTTTCCCCTCAAAATGTTAGTAAATTAGAGGGTGAGATATTTTTCATTGGTGGCTCATTGGCTCGAACATTTATGGTAATGGGAAAGGAAAAAGTTCTATTAGGAACCTCCTCCTCCTGATCTTTGTCTCCCATACTTTCTAACTGGGTGGATTTTGTCCTAGCAAAGGGTGAATTTGTAGCACTAGGCTAGGATTCTTCCTGATGGTTCTCTAATTCTCCTCTTACAAGTCTTCTAGACTGATCTGTGAACCTGTTCATTAACTAATCTTACCGACACTTAAGGCTTAGATTTTCTTTTTAAAGCCAGATGTTCCCTATAAATGGCACCAAAAATGATGGTAGGAAGTCATTGATGTCACAATTCCCACTCATTTAATTTCTTTAATGTCAACCCAATGGTGTCTAAAGTTATATGCGGTAAGAGTTGGATCGGTTTTGGGGGGTTTAGTAGTTTTGACTCGATTAGGAGTGATTCAGAGCTATTTTTTATTTTTCATAAGTATTTATGTACTAACCTTCTATTCCTAGTTCATTCTAAATAACCTTCAAAATGGAATTTAAATAGAGAGATTTCATTCTAGGACATTTTAGTTTCTAAGGAAATGGAAGATTAACTTAGTCTAATTCGCAGAATTTGAAATCTACTTAAAACAGAATTAATTGCTTTAGAAATAAACTATTCCATTCCTCACTTACTAAATCAACAAGTAGTTATTCCCCTTTGCATATAATCCATTAAAATCATAACTTAGACTATCTTAGATATGCAAATTATTTTTAAACTAAGAAATTAACTACAAAACTTCAATAAAATAGAGAAATATAAAATAGTGATGCAATGTAACTTTAATCTAGATCGTCTTTCAACTCACAATAATGAAATGATTTCAACTTGAACTAACATAGAAAATGAAACATAGCAGTGATGAATAAATCTTAACAACTAATAGGATCACTTCATTCAAAAAGCATGATGAAAGAATCTTTAACATAGATTTTGAGATCAACTTTCTTCTTATTTCCAGACAATGTGCCTAGATAGGGATGAAGTACATAAATGATTCTAACTTAAAAACAAAAGGGAAATTACATGAGAAAGATCAAAAACTTGATACGATCTGACATCCAACTGTGTTGGCTCTGGATATAAATATCCATCATTATTTTAAAATCAATAGATAAGTGGGAAACTTAATCTACTCTAGGTCTAAAAGATATCCTGGCACGCGGGAATAAAGTTGGCATGGATCCTTGTAACTTCCTTTAGTTGCATTGAATTCCAGATTTGTGAACTGGACATGCGTTGTTGGAGCTTGATTTTGTAGTTGGAAAAATCTCCATTCAACATGATGAGTTAGAAAAGGAGATCAATGGATCATAACTCATTTGAGGATGAGTCACAAACAATCCAGCCATTCATCACTTTTAAACAGAATTAGTTATCACTTGGCTGAGAAATAAATATTAGCTCCAGATGTACACATATTATAAAACATTTATAGATTAATCACCACATTTTAATCATGCATATAACATAAATAAGCACTTATATTTATCCATTCATAATCTAAGTCTTTATACCTCCATAAGTTCATTAGACACACATAAAGGAAAATATTATGAGTTTTAAAGCCAAATATAAAGTATTAAAAAGGTAAAAACTTAATGATTATGCGGTCTATACAGGGCCTCATCAATCATCATGTCAAGGGTTTGATGCATTCATTCATGTTATTGAGCTAAATAAGTGGATGTAGCATTGAAGATCTACTTGCAAGCATTTTTCATATCATATTCAAGGATCAAGGTCTACATTCTTCATGGATACATGTTAGTTTGTAGATTTGTTTCATAGGATATCATCCAAGGTGACATCAATTGCATTATTTCATGTTTCATGCTTCATTTAATTTATTTCATCATTTGGTTTAATTACCTACAAGGGGTTTGACTGAGGAAAACCCCCATTCACTAACAATAAATAATTTTTCTCTCTCTTCAATGTGTGATTGTAGGTTTATAGGTTAAAGATCAAGTGGAGCAAGTTTGGAGAAAAATTTTCAAAGTCACAAAGTTGCAAAAGTTGTCATTCAAGGTGCAAGATCAAAGAATTGAAGCTATAGAATTGCATACCTACTTCCAAAATTTGGTTACTAGGAATTTAAGAGTGAAAACATGAAGGAATAGGATCCTGAAATCAGTTTTCTAGAAACCCTAAAAGGACCCATTAGCCACTAAATGCGAATGATTCCTTTTTGGCCTAAAAATAGCAAGTTTTTGAAAAGGTACATAGCTTTTTGTGCACTGAAAAATTCTCTCATAGTTTCTATAATAGTTAGGTATCATTTTTTATTGTTATTTTCATGTTTTGGCCCTCATAATTGAGTGTTTTAATAATAAAAATATTTAGTGGTTACTTTCAACAGCCTTAAAAAAGATTCTTTTAAAACAACTTTAACATTAGTGCATCCTCAACTGATAGACACTAATTCTCCTGATTATTATCCTTTGAAAGACTCACTTAACATCATTTTCATCAAGAAAAACACTAACTATTGGAGCTCATTAGAATTTAGACCGTCCTTTCAGGGAGAGTACAAAATCTCGCCACCTAAAGAGTCTTATGTAAGTATGACATCCTATACTAAGCAAGAGATATCTTTTTCACAAAATAAAGGAATATCTTCTACTTTAGATCAAGAGAGTATCTTGTTGAGACTCCTCCAAGATTGTTTGATATCCCTCCCTCCAAGGACATGAAATGAATTTTATTACAAGAGTTAATTTTGTGCATATCATAGAGTTCATGGTCATTCTACTGCTGAATGCAAGGATTTAAGTAGTAAAATATAACATCTTAAGGAGTTTGGTGCTCTTCCTTATGTGGGGGCACCTAATTCCTCTAATTGATACTAATTTTCACCCTAGCATGCCTCTCATCAATCATTTTGGCTCATCCTTTTCTTGCACTAAATGGGGGCAAGGGGTTAGGTAGCCTTGTCCTCGTATGTCACTTGTTGTCTTTTTTGGCTAGTTGACCACCTTTCATGTATATATAAGAGAAAGCTTGGGATGTGGATGACATGCCTTAAATTGGCTTGCATGTGACATACCAAGCTTTGGGGACAAACCCTTCCCTTTTCATGATGTAGCTTATTGGAAACATATAACCTGGCATAGGGCTTTCCAAATAATCTCTCATGTCTCCTTCTACTTTAAATAAATTTCTCACAACAATGGTGTTAGCAACCGCTTTAAAGTGGGGACATACATCAACACGCATGTTTCACTGTGAGATTTTTGTATTCATGCCAGGCATCCTTTTCTTGGTGGTAACATTAGTTTTGATTTCCTCTCAGACTTTGATATTTCTTTGACTTGTCCTCTCTTGGAGACCTTAAGCATGATGTTCCCTAAGATGAGACCTTTACATAAACAAATAAAAATCCCATTAACAAAATTTTTGCATGATATACAAAAGCATTTACATTGTGGTGCCCTTTTAAATTTATCAAGAGGATAAATTTGATACGGTTAGTATAATGAGAAAGTCAATACACTGGCATGACTTTCTCATTATATAGTTGGAATCCAACACACTAGCATGAATTTCTCACTAAACCACTTCTTTGGGATAACTCACCTAGTGGATAGACTAAGGTTCCACAACCCCAGAGTGAGCATACATATTTCTGGACAACTCACCTATTGGACATATTGAGGTTCCACTACCCTAGAGTGAGTAGTGTATGTTATGGACAAATAGCCCCATCTCACATCGCATTGAAACAGTTGTGCTTGATCCTTTGTTTTTGTTTATTTTTCTTAGCCTTTGACAGGGTATGATCATGCATCTTTGTTATTGCTACATACTTAAGTTTCTTGGATATCTGCTTTAGTGTTATTTTGACATGGGGTCATCCTCTCACTAAAGTGGGGGAAAGATGTAGTAATGAAAAAAGTAATCCTTTTTTACACTTGATTTGATAATTGACATTAAAATTGAATTAATTGTGTCTTGGAGTGATGTTGTAATGTTTTGTACACATTCACATCATTCTAGGATATTTATGTGACTAAAACATTCCTTAATTGATCCTTTGCATGGGTGTTGTAAAGTGTTGTAACACACTTTCACACTTTTCTAGGATGTATTTGCTTAATTAAGCCCAATGGGCCCCTTTTTGAATAAAATGTACATAATGTGTACCTTGTTTACGTGTTGTAAAGTGTTATAAGGAACTTTCACACTTGCCTAGATGGTCTTAATTAATTGAGGGTAATTGGAGTAATTAATCCCCTTTTAATTCAAATTTAAGCCTTAATTTTGACACCTACTAAAGATCTATCCTGACACTTATAATTTAATTAACAAAATATTTCATTGGGAAAAGTTTGGATCCTGGTAAATTGAGCCAAGACCCATTCACCATTGATGGCAAATGGGTCCTCCCTTAATAGGACCCCCTTTTTTTAGTTGATCTGGAATGGGTTTTTAGCCCTCTTTCAATCCCCTAGAGTTAGGTCCTTGTAAACCGAGCCAGGACCCATTCACCCAAGATGGCGAATGGGTCCTCTCTTAATGAGACCCCCCTTTTTGAATTTCATTCTGGTGAGAATCTAATAATGTTTCTTTCTAGATTTTGTGTCATCCTTAATTATTTGAATTTTGGGGTTAATCTCCTAATTTAGTATAAATAAGGGGTTAATTCACCTAGTTTCATCCTAGACTTTCAAGCACTCAAGCATTACAAAAAAATTGAAGTTCACAAGAGCATTCATAAAGCATTTCAAGGCACATTTCAAGAGTTTATTGCAGCAATTCAAAGTCATATCATCATGTCAAGGGTTTGATGCATGCATTCATGTTATTGAGTTAAATAATTTGATGTAGCATTGAAGATATACTTGCAAGCATTATTCATATCATATTCAAGGATCAAGATCTACATTCTTAATGGCCACTATATGTTAGTTTTCATATTTTTTTCACAAGATATCATTCAAGGTGACATCAATTGTATTATTTCATGTTTCATGCTTCATTTCATTTATTTCATCATTTGGTTTAATTACCTACAAGGGGTTTGACTAAGGGAAACCCCCATTCACTAATTTCAGACACTTAAAAATTTATGAATGATATCATGCACTCGAATCAGGTATACTAACATCATTTCCTCCTTAAACCCATCCTTTTTTCACTTAATCAATTAAATTATCCTAGCTATTTAATTAATTATGTTATTTGCATATATTAGCCTAATTAATTTAATCAAGTTAACTCACCCCCTTTCATACTAACATTTTTTCCTATTAATTAAATGTACATCAAGTTATTTAATTTAAATCCCTAAGCCTTCTTATTTAATTAAATGGGTCTAAGTTATTTAATTAAATGGGTCTAAGTTATTTAATTAAATATCATTACACTTTCCACTTTTTCATTAAATCATTTATTTAATCAATATCATTTAATCCCCTTAATTGATATAATTAAAAATTTGTTTTAATTATCAATTACTAATTAATCTAATTCCCCCCCACTTGCAGAGGAATATTTCAAGGGAATATTCCTTCTTTGCACATTCCTCCAAAAGGGAATATTCCCATGGAATATTCCTTCCCCTTTTGCACATTAAAACTTTTTTTTTATTTTCTAAATATCTAATTTTCCTCAACCATGAGGATATTCTAAGGAATACCTTCCTTCTAAAAAACCCTTGATTAAATTTCATCTTGCATTTTCAACCCTTGATGGGAATCCATGATCCATGCCTCCATCTTCCTTCCTTTTTGACCATTGATTAATTTTTTTGATCTTAACCCTTCATTTCTCATTTTCTCTCCTATAAATAGGTCACTATTTGAAGACAAATAGATCCATATTTTAACATAAAACTTATGCTATTAAAGTAACTTTCATTTGCACTCACCTTTTTCATCATTTTAGTTTAATTACTTGAATTAGTTAGCTTAGCTTCCATTAATGGCTTCCATGGTAACTTAGATGCATTCATGTAGCTTGTTTGGTAATTAGGGTTTCAATATTTTAGCTTAGAATCCATTTAGATTAGCTTTGCATTCACACATCTTGATCATCTTAGCATAAATCATGTTAAAATAGCTTGCATCATGTCCATTTAGCTTTAAATCATGTTTCATTACACATCTTTCAATGGTTTCATCAATTTTCCTCAATAAAACTAGTTGAAACAAGTTCATTATCCAAGGGATTGGGAAAGGGTTGCCATTCCACATCAACGCGACACCACTCCCCTAATAGGATAAGTTTCAATGGATTAGAATAGGTGTTTCTGAAGCTTTCATAGTTGAACATGTTCAATTTTCAATGGATTCCTAATTTAGTGTTTATTTGAATGATCTTTATTGGATTGATGTTTAGTGGCTTCATTATGCTTCATATCCTCATGGATCAAGTGTAGTCAGCCCATACTAATCTATTAGTCACATTTTGGTGCTAGGAGGACAAGAACTAACTAGTTTGATGATTTTCTTGTTAAATATCCATTTTCCTTGTGTTTTCAGGTACAATGATGCTATTGATCATCAATCGATGTATTTAATGATGCGTTGTTATACAACAACACACCTGTGATTTAATTTTGGTAATGCATAATAAAATAGGAACACTTAATTAATTTTTTCACCACATTTAAATATAGTGATGCTTATTTAATTTTTTGATGCATAATGAATTTATTTTTAGCGATGCTATCAATTTGGTAACACATTTGACTTCACTATTTTTTGGAGATCGTCGCTATCAATTTTTCAATATGGTGATGCATATCCAAAATAACAATGTTATTGATGAATTTCAGTGACACAATTGATTTTAGCGTTGTGATTTACTAGTAAATAGGACAAAACTATTTTTCCGACATGTTTTTAATTTTTTTTACTTTATTTGACCTCTAACATGTCTTTGACTTTTTGTTTTGGATTTTAGGCTAATTGGGTTTTATAGGTTGGACGATAAAGTTCAAAGTGAAGAAGCATTATTGTTTTTAAATATTATAATTCTAACAATTTTTTTGACACTTTTGGGGCAATTATAACCTATTTTTAATGCTTTTTATTTCACACTTTAGGACCATTCTAGCTTTCAATTGGGTTTCAAAATGAACATTCAAATTGGTTAAAATTGAACCCTCGCATCATTTTTTCTATTGGATTAAAAATGAAAAAGGAAAACTCACACTCAGTTTGATGCTTTAAATGAACTCATCTTTTCTTTTGAAGGTTAAAATTAACAAGTGTTTACCATGTCTTATGGTTTTCATTTTCGTCATTGAATGTGTATGCTCTTCTCTTGCGCCACTCGGTGATATTGAGAATAAAAAGAATTATTTTTCCATTTTGTATAACCACCCACATATTTTGATTTGGATTTAAAATGAACCCAATGCTAGTGTGAGGAAAAGTCATTGTGAATGCTCTCTCCTTGCTTTATGTGAATTGGGAGATCAAAAAACAAACATATTTCTTTTCTTTTTCTTACCTTAAGAGGGCTTGTCTCCCTGCTTCAAAATAAGGGAATGACCCAAGTGATAATGAGCTAAAGCCAAGCTCTTTTGAATTGATTTATAAAAAATATGTTTGTGACAAAAGTCATAAACAACAGGTGTGGATGTGTCATACCAACAAGTGCCACCCTTAGTGCCTATCTGACACATCAAAATCCTTTCTTAGGAAGGGGCTAGGAGGCCTCTTTATTGAAATAATATTGAGCTAATATTGTCATGTGTATGGCCACCTTGAATGAAATTCCTTACTACAAACCATTTTTTTAGAAGCCAAAAACCTTTATACTTGTTGGTGCAGGAATGACCATTTTGAAGTTGTCCCAATTTTACTGTTCATTATTGAAACGGAAAATCCTTAGGATCTTTGGATCTTCAAGATTTTAGATTTAGTGGTCTCGAGAAATGTGTGTAGTTGAAGGGAGCCAATGTCACCAAATCTCTAGTTTTTCACATTGTCTTAGTGTTTGGATAAATCCAGGTGGGGATTCAATAAGTAGTATCTTCTAAACCTAGGTGGTAAATTCTTGTGAGTCAATTTAATACTTTGCTTGGTTCCAAAACGTTGCAAACAAACATTCACAATATTACTTAGAATTTCAAACCCTTTGGCCTAAAGGATGGATACCCTTTGAAATATCCTTGATATTAATGCTCGTCCTAAGGATTTCTATCCTTGTATATTTGTAAATATCTTGACTTGTATCTCAATCTATACTTCCCAAAGTTAACATAGGAAGCTATGGCTTCAACCTCATTATTTTCACAAAATGGACCTTTTGAAATTTATGATGTTTTTGACATAATTTAATCAAGACAAGTGTTTGTGGTAAAAAGAAACTCATTTAAGCAAGATAAATTGACTAATTGAACCCCACATGACCATTTGGAGACCAATCGCTCTTGTTGAACAACCTGGCTTTACGTTCGCTATCATTCAACCAAACTTTGAACTCATTGAAGGAGAACAAACTAGTATAATTGATAGTTTGAGAAGCTCTGCTTTTGAAATAAAGGAAACACTCATTCACTGGACAAACATAGCACACATCTTAGATGAAGAAGAGGAACAAACTGATATTGAGGCTGGAAGGCCCATATTACCACCACCCATGTGGCAATAAATATCTTATTTTCTTCCATAGACTTACACTTCTCTAATTGATCTTACAAAAAATTAGAATCCCCAAGAGAAGGTCTATAGGTCATCATTTCAAACTTAGTAATCTTAGTCTAAAAGCTATCAAAAGACACCTTTTACCACTCCACCAAAATATAAATGGATTAGTATAAAAAAATTATAAACATGCTTCAAGGAACAATCCAAAATTGTATGCATTCTTTTGGAGTCAAAACCCTGGTATTTTTCACAATCTTGAACTTCTCTAAATAATTATTGAGTCTTTAGTGTTTGAAAAATTTAGAGGTATAGCCTATTTCTCACTACCTTGGTCTTGGAAAATAAAGGTTCACTCTAGGTCAACATTGGGTCAAACATTTCATCCACCACTTCATCAAAAGTCATCCTTCACTTCATCAAACTTTACAATTTTTTTGAAAAGAACTAACACTTTGGACTTAAACATCTATAAAACTAGACCCTAGAGCTATATTATATGTGAAATAAATCCTTTTCCATGCAATTATTTAAGTTAGTTATCATCTTTGAACTAGTTTATCTTGAAGGTCTTGAGTCTACCCTAAATATTTCTAAGTTCATAAACATCCTGTATCCAAACATCAAAATATCACACTTAAGTCAAAAGTGTTGTCCCCAAGCATTTGCAAAAATCACTCTCCACATCATTCACATTTTTATCTCCCATTATCATCATTACTCCCAAAAGACTTAGAGTGTCCCCTCTACCTAAATTTGAGTCAACTAGAGAGTTCAAACACTATAAATCTCAGCACAACTCTCCCATAGGTGAGCCAAAATTTATGGTAAAGACAAGATCAAAACACAAGATAATTATGGATAAAACCAAAACCACATTCACCTCAATTGATCCCAATCCTTTAGAATTCAATCCAAAAATTCAAGTTACCCCATCACAAAAACCCTCATCTTCATTAGGGCCATGTGAGATATAGACATCATGAACAACCCATTTGGACTTACTAAGGAATAAATCATGGAGTACAAACAAGAACATAGAGCCTTAGAAAATGTTTCTCTAATTTCCCCATATTTTTTTGTGCAATCATTGGCACAAGGCTTGAATTCATCCACCTTGCAAACAAATCCATTGCCAAATCAAACATCCACTTTGAGTATTGTAGCTAGTCTTGTTAAATATTTTGGCCATACTCTTCCATTTGAAAGCAAAAAACTTGTGGGTACTCTCAACACCAATCCATCCACCACTTGGTGCTTCTACCATTCTTGAATACCCCTTACATCAACATCAACCACTTATACTTCATGATTCCACAAAAACATCAACATATCGAGAGTACCCATCATCATCCATCCCCACAAGTATCACAAGTGTTCCCAACATCCCACAAGGAAGTTTAAGATAAGTGTCTCAAATCGACCCACAAGGGAATGCCAACACCCTAATGCAAGGTCAACCATTAATGAAAATAGGGACATCTCTATCCAATCCCCCAACTAGTTCATCCACATGGCTTCACAAAACACATCCATCTCATCCATCATCAACCCAAATCAAAACAATACCACGGTCACCAACTCCATCAACCAAGGTAATACCTTTTCCACATCCCTAACATAGGGAAATCCTCAAAAAATCAGTCAAGGGAACCCTTTCAATCAATTGACTCAAGGTTCTAGTATGTCATTACCATCAAAAAATCTAATAGCACCATCCTCCTCTTCCCCCATGGTCCCTTTCACCATGAAAAATAAAATGGGGCCTCAAACATACATTCCTTCATCTCAATCCACCATCTTACAAGGAATTTTTAACCAAGGGAACTCCCAACCTCTCATCAAAAATCTGCTACCCACTCAAAACATCAACACCAAAAATTCCATCACATATTTCCCAACAACCAACTGATCTAGCATTGTAAGCACATGTCTTAGATTTACAACAAGCACAACAAGTGTATCAAAAAGTCATCCAATAGAAACAATGACAATCAAGAAGCCCTAGCAGCACAACAAAAACAACAACAATAACAAGCAGCCCTAGCAACACATCAATAAAAACAACAACAAGTAGCCCTAGCAACACAAAAACAATAATAGCAGCAGCAGCAGCAAGAAGCC
This sequence comes from Sequoiadendron giganteum, assembly GCA_007115665.2. Lineage (NCBI taxonomy): Eukaryota > Viridiplantae > Streptophyta > Pinopsida > Cupressales > Cupressaceae > Sequoiadendron > Sequoiadendron giganteum. The sequence continues at coordinate 134,215,002 of CM021105.1, read as the reverse complement.
CTAGAAGCACAAAAATAGTAAGTAGACTTAGTAGCCTTAGCAACACAACAACAACAAGCCCAAAAACAAGCAGCCTTATCAACACAGCAACAACAACAAGCAGACTTAGTATCCCAATAGCAACAACAAGCTCAACAACAACAACAACAAGCCTTACTAGCTTAGCAATATTTCTAACAAAAACAACAAGGTTCCTACTATAATCCTCAACATAACATCATCAATACAAACACATTAGGAACATATACATCAACATTGCAACCACCTTCATAAAATCCCACACCGCCATACACACCATACAACACCTTATCATATCAAACTCCCACATACAACCCATCCGCCATCTCACAATACGCAATGTATGTTCCTCCACCAAACCTGCAAGATGATCTAGCATTGCAAGTTAAGGCATTATCATAAGAAATGTAGGATCTCCAGATGGGAAAGACAAAGAAGCCCCATACACAGAACTTATGTCCATATCCATTTGATCAAAATATCGCAATGGTACCATTCTCTCTTGGCTTTGAAATCCCCAAACTCGATAAATACAAATAGAGAGGAAGTCCTATGGAAAATTTCAAAGAGTTTAATGTCATGTGTATGGAGGTGGCCTATAATGATTCTTATTTAATGTGCCTCTTCCCTCAAAGTTTAATAGGTCCTTCCATGGATTGGTTTTCTCAATTTTCTCTCGGTATCCAAAAAATTCAATAAATCATTGATAAATTCAATGATCACTTCTCCTTTAACCTTGAAATGGACATAAGCCTAGAAGAATTGCATACTCTCATACAAAACAAAGTAGAATCTTTCACCAATTTCTTGCAATGGTGGAGATAAAGAGCTAGTAAGAGAAAGTGGCCCCTTCTGATAAACAACAAGTGGGAATCATCATAGAAAATCTTGATCCAAATCTATCTTTCCACTTGAAAATGCAGTTCATTGCATGTTATGATGAGCTTGTCCCTAGAGCCCTTAACATCAAGAGAGCTCTAATCTCACATGGAAATGTCAAGCTTACAAATACAACCATCCATCAACTAGTTCGAATGACAAGCCTCATGTTTGGGCTAAGAACAATAATGTAACAAATCATGGCATGGTAGATGCTAAGGTAGTCCTCAATGCACCTAGGCCAAAAAAAAATTAACTATCTAATGGTCAACTAGTTGTGCAACAACTAGCACAAAACAATCAGATCAACAACAACAACACACAACAACGACAAACACCCAACAAGAACAACTATCTAAATTGCAAGTACACATAGTTGTCAAAACCTATCGAGACCCTCATGAAGAAATTGGTAGAGTCAAACCTGATAACACTTCCCAATTTTTGAAAACTACCAAGAACCACAGGAAAAAACATCCTAGTATAGCGAGAACAATCTTTGTGACTTTCACAAAATCAAGGGACACAATGGAAAACTACATGAGGCTCAAAAATATTATCCAAGACCTTATAGAGAGCAACACCATATCTATTGAAGTACCAACCGGTAACCAGGATATTAAGGTATACAAAAACCCTATGCCAAATCATAGCAAAGGGAACAACAATGGAAAGGCTAAGTATTACACAAATGTGCATCATACTTATTCCAATGTGGTCACTTCCAATGACAATGACTTCACCATTGTCACCATCAAAGGGCCTAGTGTGAAGTGTGGAGTCACAACACGATGTGGAAAAGTCACTATTCAAGGAGTCCCATCTCAATCTAGGGAACAACCTAATTTTCCAACATCAAATCCCAGCAAGTACAATATCCTAGACCAACTTAAGAAAACCCCCACATATATTTATATCTTGGAACTATTGAGGTTATCTCCTGCACATAGGGAAATCCTATAGAACAATTTGGCTTCATCATTTGTCCCTGAGAATATTGATATAGACCAGTTTCAAGCTATGGTAGGGCATATCACTGATCATCTTCTCACCTTCTCGAAACAAGACCTACCATCACAACCATCTCATGATTGTGCTTTACACCTTGAGGTCATCATTCATAAGAAAAAGGTCAAAAGAGACTTAGTAGATGGATGCATTATTTTGAACATTTGCACCCTTTAGTTTATCAAAAAATTGGGCTATTTAGAAGACACTATTGAGAAAGAAAAGAGTACCACCATTAGATCATATGATTATCAAGTGTAGGTATCCCAAGGCATCATTTCCCTACCCATCCAAGTGGGACTAATCATTACAAAGACTACATTCCAAGTGTTAGACCATGATCTCCCATACAAAATCCTACTTGGCCAACCATGGATCCATGCCCTAAAACTTGTAGCCTCGACCTATCATCAATGTGTAAAGTTTCCTTTTGAGGGTTGATAAATTACCATCCTTGGAGATCCTAAGCCTTTTTACTACTGCAATAACCTTGAGGCCAAGTTTTACAAGATACCCCAAATACCCAAGAATGATGAAGGGCCTACACCATCCTCCACATTTCTTAACTCATCTTCCCTTTCATCAACCTCAAAAACAAAAACACCTATTGTAAAAAAAAATTCTGACATCAAAGCAGTGATCTAGGATTATGGTTGTGGAAACTATAAAATAATGAAGGAAACTTTTTTATTGGGGGAGCTACCTCTTTCTCCCAAATCCCATGGAAAACCCACATCTAGCAACAAAGAGGCCAAAAAATTCAAGATGACGGCTACTACCTTCACCAAGTGGGGGGATTTGAACCAAGAAGATATCAATGAGGAGGATTTCTCTAAACTTCTATATCAAGATGAATGACCTAACCATTTTCTTCCTATGGAAGATGATAACAAAGGCCTGAAACTCATGAAGAGTTGTGGATACAACAAGAACAAAAAACTGGGGGAAAATGACAATGGTTTTCTAGAACCTATCGTTCTTGAGAAACACCCAATTAATCTCAACTTAGGATGTACTATTAGTAAGGTTACCCTTAACAGAAAAGGTACTTCTGTTAAATGAGTTGAGGCTTCCTCTTGGTTACCGACATCATGTGATACTACCCTAGACAACTTCCACCTTGATGTTGCCTATCTATTTGATAATAACTCTCTTTTCATGATATCTACAACATCCTTCACACCGAGCAATCAAATAGCTAAAATATGCCTAGTATACCCAAAACTCATTGACTTGGACCAATGAGGACCACTGATTCTTGATTTATTCAAAAATGATGAAGCGATCTCAGAACTCATGGGACTCCATGACAATTTACCATGGGCAGATCACAAGGCAGGTTTTGATATAGAGCTAGACACAGGGGCATACTATGGGGAGATGATTCAATCCTTTAGTCACAAATTAATGAGATACAACTAACATGTATATCTTTAAATGAAAACCACATTGTGGCACTTTCTAATCCTAAAAAATTAAAACGAAAGGATTTAAAGGTGAAAATCTCTCTTAGGCTCCCAAGGATGAGGGATTCAATCTCCCCCTTAGTGTAATGCATCTAAAGAGGTCATCAATGCTAGTAGAAAAGGAAACCCCAATCAATGTGGGATTAAAAGAGGAACCAAAGATCACTTTCTATATTGAATCCTTGTTGGATAAATAATAGAAAAACCTATAAAAATTTCTGAAAGAGCAAAGAGCCAACTTTGCATGGTCATACCGAGATATGCTAGAGCTTGATCCATAAGTGGTTGTGCATCATTTATCAGTTTATCCTAAATCCAAACCAGTGAAGCAAAAATTAAGGAAAATTCACCCTCAAATAGCACTCTCTATGAAACTTGAGTTACAAAAGCTTCTTGACATTTGATTTATCCAACCAATAGATTATCTTGAGTGGATTTCAAACCTTGTACTAGTCTGGGGCATCATAATATGCACATATTTTAGAGACTTAAATAAAGTATGTATGAAGGATGATTTACCTCTTCCTAACATTGACCTCATTGTGGACCTAACATAAAGGCATGAAATGATATCAATGGTGGATGGGTTTTCAAGCTATAATCATATCATGATCACCAAGGAGGATCAACACAAAACTGCAATCACTTGTCCATGGGGGACATATTGCTGGAACATGATGTCATTTGGGCTAAAGAATGTAGGAGCAACCTATCAAAGAGAAATGACCCTCATCTTTCATGACACAGTTCACAAAACAATTGAATTTAATGTGGATGATAGTTTGGAAAAATCAAAGAAAACGAGTGAACACATAGAATTCTTAGGGCCCATCTTTAATAGACTCGAAGAGTAAAAATTATGGCTGAATCCAAAAAAGTTTCTTTGGGATTACATCAAGGAAGCTTCTTGGCTACATCGTATCATAGAGAGGGATGGAAATTAATTTGGAAAAATTAAAATCCATCCTCGACATGGAACCACCATAAACACTAAAGAAGATGAGACAATTACAAGGAATATTATAGTCCATCAGAAGGTTCATAGCATAGTTATCAGATAAAATTCACCCTTTCTCACATATTCTCCATAAAGGAATAATTTACAAGTGGAATGAGAAGTGTGATAATTCCTTCCATCAGATCAAATACTACCTATTGACACCTCCAATGCTCATGTCATTGATTCCAAACAAACCATTGATCTTGTATATCTTAGTAACATCAGCAACACTAGGTGCTCTTCTAGCACAACATGATGAAAACAGAAAGGAGAGATCCATTTATTAAATCAAAAGGAACTTGGTGAGCTATGAAATGAACTATTCATCCATTGAGAAATAATTCTTAGTGGTGTTTTTTTATTCACAAATTTTAGACATTACATGTTATCGCATCAACTCAAGCTTATTGCAAATATTGACCCACTGAAATACCTATTATCTAAAGAAAATCTCATGGGGTAAATGGCCAAAATGGGTGATGATATTGATTGAATTTTACATAGATTACGTGGATCACAAGGCAATAAAATGATAAGTGATCATAGACCAGCTAGCAGAGGTACCTATCTATGCAGAGAATCCATTGATATCTAAGTTCCTTGATGAATCAGTATTCCTTGTCAATACAACAGATCAATGGAAGATGTATTTTGATGGATCATTCACCCAACATGGATCAGAGGTGAGTATCCCCTTTATAACCCCTCAAGGCGATTGCATCCCAAATTCATACAGGTTATCATTCTCGTGCACTAATAATATTGCTAAGTATGAAGCCCTAGTCATAGGTCTAAGGATAGCAGTTCAGTGGTAGATACAAAAGATGAAAGTCTATGGAGATTCATAGCTAGTTATCAACCAAGTGAATGATGACTACCAAACTAAGGATGATAAACTTACTCCTTATAAGAAGATTGTTGAAATTCTCAAGGACCTTTTCATTGATATAACTTTTGAGCAGATTCCTTGCATGAACAATCGAGAAACTGACACTATGGAAACAATTGGATCATTGTTAAACATGTCACACAATGTCCTTCAATGTGAATTCTTGGTGGAACAACTTCTCATACCAAATTTTGAAATCCCTAAATCTAAATTTGTGAGTGTGATTGTCGATCTTGGTTCCTTGTGGTATCATGATATATTGGTCCACCTTAGCAAAGGAATCCTCCCATATGATATCACCTACAATCTTAAAAAGACCTTTGTTAAGAAGGCATCTTCATTCACAATCCTAGGTGATACCCTTTACTACCAAAGTATTGAGGGGACATTACTATGATTTCTTAACCAAGAGGAAGCCTTGACCACTTTAATAGAAGTACATGATAGAATTTTTGGTTCTCATTCTAGTGGTATGAATTTAGCTAAGAAACTATTGAGGACTAGGTACTACTAGCTAGTCATGGAAAGAGAAGCCCATTAGTATGTCCAGAAGTGTGTCCCATGTAAACAACATGGAGATCTAATTCATGTTCCAGCTCAGGAGTTGCAACCAATGGTCACACCTTATCTTTTCTCATAGTGGGGGCTTGACCTCATGAGAAATATTACTCCTCCCTCATAAAATGGCCACAAGTTCATCATAACAACCACTGAGCACTTTACCAAGTGGGTCAAATCCATTCTTATGACCTACATAACAAGGAAGAAAATTGCTAAGTTTATCTTGAATTACCTAATCGATCATTATGGTATTACAAAAACCCTTATCTCAGACAAAAAACACCCTTTAAGAATAGGATGTGAAAGAGCTATGTCAAAAATTGAACATCCAACATCGATTCTCTACCTCATATTACCCCCAGGGTAACAGTCAACCTAAGGCTACAAACAAGACCATTTTGAAAATTCAAAAGAAAATGGTTAATGAAGTTGGCCATGATTGGCATCTGCAACTAAATCTTTCCTTCTAGGCCTATCGAACCAGTATTCTACATGCCTATAGGTGTAACCCCTTTCTCATTGGTCTATGGATCAAAAGCCATCTTTCCTATTGAGGTTGAGCTTCCATCACTATGAGTGTCACTATAGAATCTAATGGTTGATGAAGAATATAGAGTATCTCAGTTGAATGAGCTATAATTACTGGGTCTGAGTGTTGTCTTGATGCTCTCAATAATTTACAAGTATATCAAAATTGACTAAAGTGGAGCTATAACAAGAAGATCAAGATTTAGTCTTTCTAGGTAGGTGATCTTGTTCTAAAGAAGAATCAAAAAAATCTTCCAAATTAGGACTGTAAAGGAAAGTTTGAGCCTAATTCGTTGGGTCCTTTTGTCATCACAACAAGCTATGGATCAAGAGCATATCAATTATCAATGCCTAAAGGTGAACCCTTGCAAAAACCAACCAACAACTGGCATATTAAAAAAATTTATGCCTAGTCTTGAAGGGTGTAAATCTGAAAATACAAAAACAATCAAAAAGTGATCAAATCCAAAAAAAATTGTCCTCTAGTGAAAACCACTTCGGTGGCACTTTGGGCAAGTACCTTGGTGAAAACTTGGAAAACAAGCGTCTCACACAAATAAAGCACCTCCATCCATATTTGGATCTTTATGTTATCATCCCAACCATCACATCCATCCATCCTACTTATTTCAGCACCCATCCGCACTCCTATCATAGCTTCATCTTGTGAAGTATTGGATCCCCTTTAGTACTACTTGGCATATTCCTATGGTTAGTTTGTCTTGCCTATATCGAGGTAGTCTATTGCGTCACACTGGAGGTAATTCATTTTGGATCAGATCAGGCTCTTGTATATCTTAAGGATATAGGAAATCTCATCAAAAATCCCAAAAACATTCATAAAACTTCATCAAAATCCAAAAACACTTGCAAAATCATCAAAAAATCCAAAATCATTCAAAATCGTGTATAGCTAAAATCCAAAAACATTCAAAATTTGTAAATTCAAAATCCAAAACATCCAAAAAACATCAAAATCCTTAAAAAGATCAAAACATCAAAAATAAAAAACAATTTTACCTTATCGAACTACGAGTCTTTGAGCTTGAACATAGGAAAGGCCATCATTGATGTTCCCTCAAGACACCCTAGTTCAGTCCTTTAGGATTCTATCATAATAAATTGGCATTCCATCAATTGTTCATCTCTCATCATCAATAAGTCGAGTCAGTCGAACTACGTGGTCTCTACATGTATAACGTAGGAAAGGCTTATCTTTGATCAGCCCCTGAGGCCCCTAGGATAGTCTTTTAGGTTAGGTTCTTGGTCTAAATTCAAAAAAACCCTAAACATTCAAATATCTTGAAAATCTTTAAACATTTGAAAACTTGAAAAGCCTTAAACATTCATAAAATCTTAGAAAATCCCTAAACATTCATAAAATTCAAAAAACTCCAAAATATTTGAAAACTTGAAAAGCCTTATACATTTGAAAAACTTAGAAAATCCCATAAACATTTCAAAATCTTGGAAAACCCCTAAATATTTAGAAAACTTAGAAACTACCAAAAACATTGGAAAACCTTTGAAAATCCTAAACAACCTCAAAAAATAAAAAAAATAAAAAAACCAAACCATTCAGTTAAACTTTCAAAAAGACTAAAAATAGCCTCAAAACAATTTCAAAATACAAAAAACATTGAAATATTCCAAAAAACCAAGAACCATCCATCCCATTTCGCTTTCACCCGCAATAAAAATTCATCCATAATAAATCAATCATCACCTTCAACCTTTGGCAAAACAAGTAGAAAGCAAGTATCGCAAGTCGTAAAGTGAAAACCTAAGTGTCAAAATCTAAATCTAGATCATAGGTAAATGAGTCAGTAGAGTTTGTATCAACGGCTTATCACAAACCTCATCCTAATCAAAACACTTGATCAACATGTCCTAGGATGTATCCTTCCTGTGATGGGAATTTGTATCAGACATCACCTTAGTTGTATTTAAATTGGCAAGATATATAGATAACACGGATTGTTTTTCTTTGATATTTTCTTATGATTTATCTTATTGACCCATTTTGAGGACCTCTTGATGATGTCTCAATGATTTAGAGAGAAAAGAATTGGGCATCGATCATTATCTTCCATTTTTTGTGCTTGTGGGATATTCTTGTAAAATAATCTTGGCACATACTTTCTTAGTTGTGTGTAGGGAGGTTGTTTAGAGTATATTTTTGACTATTGTGTATGCTTTGGTGTAAGATATTCTAAACTTCTAAACTACATTCCAACAAGGTTTTCTTATGTCAAATTGTGAACAAGAACTATCCTATCTATTTGTAGATTCAAATTTCATTACACTATATACAACGCCATCCTAGTTATCAATACCTTGATGCATCGAATCTGTGTTGTATCAAAAAATAAGGAGCAATGGAAAATCCCAATCCCAAGATATGAGAAAATCATCATCATCATGCATCTCTTCATCACCATCTCTAATAAAGTCTTGATGGATCAAGGACTTGTTGGATGTTATCATCAAAATCAATGATCAAATCTTTCTTCTTATTCTTCTATCTTTACTAACATTCCTATTTGAGCATCGAGTCTATGTGATCCAAATCAAAATATATGTGAGGCTACCTATAGCCAATGACTATCTATACATCATAAAATTGATCTACATCAATATCAGTGTGGTCCCTTAAATGTCTACCCTATTCTAAAGATGCAAAAAAACTATTAATGCACTAATGGAAGAACACAAAAGATACACCTCAAGATTAGCCTAAGGAATGATAACACAAAGAAAGATAAATAAAATAAATATTTCAAATGATTATACCTATGCTGCAAATTCCTTGGTTGGCACTTGATGTTTGAAAGATTGTACGATCCTTGGATGGCTATGGAGATGGATAGATGCAAGATGAACCAAATGATAAAATGCAAAGGCTAATAGCTAAATGACTTGATTAGATGATGAGATAAAATTCTTGCAAGTTAAGTAATCAAATTGGTAGCATGAGGGTGCAAAGGGCTAAGTGTTGTAAATGAAAAAATGGGAAGATTTTGGTATCAAATGCATGAGGTCCTTAAATGAGAGAAAATAGGAGGTATCTATAGAGGGATTTGATTTCTCTAGAGATCTCAATGGTTGAGATTAAACCAACAAGGCCAAGATGGAGGGTTATGGCGAGTTGAGGACTCACAAGCCCTCACATATTGACATGTGGAATGTGATATGGCCTAGGATGAGATGATGTGGAAGTGATGTGGAAGGAAGGTACATGATGTGGAGGAAGGAAAATTACCTTGGAAAAGGGATGATGTGACCTCTCAATGATCACATGGGCAAGAGGAGAATCTTGGGTGAATAAATATGAATTAAAAATTCAAATGATTGGAAGAATCTAGTGGATAAGACAAGGTTCCCAAAAAGGTGGGAATTTTCCACATGTGAGTGATGTGAAAAATCAGATGTTCTAGAAGTCTTTGGCACATGTGAAGTAATAGGTCAAATGTTCTAGAATTTGCATGGGGATAAGGTAAGCCTTGGAAGGATAAAATTTTAATTAAAAATTCACATGGGGAAGAGAGAGACCTAGGGTGAATAAATGTGAATTAAAAATTCACATGGGAAAGAGGGTCAAAGCTAAGAAAGGAAAATGAAAAGGTTGACTAAAAAAGACATGCTAAATGTGGCTAATGACCTTGATTAAGGTTGTGCAAACACATGATTAGGATAATTAATGAAATATTAGAAGCAAGTGGGAGATTATGGATGATGTGACACTAATATTGATTAAGTGGTGCACATATTAATCATGGATTTATTAATTTAATCCAAATTAAAAGAGGATCATGGAGAATGAGACAAGAAGAGAGAAAGTGGGGAATTAAAAATTGATTTTAATCAAAAAGGTCAAGTGACTAAATTAAATAAATTGACATATTTATTTAATTTAGAGAAGAAAAGGTGTAAGGTAAAGTATTTAGTTATTTAATTACATACTTTAGGAACCTTAGGCAGAAAATGGAATATTGATTAGATAAATTATTTAATCATTATTAACGAAATAGATGAATAGAGTAGAGGATTTTGACCATGTGGAAGTGGTCAAATTTAGATGTCTACATTTTTCCCCTCTTTGAAATATTGTTAGAATAATAGTGTTTCAAAGAAAAGAAAATGTAGATGACTCTATAGAGGAAGCAACCAGAAAATGATGCCCCAACAAGGGAAGAGGTACATGAGCTGCCCAAATAGAGGGGGAATGGATGAAGATGCCCCAATTTTGTGAGGGAATGACTATGACAAAGAAAATAGAGAAATGGGTAGGGTATGCCCCCTTGAGAGGGGTCTCAGGTGACCTCTCAATAGGAATAAATGGAGGGTATGGTTGGAAATAACTTGAAAAATTAGGTAGGTTTTTCTTTAGAATGGAATCAAATGGATGAGCGGTTTCCAAACGGCAGCCCCGAGAAGGTAGGGGATTAGTTAGAGGATAAAAAGGGTAGAGAAGAGGTAAAAAAATACCCCTTATTTTGAAAAGGATAAAAGAGGGGGGAGAAGTAAAAAGGAGATAGGGTAGGCACTATCCCAGGAGGGGCAAATGTACCCCAGTGCAGGGCGAGTCTGCCTCACGGGTCCAGCGGATCCGTCCCGGTGCGAGCTAAATTCGCCCCAACTCGAGGAGTGTCCGCTTCGACGCGGGGTGAGTCTGCCCCAATCCAGGGAGGGTCCACCCTATAGATTGGGGGTAGATCTATCCCAGCCAAGGGTGGGTCCACCTTGTCCTAGGACAGGTTTGCCCCGTGGGCCGGGGGCAGATCCACCTCGGCCCAGGGCGGGTCCACCCCGGCTCGGAGTGAGTCTGCCCTACGTGCTGGGGGCGGGTCCACCCCGTGGGCTGGGGGCAGATCCACCTCACAAGCCGAGGGAATATGCTCGTCGGTCTAAGGTGAAGCGGGGAGGGAAGAGGGAGACAAGTAATAAAAAGATGGAAAGGAATCAAAGTTTGCACAACCAAAATCATGAGTCATAGGTTAGGAACAAGGATGGATAAAGGGGATATGCAAGTTTAAGAGATCATAGGTGTGCTCTCAAAATGGATGAGAGGTCACAAGGGGAGATGAGGAAGAGGATGCAAAATGATGGTATGAAAATATAAAGGCAAGCACAAATGTATTTCAAGAAAAATACGATGTTTTCCCAATCAAGCTACAAGCCAGGATGAACTGATGGTTGATGGAGTGTTATTGATAAGGGAATGATATATTCCAGAAAAACATAAGGATAGGGAAGGATACATCCTGATGAGGATGAGGATGAGTCTTGTTGATGAGGAAATGATATATCCCCAAAACAACACCAAAGGATAGGGAAGGATACATCCCAGAACAACACAAGGATAGGGAAGGATACATCCTGCTGATGATGATGATTGTATCAAGACTTGTAGCAAGGATGGGAACAAGACTAGGGATGTGATTAGATGATTTGTGCTAAATTCAATGGATGAGGATTGGATTGGGATGTAAGATGAATGAAAGGAATAAAAAGGATGGGGGACAAGATGCATAGAAGAGACGATGATAAGAGATTGGATGGATAGGGGAGGGAGATTGATGAAGGATTATGGATTGGTGGGGGATTTTGATGGATGAGAGGATGAGGGATACATGCAAGATGATGGAATAGAAAATTAAATGCAATCCTAATGCAATTTTCCATCTTTGGAGCACTAATTTTTGCTATAGCATAAGACACCAAGCATCAGGGTATGTAAACCAAGACAAATTAGTGTCTAATGTGTGAAAAAAACACAACAGACAAGAAGGTGAATCCAACGCCCCAAATTCATGAAGACCTTGGTCGGACTAGGTATTGGAATAACCAAAAGCACAAAAGGATGCCCTAGCATAACACAAGACCGTGGGAGTCTTGGTGGGTACTACGTGGGACAACTGAGAAGACAACAACAAAGAAAAGATCAAGATGTGCCCGTATGTTTACTAGTCAAAGCACACCATGATATGATGGATCAAGGCAACCATGACAAGTGATGATAGGGAGCTCAAATGATAAACAAAATCAAAAAGCATCAAAAGATCATAAAAAAATGTCAAATGTCCTTTTCCATAGGATCAAAAGGGTGGATGGGGTTGATGAGGTCTATTAGGAAGCATGCATCCTATTGAGACCGATGATGGATACTAAACTAAAAGATCGATATGACGTAGTATATTCAAAACCGAGTGGATATGATGACACAAGTGGATTTTGTTTGTGATGGACAAGCTAGATAAGAGCATACTTGACAACACAACACAAGAGACCAGATAAAAGACTAACACACCCTAAAGACCTAGGGGCTTGAGGGTTGATCAAATATCAACCTTTCCTATGTGAAATAGCAGAGCCCTCGTAGTTCTATAAAATACCATGGATAAAAGCATAAAGAGGATAATGGAGAGCACAATGGAGGACGCAGACTAGACAAATATCCTAGGGGCAGACAAAATGATTTATCCTTTCCTATGTGAAAGTATAGCGGAAATGTAGTTTGATACAAGGCCAAAGATAGATGATGGAGGATGACAAGATAGACAAAAGATAGAGCCTCAGGGGTAGTGAAAATGATCGACCTTGCCAATGTGAAAGTGTAGGGGAAACGTAGTTCGACACAAGGCCAAATCTAGATGATGGAGGATGACAAGATAGACAAAAGATAGAGCCTCAGTGGTGGATCAAATGATTGACCTTGCCTATGTGAAAGCACAGGAGAAACGTAGTTCAACACGAGACCGACAAATAATGGATAAGGGATGGTGAGATGACCATGATAAATGGATAAAAGGATGGATCCGATATGATAAGCCAGGATAGGTTGTACAAATGGGATAGTTGATATGTGTAAGATATGTATTATGTGAAGCTTAAGGATGGGATAGTTATCCAAATCATCAAAACATTAATTGTGAGGAGAAAAGGATGGATAGGTGAATGATGAGTGATAGGATATGGGACAGATGTGAGGAATAGATAGGATGGATGATAGTGAGATGAATAGCATTGGATTTCACGAGGGTAGCCTATAGCTAGATACCAATGACAATGGATTATGAGGTAGGAGGAAAGTAGAGGTAAATGGATGGAGGGATATAGAAGGGGAGATAGAAAGATGCTAGTATAGGTGGATAGAGTGATAAGGATTTGGAAGGATGGAATGGATTATAAGGATAGGGAGATGGGTGAGATGTTTAGATAGAGGGATGGGTAGATAAGGATGAAAGTACAAAAAATGATGAGTGGATGAGAGTATAGGAAGATAATTATTTGGTAGATGGAAGGAATTACTGGATGGATAAAGGGATGGGGAGATAAGGATGGGAAGGATGGAGAGATGGAATGGATTACTTGGAGGGATGGATGGACGATGTCACTAAGGACTCTTTTGCAAATAATGAGATGCCCTCACTCTAGATATGTCAAGCATGATGAGGTGAGAAGGATGGTAGGATGGGTGGATAAGGGAGTGAGATGGGCAATGGAAGATAGATAGAGGTGGAGAGCATGCATGGACAATGGAAGATAGAGAGAGGTTGAAATAATGAACAGACAATGGAAGATAGATAGAGGTGGATAGGGTGCATGGAAAATGGGAGATAGAGAGAGGTGGATAAGTAATATGATAGTGTATGATGAGGGGAATATATGCCAAGAGATGTCCAAAGCATGTATATAGGTTTTCCCCTATCTTTGTCAAGATCACAAGGAAGATGGAGGGACTGGGATGAATGGGATATGATAGGGTGGGGAACATAGGAAGATGTAGGAGATGGAGGAAAGGAATGTGTAGGTGGATGTTGCCACTACTCTTGAAAGTAGACTAGATGGGGGATTTACGCATGATGCCTGTTTGCTAGGTTTTCATCATGGTACTTATCCAAGGCACTTGTTTGCTAAGTTTTCACCATTGGACGAATGATTTTCTCTTTACTATTTTTTTTCTGTTCTTTACTATTTTCTTTTTTTGGAATTTTTTGATTTTTTGGACTAGGATGCGGACAGAGATAGATAAGGATAGGGATGAATGGATATCCAAATCTAGAGGATAGTTGATAAGGAAATGGATGAAGGACTCAAGCATCAAGTTCCATATGAGGTAAAAAGAGCCCATGTGTAAAGCAGCGATGGGATGTTGGTACAACCTTATTAGGACGGATTAGGCAAGAGGATGGATAAAAAGGTATTTGATGGGGTAGATGTGTGGGATGATATATGGGATACTGGAAAGTGTATGGATGGAATCATGGAATGGATGTTTGATAGGGGAAGGTGTTCAAGACCAACATCGGCACATGTGGTGGATGTGAAATGAAAGGAGGGTTGGTTGATAAAGAATGTGCTAAGACTCAAGGCTTTGGGATAGTGAATTTTGGGATATAAGGACCCAAAATAGATTTAGGAGATGGAGGATGTGAATTACGAGCTTTGGGAATATCAACTTTGGATGTCATCATGGATTTTTCATTTGAAGGCATTGCCTCTTTTTCTTTTTGGATCCACATGGTGTTCATTTTTTCTTTAGTGGGCCTTTGTGGTCATTTGGATTGATTTGGATTTTGGATTCAATTTTTCTTTTTGTCAACATGTCTTTTGGAGGGGACATGAGGAGCTGTAGATTCATGTGGACGTTTGGATTTATATATTTTTTCTTTGGCATCCAAAGTGCTTTTAGTAGCAAGGGGATGGGTATGGGAAGATCAATGATGTGGATAGGACATGGATCGAGGGATAGTAGGTGATTGATGAGGATGTGTGGATGGAGGATGTGAAATAACATGCATGGAGGGGTGCCTTTGCTGATCCTGATTAGGAGTTATGAAGGGAGGATTTTTATGTTGTGTACGATGGATAGGTGGTGGATGAATGAAAGGATGAATAGGATAAGATGGAGGGGACGATTTTTGGATATAAGGGCCCGAAAGGGACTTTATATATGGAGGATGTGTGGGGTTTGATGGAGGGATATAAGGACCCATAGTAGATCAAGGATGAGAAATGATGTATGGATGGAAATAAGGACCCAAAATGGACTTAGAGGATGAAAGAGGAAGATGGATGGTTTTTTTGAGGTAATATGATGGAGGAGGGGGGATGGCAGCAAATGATTTTGTGGATCAGTGAGAAGTACCTCTTGTGCCCTTAGAAGAGGATCATTTAGGATGTACGGAGGTTGTACCAACATCTTTGGAGTGTGAGTCTTGGGAGATATATCCAATACCGTGTGTGCCTAGATGTTCTTTGACTTGGATGGGCTCTAAAATACCTTGCTCATGAAGTCCTAAACCTTTTCCTTGATAGTTCATGTTCTAGAGCATGTGATTTATGGTAGGATGCTTATTCTTTTGGAAGCATGATGTGATTCTATTATTAGGTGAAGGAGGATGAGTGGTGCATATACTTTGTTTTTCTTCTGCAAGGAGACCACCATGGATGAGTGTAATGTTACCGAGGTGATATACAAGTGGTTTTGGGGTGACAGGGATAGTTGGCGATAGAGGATCATGTGATGGAGATGAAGGGATAGCAACATCAGGAGGAATGGGTGATAAAGGAGCGAGACAGGAATTAGATGGTATGAGAGGAGCTGGATATTTGGTAGTGGGTGATAAGGGCTCATGAGATGGCATGATTGGATCTTTTGTGCAAAGGGTATCATGGGATGGAGCGGGTGAGCTAGTGTGATCTTGAGATGAGGTAGATAGGATGTTGATATCAGGATTTGGTGGAGGAAAGGGGTCATGAGATGGAATGTACAGAAGACTACATTCTTGAGGTGGTGTGGATCAGATTGTTGGATCTATGTTTGTGTGCTTTGGATCAATCCTTTGGCATGGCTCAGCATGTGTGGGAGGCACGATGATGGAGGATTGTTGGAGGGACTCCTTAGGTAGGGGAGATGGGAGGGTGGAGGATTTCTGAAGGTCATGGGATTGAAATTTGGTAATATTAGGACTGGGAGGATTGGATTGGATGTCTCCAATGGATTGGGTGGATGGGAATTCAATGGATTCGATGGGTTTGATGGGCTCAACCATTTGGATGGTGTTAGGAATGGCAATGGGAGTAATAGGTGTAGGATGGAGGAGGGCCTCATCACTAGTAACTGTACATGATAGAGTGGGGAGGGCATGGTGTCTCTTTTGTCAAGAGTCCTTGGATGACATATGAATAGGATGTAGGATTAGTTGGGGTGGTGTGAATGGATGGAGGGCTAGGATTAGGGATTGGTGGATTAGGATTAGACATGGACATGGGAATGGATGGAGGATTAGGGATAGGTGGATTAGGATTATACGTGAGGATGGGAATGGATGGAGGACTAGGAGGAGATAGAGGAATAGGGTTAGGGATTGGACGATTAGATGAGTGGATGGTTGGATTAGGATTAGATGTAGAACTAGGAGGAGATGGAGGATTAGGGTTAGGGATTTGAGGATTAGATGAGTGGATGGTTGGATTTGGATTATATGTGGAACTAGGAGGAGATGGAGGATTAGGTGAGTGGATGGGTGGATTAGGATTAGGATTAGAGGAATGAATGGGACTAGATTGAGAACTAGGAGTGGTTGGAGGACTAGGTGGGTTATGATTAGATGAAGGATTAAGATATAATGTGGTGAAAGGGGGAGTGATGTAGGAGGATGTGGATATTAGATTAGCTTGGGAAGATTGGGATGGTGAGTAATAGTAGGAAGATGTGGATGCGGATTAGGATGGGGAGATGTGGAATTAATGTAAGGATATTGGGATGGGGGATTGTGATAGGAAGATGTGGATGTTGGATTAGAATAGGAAGATTGAGGTGGTGGAACACCATAGGAAGACATGTATGGTGAGTAGGCATAGAAGGATAGGGATGATGGATTAGGATAAGGAGATTGACATGGTAGATTAAGATAAGAGGAATATTGGGATGGGGGATTGTGATAGGAATGTGTGAGTGTTGGATTACGATGGGAAGATTGGGATGGGTGATTAAGGTAGATATATTGGGATTGTTGATGATGATGAGGATAAGAGGGTGTGGATGTTGGATAGGATAGAGATTGAGAGGAGGGACATGATGAATATGTAGATGGTGAGGATGTCTAATATCCCTTGTCAAGGGTAGCATCAAGACTATTATTAGATGAAGATGAAGGAATGGGGGGATAGTTCAGAAAAGTAGTTAGATTTTGGGGGGAGATTGGAGAGAGCTTCCTAGCAATGATAGCATCAAGGGGATCTATATAAAAATCTTCGTGATCAACAAGATTTTCATTATCGTCACCAATGTAGTTAGGATTCCCCTTCACTACAATTATTGGTCATGTGAGAGGGGGATAAGGATTCATGATAGATACAGATTAGCAAGAAAGAATAGGTTATGGATAGAGAACTACGATGGATTGGAAGTTGATGTGGGGATTGGATGAAAGCTCAGACTAGGATGATGGGATGTGACAGGATCAGGTGATTGATCAGATAAGAGGATGAAGCAGATAACTAGAATGGATGAATGGATCACTGAAATGATGGAACGACACTTGAAACGGGAAAATAGGTTGTTGGAACGGGTGAGTGGTTTCCTAAAATGGGTGAATAGTTGGTTAGAAAGAGGGAATGATTGCTCAGAACAAGCAAATGGATACTTGGAATGGATGGATGGATGATTAGGATGAGTGAACGGGTACTCCGAACAAGGAACAACACTCAAAATGGGAAAATAGGTTATCAAAATGGGTGAATGTCTTCCCGGAATAGGTGAATAGCTGGTCAAAAAGAGGGAACAATTGTTTGGAATGAGAAAATGGATACTTGGAATGGATGGACAGCTGGCTAGGATGAGTAAACGGGTCCCTCAAACAAGGGAACAACACTCGAAATGGGAAAAATGGATATCAAAATGGGTGAACAGCTAGTTGGAAAGAGGGAACGATTGCTTAGAATGAGAAAATGAATACTCAGAATGAATGGACCAATGGTCAAAATGAGTAAACAGGTCCCCCAAAGAAGGGACAACACTCAGAACGGGAAAACCGGTTGCCAAAATGTGTGAATAGCTTCAAGAAATGGGTGAACAGCTGGTCGAAAAGAGGGAACAATTGCTCAGAATGAGAAAATGGATACTTGGAATGGATGGATGGTCAAGATGAGTAAACAGGTACTTTGGACAAGGGAACAACACTCAAAACAAGAAAAAGATAAGCTAGATCTTCTTATTGTCCGTTTGCCAACTTTTTGTTGCAGAGGGGTGAACTTTCCCTTCTAGGACGAATTTTCCCCTCAAAGAGGGGTGAATTTTCCCTTTTGCAAGGCAAGTCCACCCCACTACTTTTGGACCTTCTGAGTGGGTAAAAAGGATATTAGAACGAAGATACGGGTGATTGGAATGGGTTGCTAGATAATCAGATTGGGGAAATAGATAATTGGAATGGATGAACAAGCACTCAGAACTGGTAAATGATTGCTTGGAATGGATAAATGACTCTTAGGTTGTGGGGAAAAAATCTTGAAACGAGTAAATGATTGATCAAAATGGATGAAAAACTCTCAAAATGAGGAGATGAATGCTTGGAATGGATAAAAGATTACTCGAAATGAGTAAAGGAGGAATCAAGGGGGATGAAAGACTATTTGGAATGTCTGATAGTTTACTTGCAATGAGGAAACAATGGCTTGAAACGGAATGTATGCAAGTTTTCCTCTTGGTGAAAAATGTGGAGAAACAGATATTTGGATTAAGTAAATAGGTGCTCAAAACAATGGGATGATCGCCTTGTCATTTCAAGTGCTCAATATGATGACATGACTTTTGAAATAGGGGGAAGATTGCTCAGAATGTGAAAACAAGTAAACGGGTACTTGGAATGGTTAAATGGAGGCTTGGAATGGTTAAACGTACGCTTGAAGCAGTTAAATGGTTGAACGGAGGCTTAAAATGGTAAAAAAAAATGTTTTGAATGGTTAAACAATCAAACAATCAAACGGAGGCTTGGACTGGCTGAACAGAGGCTTGGAATGGTCAAACGGAGTGAAATTGACTGTTTAGGGGGGCGTATCTGCCCTTCTGCAGTTAACAGGAGGGAAAATTTGCCCCTCTGTAGTGAAATAGGAGGGCGCATCCACCCTTCTATGAAAAATAGGGATTTGGTTTGGATGAGAATGACTATGGCAAGGACTTGAAATGACAAGAATGAGGATGACTTGTCAAAAATTTACTGGTTTCTCACAAGAAGATATTTTAAACAAGCACAATCCTATTATTAGTGTTACGGGTATGGCCAACAAAGTTCTTAATCTAGGATGCACAAGGTTTCTAGGGAGTCTTCAATATAATCTCGATACATGAGGCCCAGACCATGAACACCGGCCCATCACAAGCGTGAGTCAGGAACCCTAGCAAGATACTGAAGGGCTCGAACCGACTCTTCATGTCTATCTACGTATCACCCTAGCTTCAATGCTCCAGTAGACATGACGTGACTGGATTGGGGTATAGATTTGGCTCTCCCACCTTTTTATACCCCACTGGTAGACGTGGTTGGGATCGTCCCTTGGGGTGATGAAATCCCCAAGCAGGTCCCTCTAAAAAGAAGGCATTAATCACTTCCAACTACCCCGCAGGATCACACAAAGTGCAAGGGGAAAGCGAAAACAAACTACTGCCCCCTTTGGGTAACACAAAAAATATACAAACCAAGCAGTAAATTTTACTTCCCCCTAATTAAACTATGTGCCTAGATGAAAACAACAAGGGAAATTTTTAAAATTTGAACAAACGGATGACCCTGTAAACACATGTTAGCCTATTTAACCATCATTCTTCATCAATTACAAGAATATGCTACAAAATATTAGCAATAAATCTAACTATACCCACAAAAAAACAAGGTTAGGGGGTTAGAACCTCAAAATAGAAAAAAAATGAGACAAAAACGAAGCTAACATGCCTATTTTTACCTTCCAAAACGTGTTGTTTAGGGAAAATCCGCCCCTCTGCAATAAAATGTCAAAAAATAAGTGTGAAGAATAGGGAAAATCGGCCCCTCTATCCAGCTATACCCTCAAACAAACAAGGTTAGGGGTTTAGAACCTCAAAACAACAAAAAATTGAGACAAAAACAAAGCTAAAATGCCCATTTTTACCATCCAAAATGTTAGAAAAAAATTAACCAGGAGGGAAAATCCACCCCTCTATAGTGAAAATGTTAGAAAATAGTGAATCAGGAGGGAAAATCTGCCCCCCTATAGTGAAAATGTTAGAAAACAGTGAATTGGGGGGGGCAAATCTGCCCCTCTGCAGTCAAAATGTCAGAAAACAGTGAACTAGGAGGGAAAATTTGCCCCTCTGTAGTGAAAATGTTAGAAAATAGTTAACCAAGAGGGAAAATCCACCCCTGTGCAGTGAAAATGTTAGAAAATGGTGAACCAGAAGGGCATATCTGCCCCTCTACAGTGAAAAATTAGGAAATAGTGGGAACAACAGGGCAAATCCGCCCCTCTGCGACTTGGACCTACAAATAACTCAATAACAACAAAAGTGAAATAAAGGGACCCATTTGTGGGTCCCACTGGGTGTGCCAGAAATGTGATCCCTTGAATGTCTACCCTATTCTAAAGATGCAAAACAACTAATAATGCACTAATGGAAGAACACAAAAGATACACCTCAAGATTAGCCTAAGGAATGATAACACAAAGAAAGATAAATAAAATAAAGATTGCAAATGAGTATACCTTTGTGCTACAAATTCTTTGGTTGTCCCTTGACGTTTGAAAGCTTGTGTGATCCTTGGATGGTTATGGAGATGGCTAGATGCAAGATGAACCAAATGATAAAATGCAAAGGCTAATAGCTAAATGACTTGATTAGATGATGAGAGAAAATTCTTGAAGTTAAGTAATCAAATTTGTAGCATGAGGGTGCAAATGGCTAAGTGTTGTAAATGAAAAAATGGCAAGAGTTTGGTATAAAATACATGAGGTCCTTAAATGAGAGAAAATAGGGGTTATTTATAAAGGTTTTTGAATTCTCTAGAGAATTCAATGGTTGAGATTAAACCAACAAGGCCAAGATGGAGGGCTATGGTGAGTTGAGGACTCACAAGCCCTCACATCTTGACATGTGGAATGTCAGATGGCCTAGGATAAGATGATTTGGAAGTGAGGTGGAAGGACAAGAACCTTGGAAAAGGGATGATGTGACCTCTCAATGATCACATGGGGAAGATGAAAATCTTGGGTGAATAAATGTGAATTAAAAATTCACATGATTGCAAGAATCTAGTGGATAAGACAAGGTTCCCAAAAATGTGGGAATTTGCCACATGTGAGTGATGTGACAAATCAGATGTTCTAGAAGTATTTGGCACATGTGAAGTGACAAGTCAAATGTTCTAGAATTTTCATGGGGATAACGTAAGCCTTGGAAGGATAAAATTTGAATTAAAAATTCACATGGCAAAGAGGGTCAAAGCTAAGAAAGGAAAATGAAAAGGTTGACTAAAAAAGGCATGCTAAATGTGGCTAATGGCCTTGATTAAGGTTGTGCAAACACATGATTAAGATAATTAATGAAATATTAGAAACAAGTGGGACATTATGGATGGTGTGACACTAATATTGATTAAGTGGTGCACATCTTAATCATGGATTAATTAATTTAATCTAGATTAAAAGAGGACCATGGAGAATGTGACAAGGAGAGAGAAAGTGAGGAATTAAAATTTGATTTTAATCAAAAAGGTCAAGTGACTAAATTAAATAAATTGACATATTTATTTAATTTAGAGAAGAAAAGGTGTAAGGTAAAGTATTTAATTATTTAATTACATACTCTAGGAACCTTAGGCAGAAAATGGAATATTGATTAAATAAATTATTTAATAATTATTGATGAAATAGATGAATAGAGCAAACGATTTTGACCATGTGGAAAAGGTCAAATTTAGATGTCTACAATCTGAACTAGCACAACAACAACCCATCTTTTATTGGGGCATAGTGGGGCATTTATATCATCTTTAGGTCAACAATCTGAAAAATTTGCAACTCCTTGATCTAAAAGCAACCTAAAATATCGAAATCTCAAGCATAAGTCTGGTTTTCACCTATCGTAAGCCTGATTGGAACATATTTCATTTTTTTTATCGATATCTTGAGGGGGAACCAACCATATTTATATCAATATCAAATCATCTAACGAATTGTTTTCTTATCCTTGCTAGCAATTCTTGATCAAATCTATCAAATTAACCATCATTGGGATATATTGTTCCCTATCAATCCTCGTGTTATTCAACATATTCCTTGCATTGTTGTGAATCCTCAACAATGTCATCAATTAATCAATCAGATCAATCAACTTTATCTTGGCTATCAACATCTCAAAGAGATCTTCGATATCTATTTTTGCATCATCATCAACATCAAAATCAATAAGTCTTTGAACCAATACAACGAGTACATTGCTTCAAAAAGGGGAAAAAATTAGACACTTAAAAATGTCTTGAATGATATCATGCACTCAAATCAGGTATAGTAACATCATTTCCTCCTAAAACCCATCCTCTTTTCACTTAATTGGTTAAATTATCCTAGCTATTTAATTAATTATGTCATTTGCATCTATAAACCTAATTAATTTAATCAGGTTAATTCACCCCCTTTCATACTAACATTTCATCTTATTAAATTAAATACATCAAGATATTTAATTTATAAACTCTAAGTTATTTAATTAAATATCATTATAGTTTCCCTTTTTTTATTAAATCATTTATGTAATGAATATCATTTAATTCCCCTAATTGACATAATAAAAACTTTATTTTAATTATCAATTACTAATTAATCTAATTCCCCCCTACTTGCAAAGGAATCTTCCAAGGGAATATTCCTCCTTTGCACATTAAAACTTTTTTTTAATTTTCTAAATATCTAATTTTCCTCACCTCTAAGGATATTCTAAGGAATATTCTTCCTTCTAACAAACTTACAAGACTTCATATGCAGCTTAACTTACATGACTTCTTCTGCAAGTCTTGTAAGTGTGTTTTTTTGGATTAATGTGAGCCCTTGATGAAATTTCATCTTCCATTTTCAACCCTTGATGGGAATCCATGATCCACGTCTCCATCTTCCTTCCTTTCTGATCTTAACCCGTCATTTCTCATTTTCTCTCCTATAAATAGTTCACTATTTGAAGACAAATGGATCCATCTTTTAACATCAAACTTATGTTGTTAAAATCACATGCATTTTCACTCACCTTTTTTAATCATTTTAACTTAATTAATTGCATTAATTACCCTGACTTCCATTAATGGCTTCCATGGTAACTTAGATGCCTTCATGTAGCTTGTTTGGTAATTAGGGTTTCAATATCTTTAGCTTAGAATCCATTTAGATTAGATTTTCACTCACACATCTTAGCATAAACCATGTTAAAATAGCTTTCATAATGTTCATTTGGATTTAAATCATGTTTCATTACACATCTATCAATGGTTTCATCAATTTTCTTCAATAAAATTGATTGAAACAAGCTCATTATCTCAAGTGATTAGTAAAGGGTCGATGTTCCACATCAACGCGACACCACTCCCCCAATAGGATAAGTTTCAATGGATTAGAATGGGTTTTTTTGAAGCTTTCATAGTTTAATATGTTCATTTTTCAATGGATTCCTAGTTTAGTGTTTATTTGAATGATCTCTATTGGATTGACGTTTATTGGCTTCATTACGCTTTGTATCCTCATGGATCAAGTGTAGTCACCCCATACTAATCTATTGGTCAAACTAGAAATCAACAAGTTGTATCTCTCTTAAATGTGTGATTGTAGGTTTATAGGTTAAAGATCAAGTGGAGCAAGTTTGGAGCAAAATTGTCAAAGTTGCAAAAGTTTCCATTCAAAGTGCAAGATCAAAGAATTAAAGCTACAAAATTGCATACCAACTTCCAGAAGTTGATAATAGAGAATTTAAGAGTGCGAACTATTGGATATTGTGGTTGAGTTTCTGATATTTAGTTGTCATTGATGTCAACACTATTAGCATAAATGTCTTTAAGACTGTTTATGTCAAGGATATTGACAAAATTGTAATAAATTATGTTATAGGTTGTCTATGAAGTAGTGAACATCAGTATGATGGAAAGTTCAGTATGTTGATAGTGAGAAGTTGTGGATTAAAGGGTTTTTTTTCAGGCCTATCTGGTTTATTCACCGAAAGTTTCAGAGGTGTGCATAAAGATTTGAGCAAGCTATGATTTTTTGTATTCTGATAGTTATTTTGTTACTGTAAATGGTGTTCATGGAAGAAGATAATGTGATTCTAGTAATCTGAGTTATTTTGTATGTTACTGTGGTGTTCATGGACATTTCTAGATCATGTTCTATCTGTGTTGCACGTCTACATTGATTATTGTGCTCGCGATCCGAGATTTTCTCTTGCATGTTCATCTTTTTCATGTTCATTAGGTGATTGAAGCGTGTTATGGATCTTTGAGGAAGAATATTTGAAGTTTCTTTGTGTTCAAGGACATTATTTTGGGTCTCTACTATGTTGTGGCTGACCTTGGTTGATTCACATAAATAATATTTATTGTTTTGGGTTGACAGATTCCATTCATTCTATTATTTTGTTAAAGCTGACATATAGTGATGTAATTTCTTGTTGTAGGTATATATAAGTGATTGTTTCTTTATTTGAGAAGGGTGTGTGATGTGAAGTGTCTGTGTGTTATGTGTGAAAAGGTTCAGATCATCCAAAAGTAGAGCAAAGTGTGAAGAAGAGTGAAGGAGAGTGAAGGAGAGTGAAGAAGTGTTCATGTGCTTAATCAGAACTGTACTCAGGCATTAGCAGATGCTACTTTCTCAGTTCAAATTCTTCAGATGGATTTAATCTAAATATTTTATGTAAGCCAGTGAGTCTTCCTTTGAGTAGTGAGCTCTAGGCAGTGTGCCTAAATGCATGTGCATTGCTCATTTATTCTTCTTATACTTTTAATAGGGTATAACTTGTGGATTAACCTCCATCATGGTTTTTTCCCTTAACCAGGTTTCCACGCAAAATTCTTGGTGTTATATGTTTTTCTGATGTGTTGTTGATTCATGCTTTCACTGTTATTAATCAGATCTAAGAATAAGGGTTAATACATTTAATAAGTTTGAAATTTTGTGATAACTAATTCACCCACCCCCTCTTAGTTGTCTACCCTTGTTTTTCCAGTGATTGGTATCAGAGGAGGTTCCTTGGAAGAATTTTAAAAGCTTCAGGTGATCCAGGATGGCGACATACAAGAAGGATAGTTCGAGATTTGATGGAAAAAATTATCCTCTATGGAAGACTTGAATGGAGTGTCATCTAAGATGCATTGGTGAATCCTACTAGAAAATTACAAGCAATAGGTATGTTGTTCCTCAGAATGGTCATACTACTACTACTGAGATTAGGGATGTTGAATATAATATCAAGGCTAGGGAAGCATTGTTACTACTTTGAATGATTCTAAGATGATGAATGTTATGGATCTAAGGATTTCTTATGAGATCTGACAAAAGTTGGAGACTTTATATGAAGGTGATGCTAATGTGAAGATGGGTAAGCTACAGAGTTTGAAAGGGAAATATAAACTGTTGAAAATGGGTAATGATGAGAATATTACTACTTTCATGCAAAGAGTGAATGAACTTGTTTGTGGTATCAAATGTGTTGGTGGATAGGTGGATGAGTCAGAGATTGTTGCTAAAGTGCTTAGATCCTTTCCTGATGCATACAAAATCAAAGCTCCAGTGATTGAGGAGCTTCGGACTATGACAAATATAACCAGAGATATTTTTATTGGTAAACTTACTGCTTTTGAGTTGAGTGAATTTTGTGATTCCCCTCCAAAGATAGAATCTACAATTAAAGCTACTACTTCTAGGAGAGAAAAGTAGAGATATGATCTGGTTGAAAGTTCTTCTAGAAAGGTATTTAGGTATGAGGAAGAAATGAGACTGATTGAAGAAGAATAAAGAGAACTGAATGAGCTTGAAGCACTTATTGTCAAAAGGGAAGCCAGAGGAGAAGGTAAGTATAAAGGAAAGTTACCTATAAAAAAAAATTATTGCAATAAGATAGGTCATTTTGCATCAAGGTGTCTAGAAAGATTTCCTAATCCAAGACCTTACAAGCCTAAATTTCAAAAGAAGTATTATTATGCTGCTGATTGAAGGTGTGAAAAATGATGAATCTGACAAAGGGAATGCAAGTGAAGATGAGTTTGTGTTTATTTCTATCAAGGAAAATAATCTTGTGTCTACTAAATTTGCTAGTTGTAAAAATGTGGAGAAAACCCTAGTTGCTCGAGTTGAATAAAAATATGAATGGGTAATTGACAATGGATGTTCACATCACATGATAGGTGATAAAAGTAAATTTGTAATCCTGGAGAAGTATGATGGTGGTGTTGTAATATTTGGTGATAACAATGGTGGTATAATCTGTGGAAAAGGATGTATTTCTTTTGATGGTAATCATAAGACTAATGATGTTCTTTATGTTGAAGGGTTGAAGCATAATCTTGTGAGTGTTGGATAGATGGTTGATAAGGGATACAATCTTCAATTCAAAAATGGAAAGTGTAGCATATTGGGAAGTTCTGGAAATGTGATTGCTACAGGTAATAAAACAAAAAGTAACATCTTTCATCTAAATGTTGCTAGCAAAAGTTGTATGATTGCTCAAGTTGATGAAAGTTGGTTGTAGCATAGAAGAATGTGTCATGTAAACTTTGAAAATATTATCAAGATAAGTTCCTCACAGGTTGTGAGAGATCTTCCTAAGTTGGTGAAGTCCACTAATGGCATATGCAAGGAATGTTAGTTAGGAAAACAAACTAGAATTTCATTTCGAAGTGTGTCACCAAAAAGTGTATACCTTGACACTTTTCACTCATTTGGACCTTGGCCTATGATCTTGGACCCTTTTTCAACCTATTCTTACCCATTTCCAAGACTTGTGATGAAGTTTTGTAAGGTGTTGCAAAAAAAATTTCAAACTCTCCTAGACTTATCATCACTTAATCAATACATTATTATGCCAAAATGACCCCTTAATCCTCATACATATCCTATATTAGTGATTTTTTAGAAGATAATCCTGACAAACACAAATAATAACATTTTAATTATTGAAAAACACTTAAAAATGCCCAGGTGGACTAGGTCGCCACCTTGGGCGACCTAGTCCCATGTGGCATAAAATTTGAATTAAACTTAATATCTTTCAGGATTTTGGTCTCTAAAACCCTAAGGTCGGTTGGTATGAAGTTATTTATGGCAAGTTAGGGCATAACTTGTATAAATAACCTCCAAAACCCTAATTTCTCATTAGGTACCCTCATTTTCCACCTCTCCTCTCAATTTCTCTTCTCTCCTTCTCCTCAAGCAAGCTAGGGTTTCATCTTCCAAGTCAACAAGACATCTCTCAAGAAGCATTCAAGGGTTGAACCATTGCTGCAACACAAGATCATTCATCATGGCAAGGTAACTCACTCTCTCACTCCTTTGTTTCATGATTCAGTACTTCCTTTCTAATCCATTTTGTTTGATTACTCAAAAGGGGTTTGACCAAGGCAAGCCCCTAATCTCTAACCTTAACCCTTGTATTCTCTTTTCTTGTGTGATTTGAAGGTTTTCATATGTAGGTTTGAGAAGAAGAAAGGAGTTATAAAGGTGTCCTCAATCCATCAAAAGAATTCAAGTAAACCAAGCCCTAGTTCTAGCTTAGAAGCCTCTTTCTGCCCGTTTTCAGCAAAATCTAAACTAGATATCTATTGGAATCTAGAGTGCAAACTGAGGACTCCAATCTCCTCTTTCAGGCTCCCAAAAATCTAGAAGAGGACTAGGTCACCCATAATGGAGACCTAGTCCCTCTAAGCTTTTGTTTTGGTGATTTTCACATTTTTGAGTACCCATTTGATAGAAACCTATTTCGATCAAATTTCCTGAGATGAGGACTAGGTTGTCCAACTCAGTGGGAGTGTCCCTGTGAAGATTTTAGACATTTTCCAGAGGATTCTAGGGCCTTTCATCTACAAGATTCCATTTCCAGGTGCACAATTTTCTATCTTTCCTATTTCCTTTCTATTTGCAAGCATTTAGGTTATTTTCTTTACATTGTATGTAGTCTAGAATTACATTGTTATGTTTGCACTTCTTTAGTTAGTTTAGTACTATTTCATTTCCAAAATTCAACCACACAACACACACACACATATCAAAAACCTCTTCTTTGAATGAACATCCAAAAACATAAAACCATTAGTGTGAAACAGATCCATTCATCCAAAAGATAGCTTCTAGGTTGAAAAACCCTAGGAGCTCATTAGGGAATCCTCTTTCCCTTCTTGTGTCTTTCTTTTTGGTGGTTCATTTTGGTGAACTCGGCATTCTTACACCTTCTTTTCTGATTTGAACTTCTTCCTCATCCTAGGATTAGCTTGCATTGCATCTTGCATTAGTGAAAGTGCATCCTAGGGTTTTAAAATTTGCATTAGTGTAAAGAGCATTTAGGCTGCACTTTTTCATGTTAAATCATCAACTATTTCTATAATCATGCATTTTCTTCTTAGATCCGCTTTCTGCAACACAAAAACCACCTATACCCATCAAAATTTTCTATCAAAACTCAAAAAAATCTGGCAACCTAGTCCCTTCAGGGTTTTGAAACTACCCTTTACAAAGCTGAAAACTCAAATTTTAAGCCTCTATTTTATGCCATTACCTATCTATATTAGTTATTTGATTTTCTATAGCATGAATTTCATTAAATCTAGTCTAAATTAGCTCATTTCATACACTACTTAGTTTTAATTTTGCATATATTACATTTCTTTTTTAGATTGTTACATAGTGTAATCATAAAATTACCTTGTTTTCCATCTGAAAATTTGTATTTCAAAATTTTAGTTTAAATAATTGCATTGCATTCTCTTCCCTCTCTCTTCAATACAATGTTTTATTTTAAAAGATGTGGCTTTGATTTGGTTTCAAATGGATTTTATAAATGTAATATTCCTTCTTATGAGTTCAATGTAGATTATAATAATGAATTCATTAGAGAACATGTTCATAACCAAAACATAGAAACTATTCTTAACATTGCATTACCCCTTGATGAGGAAATTTGTGTTGATAATCATAAAAATCATACTTGTGCTTCTCCCTATACCTCTCCTATTAGTGGGGAAGGTATTTTGGTGACAGAAGATACAAGCATTGAGGGTCTTGATTGTCCCTCTCCTCATCCCCCTTTGTCCAACCTTAAACAACAAATAATTCTTGACACTACCTTCCTTAGTATCTCTAACCATAACCATGATCCTCACACTTGATCATCTCCTACCATCCCTCCTTGATGTAAAGAGGATAGTTTGGTGTTAGAAGATACCCCTAGTATGAGTCATGAAACCATTTACCCTCCCTTTCCTAATGCTCCTAGCCTTTAGGACAATCTATTTGACAATCCTAGTGGATCTTCTCTTGATGCCTCCCTCCCTTGTGATGAAGCATATGATGAACCTCTTCCATGCTCTCCTACTAGGGTAGATGGTATAGAACAAGAGAATGAGACCTTTGAAAATCAAATAGAATTCCCTCTTACCCATCCCTTCCCTCCCTCTCCCAGCATTGATCATCCCCCTACTTGTGATGAAGCTACTTTAGAAGAACCAAGCCTTGAATTTAAATAACATGAGGCTTGTAGTTCTCCTAAACACTCCCCTTCTAGGGTGGATCTCATGATGAAAACCAAGGATAACATTGACTTTCCTTCCCAAGGGGATGTCAATATTATTCAACCTCAACTCATCCTTTCTCCACCTTCTAAACCTGAATTCAGTCTCTCCCCTCCTAAGCCTAATGCGTTGCAGAAATTGAGTCAAGATACCATTGCTCATACACATTACACCCGAAAAAACCCACGTTCTCAACCATCAACCTCAACACCTTTACCTTCATCCCCTCATATGCTTCTTTTTTCCCCTCTCTTCAATTCCTTCCTTAGGGAGTATGACCTTGTTGATCAACTAAGGAATATTCCCAGAAAAATATCTTTATGGGACCTTCTCCAAGTTTCCCCTCACTATCACAACATGATGCAAGGTTCCTTACAACAAATTCCTATCCCTTCAAATGCACAAACAAATGATATTGCAGCTATGATCCAAGGCTTGAGTGTTGACATTGTCTTCCACCAAAGTGAGCTCCCTCCTTTGGATGTGCAACACCAAGCTGAAGCCTTCATGATCATATCTCAATAAAAAATCATAGGGATCAAGTGAAACATTATTGATAATGGCTCCGTTGTCAATGTGTGTAGTGTCAATCTCTTAGATAGGCTCCATCTTGATAGATCAACCGTCCAACATTCCTCCTTATCTATTTGTGGATTTGATAGTGTAGGACAAAAGCCACTTGGTGTGATCACTTTACCTCTTATAGTTGGAGTGGCCACATTAAACACATCAATCCAAGTCATGCCAAATGATGTTTCATCTAACCTCATTTTGGGCAAGCCATGGATTCATGCAATGAATTGTGTGCCTTCCACACTTCATCTAAAGATGAAGTACATCTACAACAACAAAGTGTACACACTTGATGCTGATCCTAAACCTTACAGTGTCTTACACCTTGAGCAAAATAAATCCAGACCCTTCACTACTTCTACACCACCCAAACCAGTGGAACCCGTACAACCAAAGTCCTTAGATGATGTTTTAGGTTCCTTAGACTTCTCCCCTCCTTTACTAGGAGACTCCAAGACCAACAAAAAAGACTCTCCAAATGGACATGTAGTATTTTTAACACAAGACTCGACTGATTCTTTGATAGCATCCTCCTCAACTCCTATATCCACCAATGCAAACAATGACCCCCCACCCAATCCAAAGAAGCTGAAAAAGCTTTATGGAAAAGGTTATGAGATCATGAAGTAGCTTGGCTATAGTGGACAAGGTTATGGTGCTAACGATCAAGATATCCACAACCCTATAGATCCTAACATGAAATCAACTCATCATGGTCTTGGATTCTTTCCTTTCATTGAAATCATCAAACCTTCCTCCAACATCAACACCATCCCAACCCATTTCTCTCACCTAACCTTCACAAGTGATCCTTTGACACCAACAAAGGACTCTTCGATTACTTCCCATGTCATCCCGCAACCTCCTCTTGATTTAGATTTTACACACTCCTCCAAAGGAGTATACAAAATCTCGCAATCCATAGAGCCTTGTGTAGGTATGGCATCCTCTACTAAGCAATATCCTTCCTTTTTTCCAACCCAAGGATCACCTTCTACCCTTGATCAAGAGGGTATCTTGTCGAGACTACTCCAAGATCACTTGATCTCCCTTCCTCCTAGAACTCGAAAGAAATGTTCCCACAAACATTCCTTTTGTGCTTATCACCAACTTCCTAGTCATCACACTAATGAGTGTAAGGTCTTGAGTAGAAAAATCCAACATCTTAAGGATTGTGGTGTTATTCCTTCGGTGGAGACACCTCCTTCCCTTAATCGATATTGATTTTCCCTATCCCTTGCATTCCCTCAATTCCTTTCAGCTCACTCTTGTCCTGCAATAAGTGGGGGCAAGGGGTTAGGTATCCTTCTCCCTTATATGTCACTTGTTATTGTCTCTTTTGACTTATCGTTAACCTTTCATGAATATAAGAGAAATCTTGGGATGTGGACATGTCTTAAGATTGAATTGCATGTGACATACACCCATCTTCTCATAATGTAGCTTAATTTAGAAACATATGACTCGACATAGGGCTTTCCGAACAAGCTCTCATATCATCCTCCTCTTCTACTTTAAATAAATTTCTCAGAGTATGATGTTTCGCAATTCCTTTAAAGTGGGGACATACATCACCACTCACAGTTCACTATGCGATCTTCTCTTTTCTTGTGATTTCTTCTCTTGAAAACATTACACATAATGTTGTTCAGGATTGAGACATCTGCATTTTTCCTCTTTTGCATACAAGATGAGCCCTTGCCTCTCTTGCATACAAGATGAGTACACTTGCACTTCACCTCTCTTCACAATATTACACAATGTTTCTTAAGATGAGACATCACATGAACAAAGAAAAATCCCTTTGAACACCATCATTACAAACATCACCTTCTTTTGTGGCACCTTATCAAACTTATCACAAGGTATAACTCTGGTATGGTTTAAGCAGGAAGCCCAACAAGTGAAACGACTTTCCCCATAGCCACCTGTGTGAGTTCATACCAACCATGTGTATGTTTCTCACCTTTTGGGACAACTCACCCCGTGGACGACCGATGTTCTATGGCCCTAGAGTGAGCACATATTTTTCACCCTTTCCATTCTCTTCATTTCAAATCTTGTCATCACATGATTATGTATCTTGTCTTTTTGTAATGCATTCACACTTGAATGTCTTTGGCATCGATGTCGAGATGACTTGGAATCTTGAATCCTTGGGGGCTTGACCACCTCCTTCATCTTTCTCATTCTTCTTTGTCATCCTTCACCATCTGAATCATGTGGCTACTTTAGTGTGAGTCGGAAGAAAGTTCATATTCTCGCTAAAGTGGGGCTTAATTGTGTCACCAAAAAGTGTATACCTTGACACTTTTCACTCATTTGGACCTTGGCCTATAATCTTGGACCCTTTTTCAACCCATTTTTACCCATTTCCAAGCCTTGTGATTAAGTGTTGTAAGGTGTTGCAAAACATTTTCACACTTTCCTAGGCTTGTCATCACTTAATCAATACATTATTATGCCAAAATGACCCTTAACCCTCATACATATCCTATCTTGGTGAGTTTTTAGAAGACAATCCTAACAAACACAAATAATAACATTTTAATTACCCAAAAAAACTTTAAAATGCCTAGGTGGACTAGGTCCCCACCTTGGGCGATGTAGTCCCATGTGGCATAAAATTTGAATTAAACTTAATATCTTTCAGAATTTTGGTCTCTAAAACCCTAAGGTCGATCAGTATGAAGTTATTTTGGGAAATTTAAGGCATAACTTGTATAAATAATCTCCAAAACCCTAATTTCTCATTAGGTACCCTCACTTTCCACCTCTCCTCTCAATTTATCTTCTCTCCTTCTCCTCAAGCAAGCTAGGGTTTCATCTTCCAATTCAACAAGACATCTCTCAAGAAGCATTCAAGGATTGAACCATTGCCACAACACAAGATCATTCATCATGGAAAGGTAACTCACTCTCTCACTCCTTTGTTTCATGCTTCAATACTTCCTTTCTATTTTCATTTGGTTTGATTACTTAAAAGGGGTTTGACCAAGGGAAACCCCTAATCTCTAACCCTAACCCTTTTCTTCTCTTTACTTGTGTGATTTGCAGGTTTTTGTATGTAGGTTTGTGAAAAAGATAGGTGTTAGAAAGGTGTCCTCAATCCATCAAAAACATTCAAGTAAACCAAGCCCTAGTTCTAGCTTACAGGCCTCTTTCTGCCTATTTTCAGCAGAATTTGAACCAGATATCTATTGGAATCCAGAGTGCAGACCAAGGACTCCAATCTGCTCTTTTAGGTTCCTAAAAATCAAGAAGAGGACTAGGTTGCCCATAATGGCAACCTAGTCCCTTTGAGCTTTTTTTTTAGGGATTTTCACATTTCTGAGTACCCATTTGATAGAAACCTGTTCCAATCAAATTTCTCGACAAGAGGACTAGGTCGTCCAACTTGGCAAGAATGTCCCTATGAAGATTTAGACATTTTCCAAAGGATTTTGGGGCCTTTCATCTGCAAGCTTCCATTTCTAGTTGCATAAGTTTCTATCTTTCCCATTTCCTTTTTTTTTGCAAGCATTTAGGTTATTTTATTTACATTTTATGTAGTCTAGAATTACATTGTTATGTTTGCACTTCTTTCGTTAGTTTAGTACTATTTTATTTCCAACATTCAAATACACAACATACACACACATATCAAAAACCCCTTCTTTGAATGAACACCCAAAAACACAAAACCATTAGTATGAAAGAGAGTCATTCATCCAAAAGATAGCTTCTAGGGTAAAAAACCCTAGGAGCTCATTGGGGAATCCTCTTTCCCTTCTTGTGTCTTTGTTTTTGGTGATTCATGAAGAAAAAAACATTGTTCAAATGAATTATTGGAGCTTGTGCATACTGACTTGTGTGGTCCTACTAGAATCAAAATCTTGCAAGGTTACAAGTACTTCATGTTTCTTATTGATCATTACTCTAGGATGATGTGGGTTACTTTCTTAAAGGAGAAATTTGAAGCTCTAGAAAAATCAAGATCTTTAAGGCTATGGTTGAGACAAAGACAAGTTTGAAGATTAGATGTTTGAGATCAGATAGAGGTGGTGAATTCACTTCTAGTGAGTTTAATACTTTTTGTGAAGAACATGGGATAAAGAGATAATTATCTACATCGTGGACCCCTCAACAAAATGGAGTTTTGGAAAGGAAGAATAAGACATTTCAAGATGCTGCTATAACTATGATGTTGGAAGCAAATCTCCCTCATATCCTTTGGAGAGAAGCTATGAGTGTTGTTTTTTATATCCACAATTAGGTACAAATCAAAGGTAATACTGGTAAGACTCCTTTTGATCTATGGTTTGGTCATAATCCTACTATTAGATATTTTAAAATCTTTTGGAATAAATGCTATATCAGGATAGATGAATATATAAGAAATTTTGATGCTAGAAGTGATGAAGGAATCTTTCTTGGTTATTCTACTAAGAGTAAGTCCTACCGGTGCTACAACAAGAGATTGAATAAAATGGTTGAAAGTGTAAATGTTAAGGTTGATGAAGACATTGCTAGACCCTCTAGAACTTGTGGATATAATTCTAATGATTAGAATGATAGTACAAACAAGATTCATACTTCAAATCAACTTTAGATCGTTCCAGTGAATCAAGAAGATCAAGAAGGAGATAATAGTGAAAGTACAAAAGAGAGATCACAAGAGCCTGAAACTCAAGAACACTCTAAGACTCCAAGGTATGTGAGATTAAATCATTCAAAAAATTAGATTATAGGTGATAAGAACAAAGGTGTCCAAACTAGGAGAATAATTGCAGAAGAATACTGTTTAATTTAAAAGACTAAGCCAAGTAATGTCAATGAAGCATGCAAATATGAACATTGGATTGAAGCAATGAAAGAAGAACTACAACAAATTGAGAAGAATAATACATGGATTCATGTTCCTAGACCTAAGGACAAAAATTTAATTGGAACTAAATGGGTTTTGTAGAAACAAGTTGAATGAACAAGGTGAAGTTATCAGAAACAAAGCACGACTGGTATGCAAAGGATACTCTCAGATGGAAGGAATTGACTTTGAAGAAAAATTTTCTCATGTTGCTAGAATTGAAGTTGTGAGACTGTTTCTTGCTTATGTTTCTTACAAAAACTACAAATTTTATCAAATGGATGTCAAGTCATCTTTTCTAAACAGTGAATTGGAAGAAGAGGTGTATATTGAGCAACCTGATGGATTTCAATTGATTGATCAAGGAGGTATGGTTTTTCGGTTGAAATTATATGGACTCAAGCAAGCTCCTAGAGCTTGGTATGCCAGACTGGATAAGTATTTGCTAAAGCTTGGATTTAACAAAGGTACTATTGATAGTAATCTATATTTCAATATTGATAATGATAAATATTTGTTTGTGGAAGTCTGTGTTGATGATATCATTTTTGGAGGAGATGATGGTTTGTGCATGAAGTTTGCTAATGAGATGCAGAATGAGTTTGAGATGCCAATGATTGGAGAGTTGAAATTATTTTTTGGAATTATAAATTACTCAGTTAGATAAAGGGATCTTTATATCTCAGTCCAAGTATGTGAGAGAACTGCTAAAGAAGATTGGCATGGAAGATTCAAAGCTAGACGGTACACCCATGGTGACTAGATGTAAGTTGACAATAGATGAAGATTCTTCGAAGGAAAATTAGACTAGATATAGATCAATGATTGGTGGATTTCTTTATTTGACTCAAACTAGACCTAACATCATGAATGATGTATGTATTTTTAGTAGATTTCAAGCCGATCCTAAGGAACCTTATGTAACTGCTATGAAGAAAAAATTTAGATACTTGAAGGGAACAATTTAGTTTGACCTGTGGTATCCTAAAGATGATGATCTTACTTTGAGTGCCTTTACTGATGCTGATTGGGAAGGAGATATGAATAAAAGGAAAAGTACTAGTGGTGGCACATTTTTCTTGGGAAAGAAACTAATTTCATGGTTAAGTAAAAATAAAAATATCATTTTTTTGTCTACTGCAAAGGCAAAATACATTGTTGTTGCTAAAAATTGTACTCAAGTATTATAGATGAAGAAGATGTTGAAAGATATTAGAGTTGTGTATGATAAACCTATTTCCATATACTGTGATAATTCAAGTGTTATAAAAATTTCTAAGAATCCGATGTTGCATTCAAAAACCAAGCATATATCTATCAAGTTTCACTTTTTGAGAGATAAGGTGAGTGATAAGGAATTCAGACTGGAGTATGTGCCTACTAAGGAATAGATTGCAGACATATTTACTAATCCATTACCTAAGGATACTTTTGAGTATCTCAGAGGGAAGTTAGGGGTATTACCTCTCCTAATCAAAACTAAGATGCATAGTCTTTAGATCAATTTATGCATTCATAGTCATATCTTGATCCAGATTGATGTTGTGGTGGTTGCTACTTAGGGGGAGTAGTCAAATGATTCAAATATTTGTTTTAGATATTTTGTATCTTTCTCATTGATGTCAAAGGGGGAGAATAATAGTGTGAAAAAATCTTGAAAAACTAAGGTGGAGAAGAGTAATGTGAAAAGGGGAAATTGTTGGAGAAGAGTTAGTTGCATTGATGGTGTTTTCCATGTCATGTGTTGCCATCAATGCCAAAGGGGGAGATTGTTGGATATTTTGGTTGAGTTGTTGATATGTGGTTGTAATTGATGTCAACATTATGAGCATAAATATCTTTAAGATTGTATATGTTGAGGATATTAAGAAAATTATAATAAAATATGTTACAGGTTATCTGGGAAGCAATGAAGATCAGTATGTTGATAGTGAAAAGTTGTGGATTAAAGGGTTTGTTTTCAATCCTATCTAGTTTATTCACCAAAATTTTCAGAGGTGCGCATGAACATTTGAGCAAGCTATGATTTTTTGTATTCTAACAGTTATTCTATTACTATAAATGGTGTCCATGGAAGAAGATAATGTGATTCTGGTAATCTGAGTTGTTGCATATTTTATTGTGATGTTTATGGATGTTTCTAGATAGTTTTCTATTTGTGTTGCACATTTGCATTGATCATTGTGCTCGCAATCATATATTTTCTCTTACGTTTTCATGTTTTTCATGTTCACGACCGGCAAGGTGATTGAAGCGTGTTGTGAATCTTCGAGGAAGAATCTTTGAAGGTGTTTTGTGTTCAAGGAAATTATTTTGGGTCTCTACTACGTTGTGGCTAACCTTGGTTGATTCACATAAATAATCTTTATTATTTTGGGCCGAGAGTTCCCATTCATTCTATTATTTTATTGAAACCAACATATAGCGATGTAATTTCTTGTTTTGTATATATATGTGATTGTTTCTTCATTTGAGAAGGGTGTGTGATGCAAAGTGTTATTTTTAAAAAGGTTCAGATCATCTGAAAGTAGAGTAGAGTTTGAAGAAGTGTTCATGTGCTTAACTAGAACTGTACTCAGGCATTATCAAATGCTACTTTCTTAGTTCAAATTCTTCAGATGGATTTAATCTAAATATTTTTTGTAAGACAATGAGTCTTCCTTTAAGGAGTGAGCTCTAGGTAGTGTGCCTGAATGCATGTGCATTCCTCATTTATTCTTCTTATACTTTTAATAGGGTGTAACTTGTGGATTAACTTCCACCGTGTTTTTTTCCCTTAACCAGGTTTCCATGCAAAAATCTTGGTGTTATATGTGTTTATGATGTGTTGGTGATTCATTCTTTCACTATTATTAATCAGATCTGAGAATTAGGGTTAATAAGTTTAATAAGTTTGAAATTATATGACAATTGATTCACCCCCACCCCCTCTCAGTTGATTTCCCTTGTGTTTCCAACACAAACATCAAGGAACAAGATCCTGAAATCAGTTTTTTGAAACCCTAAAAGGACCCATTTGCCACTTAATTCGAATGAGTCCTTTGTGGCCTGAAAATGACAATTTTTTAACAAGGTAAATAGCTTTTTATGCCCTACAAACTTCCCTCATAGTTTCTATAATAGTTAGTTATCATTTATGATTTTTATTTGCATGTTTTAGCCCTCATAATTGAGAGTTTTAATAAGAAAAATATTTAGTGGTTTATCATCTTGTTCATTAATGATGGTAAACCCTATTTTTTCTATTAAATAGTATATAAGACATCACTAATGTCTATTTTGAACCTTTACATAGGATTATCATGATATGAAGGGGATAGACCTAGAATTGTGCATGCATAGGATTTACATCAATTATGGTTTTAAACCCATAAGAAAACCACAAAGGAGAATGAACCCTATAGTTAGAGACATAGTCAAAACATAATTGCAAAACTTACTTGATGCAAGTTTTATTTATCCTATCTTTGATAGTCAATGGGTGTCTCATCTAGTAATTGTTCCAAAGAAAGGATAAAAGTGGAGAGTCTATGTAGACTATCAAGAATTAAATGTTGTAACTAAGAAGAATCACTTTCCACTCTCCTTCATTGACCAAGTGGTTGATTCATTAGTAGGAAAAATTTACTTCTTTCTAGATGTATTTAGTGGCTACAACCAAATTAAGATTCCCCAGAAGATCAAGACAAGACAACATTTACATGCCCTTGGGGCGCATATGCTTATTTTTTCCTACCATTTGGCCTATGTAATGTGCACCAACCACTTTCTAGAAGGTAGTACTGAGTATATTATTATACTTTGCACATGATTCCATGGAGGTTTATATGGATGATTTCATAAAATATTGGAATACATGTGATGAAGCACTTAGTAATCTAGAGAAGGTGCTAAAATGGTTTCATGAACACAACTTATCCCTTAGTCATGAAAATGTTTCATGGTGATGAAAAAAGGGATTGTATTGGGGCATTTTGTATCAAATGAAGGAATTCAAGTGGACCCAACAAAATTGAAGTAATCTCAACACTCCCTATTCCTCAAAGAAAAAATATGTTAGAAGTTTCCTAGGACATGCTAGGTATTATAAGAGATTCACCCAAAATTTTAGCAAACTTGTAGCTCCACTATTTGTTTTACTATCCAAAGATGTATAATTTGAATGGATAGCTACTTGTCAACAATATTTTGAAGCACTCAAGACAACATTGACTAAAACCCCTATCTTGAGAGGGCCAAATTAGACCTTACCTTTCCATATCCATATGGATGCTTCTGATTTTTCTATAGGAATTGTATTGAGGTAGAAGGAAGGCAACAAGGAGTATGCCATATATTACATTATAAAAAAATATAAAAGGGACAAAAATCAATTATAAAATGACAGAGAAGGAGATGTTGGCAATCATATATGCAGTAAAAAAATCTGGTCATTATCTTATAGGATATCTAGTGTTCATACACACTAACCATACAAAAAATAGGTATATAATGAACAAACCAGTGCTTTATGAAAAGCTTGTAAGGTGGTTACTATTGCTTCAATAATTTTACATTGCCATTTTGGACAAGCCAGGAAAAGTAAATGTAGTGGCAGATTTTATATCCAGACTACCAACCAAATCAGAAGAAGATGTTGATGATTCATTCGCAGATGAACATTTATTTTCTTTATCTCTACATACACCTTGGTTGTAGATATTTCCAACTATCTAGTAGCAAGACTGACACCACCTAATTTCTCCCCAAGATAAAAG
Source organism: Sequoiadendron giganteum (assembly GCA_007115665.2). NCBI lineage: Eukaryota > Viridiplantae > Streptophyta > Pinopsida > Cupressales > Cupressaceae > Sequoiadendron > Sequoiadendron giganteum. The sequence goes on along the minus strand of CM021105.1, from coordinate 134,174,688 downwards.
AGACAATTGGTTCACAAGAGTTTTCCCTACTCTTGGATACCTGGATACTTATTTTACACAAGCCTAGATAACATTATGAGGAGATGTATCAGAGAAGATGAGGTATATTCCACCCTTACAGCATGCCATGATGAACCCTATGGGGGTCACTTTGTAACAAGGAGGAGAACTCTTAAAATTATCACCACTTCCTATTATTGGCCAACTCTTCATAAGGATGCAGTAAAGTACACAAGGGGTTGTGATAGCTGTCAAAGAATGCCAACAAAAATAGATGAAATGTCATTGTAGCCACAATTAGCAATAGCACCATTTGATAAATGGGGATTAGATTTTATTGGCCCTATAGACACATAAATTGTTTCATTAAAATCATCCTCTTATTCATTTTTTTCCAATCATTAAGTGGATCCAAATATTATATTATTATTATTATTCTTCATTATGTCATAATATCAATTTCCTTCTTTCTACCATAATTTTCATATATTTAATCTATTTAATAATATTATATAACCATTTTAATATTCCCCATTGCATTATTTTTCTAACCTCTTTCACATCTGCTTTATCACCTATTTATATTATTTCACTTCTTCTATTCCACTCATCTCATGCATGTGGGATATACTTTTCCAAGTCAATCTTTTATCCCACATTCGTTATGTAATTTGGGTTCACACTGAGGAAGCCTATTTAAACATAACACCCTCTCATCTTTGATCCATCTGTCATCTTGGAATTTTTTTATCTTTACATCCAATTTTAGCATTTGTTTCTTTGCACTCTTTTTGATATCTATTTTCTCATAGGATATTTGCATTCATAACTAGTATTTTGAATCTCTCTTATTTTGGCTTCATTTGAATATCTCTCACATCTCTCAATCATGGCCTCTTGTGTGTGCTTCTGAGAGCTTCTCAACACAAGATTGTGACTGTAGGAAGACAATGGAGTAAATCCTTGTTAGCATGCATGTGTTTCTAGATTAAATATTCATTTTTGGATACATTGTCTCATCTAAAGGAATTGAAGCTGATCTTGCAAAAGTAAATGATATACTCGAAATGCCTCCACCTAAGAATATTACTCAGCTATGGTCATTACAAGGAAAATTTTAGTCTATCCATCATTTTATAGCACAACTTGTAGATAAATGTCAACCATTTTAGCATCTGTTACACAAGAATATTCCATTCAAAGGGGATGACAAGTGTGAAAAATATTTTTAGAAAATCAAAGAGTATGACACCATCGGTATTAGTACCCCCTCTAGATGACAAGCCTTTACTCTTTTATATATCTACAACTACCACAATGTTGGAGGAACTTTTGGCACAATATGATTCTGAAGGAAAGGAACACATGACAATCTATTACATCAGTCATACTCTAGTAGGATATGAGCTCAATTATAGTCCTATCGAAAGAGAATAGATTTTCATAGTTTTTGCCTCACAAAAGCTATGGCATTACATGCTTACACACCAAACAAAGATGATTGAGAAAAATTATCCTCTTAAGTACCTCCTAAACAAAGCAGCACTCATAGGACGATTGGCTAAATGGGTAATGATTCTTAGCGAGTTTGATATTGGGTACATAGAAAGAAAAGAAATCAAAGAACAAGCTATAGCAGATAAAATTGTCAATGCTCTTGTGATAAGTAATCATCCTCTTATTATAGAGTTCCCAGATGAATCAATCTTCAACATGGAATCTACACATCTTTGGACTTTAAATTTTGATGGCTCCTTCACACAAGGTGGATCTGGCACAAGAATTCTATTTTTCACACCACGAGGAGATTGTCTACCTAAATCTTATAAGATATAATGTCCATGTACCAACAATATTACGAAATATGAGGAATTACTTTTTGGGCTTTGTATGGTCATGCAATGTAAAATCCTAGAGTTGTGTGTCCTTGGTGACTCTCAGCTAGTGACCAGACAAGTTAATGATGACTATAAAACAAAAGATAAAAAATTGATGCCTTACAAAAGAATGGTGGATGATTTCAAGGCCTATTTCACATCAATTTCTTTTGAGAAAATATCCCAAGATAATAATAGAGTTGTAGATGCAATGACAACAATTGGTTCACTTGTGGAAATTCCTAGCAATGTCTCCTATTGTGAGTTCTTGATAGAGCCTCTTTTAGAACCTGCTTACAATGTACAACAATCTGAAATGATTTGTCTTATTATTGGTCCTAATTCTCAATGGTATGGGAATATTTATACCTATCTTTGGGATAACACCTTGCCATCAGACCTATCTAATAAATACCATAAAACCTTTATTCATCAAGCCTCTAGTTATATAATCCTAGTTGATACCCTTTACTATCGAGATGTCAATGGTACTTTACTTAGATGTCTTGAACATGATGGGGTCAAAACTACTTTACGAGAAATACATGAAGGTATATGTGGGGAAAATTCTAGCGGTCCTACCTTAGCCAAGAAACTCTTGCATATGGATTATTATTAACCTACAATGGAAAAGGATGCTTATTAGTTTGTTAAAAAATGCAAGCAATGCCAAAAACATGCAGACTTGATACATGCTCCTGCACAAGATCTCGTGGGAAAGATCCATCCACCTTCATCCAATGGTCATAATTTCATTCTTGTTTCCATGAACTATTTCACAAAATAGATTGAAGTTGTTCCCCCGCTTATATCATTGGAAAAAAAATAGCCACTTTCATACTGAACTATATCATCTGTCGATATGGTGTTCCTTTGTCCATTATCATGGATAATAGATGTTCATTTAAAAATTAGGATGTCCATGAACTCTATGATAAATTCCATATACAACATCATTTTTCCTCACCTTACTACCCTCAAGGTAATGGACAAGCTAAGGCCTCAAACAAGACCATTCTAAAAATTCTTAAAAAGATGATCAATGAAGTTGGTCAAGATTGGCATGTTCAATTGAATCCTAATTTGTGGGCTCATTGCATGAGTGTTTGCACTCCCATGAGTGCTACCCCATATGCCCTTGTCTATGGATCTAAATCCATCTTACCCATCGAGGTTGAGCTGCCCTCTTTATAGGTTTCCTTGCACAATCAAATCAACGATGAAGAATATCGAGTTTCTCATTTAAAATAATTGGACCTGTTGGATGAGTGTAGACAAATTGCTTTCAATCATCTTAGAGCATACCAGCAGTGGATGTACCGAAGTTATAATCAGAAAGAGAAACCATGTACATTCGAGATTGGGGATCTTATCCTTAGTGAAAATCATCACAATCAATAAGACAGAGAAAAGAAGGGTAAATTTGAACCTACTGGTTGGGTCCATACATTATCATTGTTGTGTATGGATCATGGGTATACCAATTATCTACTCAAGAAGGTGAATTTCTCAGTGATCCCATCAATAGTATATGCATTCATAGGTTTTATACTTGAGTAATCTAGACATTAAACTCTAGTAAATTCCTAAAAAAATACAAAAAAGTCTTGAAAAAATACAAAAAAAATGAAAAAAATGAAAAAGAAGTAAAGAGAAATCTATTCGTTCAATGGTGAAAACCACTTTGGTGGCACCTTGAGCAAGTACCATGGTGAAAATCGAGAAATCGGTGCCATGTCTAGGGGATTTTTTCCTCTCTCCTTTGGAGCTCAACTTGATCTTTCCATCCCATTTTCATTCACCCTCCATTACATAATAGCCTTTTCACACTCACCATGGCTTGTGAATTGTTCAACATTCCCCTCACTTGCTTGATTCATCAGACATACTAAGTTGGTCCTATACCTCAATGGGTAATTTCCTCAACCTTAGTTATGGGTTGGTATACTTAGCATCTTGTGATTGGAAAAACTACCCTCTCTATATGTCTCCTCACTTGCAATTCATCTCATTCTATTGTAAAATTCTAAAAAATCCAAAAAAAATTCAAATATTTCTAAAAATCCAAAAACAATCAAATATATATATATTTTTTTTTAATCAAATATTTCTAAAAATCCAAAGGAAAAAAATCAAATACTTCTAAAATTCCAAAAAATCAAATATTTTAAAAATTCAACAAAAACAAATATTCAAAAATCCAAAAAAATCAAATATTTCAAAAATCCCAAAAAATTCAAATATCCCAAAAATCAAAAAATAAAATAACCTCAAAAAATTTCCAAAAAAGTGACACTTTCAAATTGCCACACAACTTTGAACTTCAACAAAATCAAAACGTGCCATGATTGGCAATCAAGCAGACATTGCAATATACCCATCAATCCCCCTTTCAAATCCAACAAACACATGAGCTATGACACCTGAATCAGTTCCACATTGAAACATGATGTTTATTTGTTTGTCAGTCTTTTGATTGATTTATGATTTTATCTTTGGTCGCATGTCTTTCAGCTTCTCGAGGATGTCTTGGACTAGAGAGGCGAGGATGGGGCATGTTCACTTGTTTGTTGTCTATGGACTATTTCTCATTCATAGGATGACTCATCTTAGGACATGGTTGTTTAAAAGCATCGAGGACCTATGAGTCTAGTGTGGATGAGAGCATTCCTTATCTGATAGTGTCTTCCATGCAATAAGTATTCAAGTCATCTAAGGTCCTCATACCTAGATTATTATACTTCATTGCAAAATAAAAATGCTAACAATATTTAGGTCATCTAGACATTCATGCTATCTAGATGCTTATATTAATTTGTGACATAATAAGCTCGATGATGATATAAGCACTTAAAAATCACAAGAATTCGCATTGCCTTGCATTATCCATTTCATCAATAATTTCTTTCATTGTATTTCCCCCTCATTTTCTCTTCATCATTTTGTTCATCTTCCTTGTCATAAAAAAAATTAATCAATTTCTTTATCCAACTAATGTATGTTTCTTGAATCAAATCTCAAATCAATAAACTTTCTTCTCGAAATCTCATAACCCCCTAATCAATCAATCAATCAATCAATCATTGTATCAACTTGTATTGTGCTAGCATCAATCTCACTTAGCTTAATCAACTCATCAACCCAGCTATACTGAACATTTCCATCAATTGTTTAGTTGTGCCCATCAACTATGCATTTTCATCAAATGTACATCATTTTTCAATCACTTGTACAATATCAATCATCTAATCATTTTCTTGCAATCTATCAAGAGATCAATCTTCTTACAATCTATTCAATCAATATCTCAAGGGGTCATATCATATTCATCATCATCCTTATTAGGATATCTCTGAGGCATGTATCCATTGATCAATTTTTCTTTGAAACAACGCGACAAGTTCATTGTCTCAAAGAGGGGAAAAATGAAAACACATAATTTTTTTCATTAAAATCATCCTCTTATTCAATTTTTTCCAATCATTAAATGGATCCAAATATTATATTATTATTATTCTTCATTATGTCATAATATCAATTTTCTTATTTTTTACCATAATTTTCATATATTTAATCCATTTAACAATATTATATAACCATTTTAATATTCTCCATTACATCCTTCTTCTAACCTCTTTCACATCCGATTTATCACCTATTTATCTTATTGCACTTCTTCTATTTCACTCATCTCATGCATGTGGGATATACTTTTCCAAGTCAATCTTTTATCCATTCGTTCTATAATTTGGGTTCATCCCAAGGATTCCTATTTAAACATATTCCCCTCTCATCTTTGATCCATCCATGATCTTGGAATTTTCGTTATCTTTGCATCCACTTTTAGCATTTTTTGCTTTGCACTCTTTTTTATATCTATTTTCTCATAGGATATTTAGATTCATCACTAGTATTTTGAATCTCTTGTTCTGGCTTCATTTGAATATCTCTCACATCTGTCAATCATAACCTCTTGTGCATGCTTTTGAGATCTTATCAACACAATATTGTGATTGTAGGAAGACAATGGAGTAAATCCCTATTAGAATACATGTGTGTTTAGATTAAATATTCATTTTTGCATGTGTGTGTTTTTTTTCTTGTGGGTAACTTCATTGAGGACGTTGGAAATTTGAATCTTAATCCAATAAGCTTTTAGACTCATTTTCCTCCATCTACAGGCCCAATATCACAAACATCCAACAATAAGGAGTACATACTAGTATGCACAAATTACCTTACACAGTGAGTGGAGGTTAAGGCTTTACAATTTTCTAGGGATGGTAATGTGGAAAAATTTATCTATGAGGACATATCTACAAGATATGGAGTTCCAAGAGAAATATGTTTAAGACTATGATATTAGACATAGGAATTCTACACCTTACCACCCTCAAGCTAATGGATAGGTGGAAGTCACAAGTAGGGATATTGAAAACATTCTAACCAAAATAATACAAATTCATAGGAAATGTTGGGCAACTAGGTTGCCTGAGGTAGTTTGAGCCTATAGAACAACTTGGAAAACCAAAACAAGATTTACACTATGTGAGTTGGTGTATGGAAAGAAATCAGTACTTCCTATTGAATTTGAGTACAAAACATTAAGAACAACTGAACTACATTAGGTATGGAATTTTCAATAGCACAACATGAGAGATTACACATCCTTAATGCAATTGATGAAATTAGGATGGAGGCCATACACCACACTAAATTTGTTCAGAATCAAAGAATCAGATGGAATGATCAGTTCATCAAAACCAAGGAATTCAATGTAGGTGATTGGGCTCTGCAAGATTCCTTGGTCTATATAAAATAAAACAAGTGTTTCCCAATGGAGTATTACAGTTGCACACAATTGATAAGTCAAGTTTTCCTTGTTGGTTAATGGGAATAGACTAAAGTTGTATAAGAAATCACTACAAAAGATGATTTCCTTTTATAATTAATTTGGTGATTTGATCCTTCACTTGAAAATTCAACTACAAAGACTACAAGTTATACACACAGCTTAGTAGTGGATCTACACAACTCAACTACTAATGTTAAATAAGAATAATTTATAACAAGGTTCACAAGCACACACCGCACAATGTTATGAGCAACAACAATCATTTTCTACCATAATCAATGAAGTAGTAGGGACCTGTGTCGCCAAAAAGTGAGGACTTTATCACTTTTCGGTCATTTGGACCTTTGCCTATGGAATTTGGACCATTTTCAGCCTATTTTCACCCATTCCCAAGCCTTGTGATGAATTTTTGTAAAGTGTTGTAAAACATTTTCATGTTCTCCTAGGCTTTTCATCACTAAATTAACCCTTTAATGACCCCTTAATACTCATACAAGACTTATCTTAGAGTGTTTTATGAAAATAATCCTGAAGAACATAAATAATCACATAATAATTACTGACAACTACTTAAAAATTCCTAGGTGTACTAGGTCACCACCTTGGGCGACCTAGTCCCATGTCGCATAAAATTTGAATTAAACTTAAATTATTTCGAAATTTTGGTTCCTAAAACCCTAAGGTTGGTCAGTATGATGTTATTTTGGGCCAATTAGGGCATAACTTGTATAAATAAGCTCCAAAACCCTAATTCCTCATTATGCATCATCCATTTTTATTCTCCACCTCTCTCTCTCATCACTTCTCCTCTAGCAAGCTAGGGTTTCTACATTCTAGGTCAACAAGACACCTTGTTGAAACATTCAAGGGTTGAATCCTCCATGGTTGCAACTCAACATAAACCATCATGGTAAGGTAACTAATTACATTGTTTCACATTTTATTCTTTCCCATTTCATTTCTTCATTTGATTTAATTATCTACAAAGGGGTTTGACCAAGGCAAACCCCTATACTCTAACAATCAACAAGTTTCCCTATGTGTGATTTGTAGGTCTTTTAGGCAGATTTGACAAAGAACCAAGGTGGAAGAGTCTTCAAGATGTTTTCCAAGCTCTCCAAGGTTGAAGAAACCCTATTTGAAGCTTGGAAGACCTCCACAAACTGGATTCTTCACTTTCAGGACTAGATACCTAGAGGAGCAAAAAGTGAAGACTAGGGGCTTCCATTTCCACTCTTTGAGTTTTAAAAAATCAAAAGAGGACTAAGTTGCCAACAATGTTGACCTAGTCCCTCTGAACCTATCTTTCAAAGATTTTGGTAGATCTGGATACCCATTTGGCAGAAACAGGCTCCAAGGCAGTTTTCCAGAATTTTCCCTAAAAAGGACTAGGTTGCCTAGAATGGCATAAGTGTCCTGGCAGGCTCAAATCTAGATTCAATAACATCTCCAGTCTCTTCTCTAGTATTCAATTCAATCCCAGGTGCACCCCTTTCATCTCCTACTTTCTATTTTAGTTTAATGCATATTTCTTAGGTCATTTTGTACATACTTGCATATCACAATGTGTATTCTAGCATAGTTGCATTTCAATAGTTTATATTCAATAGATAGCTTATTTCATTTGTTTCTAGCACTTAAACACATTTGCACAAACCTCACAACCCCCAATCCAAACCCATTCTTTGAATGAACACCCAAAAAGCATATCATTAAGTGGAAAGAGAGCTCATTTCACAATCAAGAGCTCCTTGGGTGAGAAACCCTAGGAGCCTAATTAGGGAATCATCTTTCCCTAGTTTGTATATCTTTTTTTTGTGGTTCATTTTGGTGAAAATGACGTCCTTACACCCTCTTGTCTGATTTATAATCCTTCATTTTCTTAGGATTAACTTGCATTGCATGTTACATTCTAGGGTTTAAATTTTACATTAGTGAAAATTTTATTTAGACTACATTTTTGGCATTATAAAACATTAAATCTTTCTGCAATTCTCCATTTTCTCCTTAGACCTGCACTATACAACACATTAACCACCTATCCCAATTCAAAACTCTTGAAAAATCATTTGGAGGACTAGGTCGCCATCCTGGGTGACCTAGTCCCTTTAGGGTTTTGAAACTGCCCTTTACAGAGCTGAAAACCCTATTTTTAGGCTTTTATTTTGTGCCATTACCCCCCTATATCAATAGGCGGCATTTCTTTAGCATGTATTTTATTAAAATTAGCTTAAATTAGCTCCTTTTATGCATTGCTTAGTTTTAACTTTGCATATACTACATTTCTTTTTGAGATTGTTACATAGTGTAATCAGAAAATTATCTTCTTGTCCATCTGAAAAAATTACATTTCAATATTTTAGTTTAATCATTACATTGCATTCTTTTTCCTTTCTCTTTTCATACAATACAATGTTTTCTCTCAAAATATGTATTCCCTTCTTTGCACTACCCCTCGATGAGGATCTTTGTGTTGAAAATCACTACAATCACAATTGTGCTTCTCCCTATACCTCTCCTATTAGTGATGAAGGTATCTTGGTGCAAGAATCTACAATCGTTGAGGGTCTTGATTTTTCCTCCTCATCCCCCTTTTCCAAACATTAAACAATAGCATGATGAAATCATAAACACATGTCTAAACATTACCTTACCTAGTCTCCCTAGCTATGATGACCAACCTTGCTCCTCTTCTAATGTCCCTCCTCGATGCAAACAGGACAAGTTGGTGTTAGAAGATCCTTCTCCTCATATTCATAAGACTCTCAACCCTCCCTCCCTATTTTAAAATCATAGTGGTCCTTCTCTTGATTTCTCCTCCCCTTGTAGTGTAGCATGTGATGAACCTCTTCCAATATCTCCTACTAGTATAGGTTGTTTGGCACAAGAGTATAAGACCTTTGATAATCAAATAGACTCCTCTCCTCATAATTCGACCATTGATCATTTCCTTAATAATATTATGCCCTTACAAGAAGATGTCGAGCCTATCTTAGATTCTCCTTCCCTAAGAGATGTTAATATTATTCAACTTCAACTCATCCTTTGCCCTCCTTCAACTAAACCCACACCCAAACTTACCCTCTACTCGTCTACACCTAATGTGTTGTAGAAAATGAGTCCTAATACCATTGCTCATACACATTACATCCACAACAACCCACGTTCCCAACCGTCACCCTCCACTCCCTTACCTTTACCTAATCCTCCCATCTTACTTGTTGCCCCTCGCGTCAATTCCCTCCTTAGGGAGTATGAACTTGTGGATCAACTAAGGACTACTCCCACAAAAAAATCCTTATGGGACCTTATTCAAGTCTTCCCTCACTATCACAACATGATGCAAGCAGCCTTGCAACAAGTTCCTATCCCTTCTAATGAGCCATCAAATGACATAGAAACTATTATTCATGGAATAAATGATGACATTGTTTTTCACCAAAGTGAGCTTCCTCCTTTGGATGTGCAAAAACAAAATGATGCTTACATGATAATATCACAATACAAAACAAAAGGGATCAAAAGAACTCTGGTAGATACAGGCTCTTCCCTTAATGTGTGTAGTGTGAGCCTTCTGGATAGGCTTGGAATAGATAGGTCCCACATCCAACCTAATTCTCTCTTTGTTAGAGGATTCAACAATGTCACTAATAAACCACTTGGTGTGATCACTATACCTCTTACAGTCGGAGTCGCCACATTGGACACAATAACCCATGTTATGCCTCAGGAGGTTTCATACAATAATCTCTTAGGCAAACCATGGATTCATGCTATGAATGGAGTGCCTTCCACTCTTCATCAAAAGATGAAGTATATTTTTAACAACAAAGTGTACACACTCAAAGTCAACCTGAACCCAACAGTTGCTTACACATTGACAAATATAAAGAGAATCATTTCACCACCTTAACACCAACCACCCAAGTGGAACCCATACAACAAGCATCCTTAGAAGATGATTGGGGTTCCTTAGAATTCATCCCTCCTTTATTAGGAGACTCCAGGACCATCAACCAGGACTCTCCAAAGGGAAACATAGTCTTGTCAACACAAGACTCAATCTACCCTTCGCATGCATCTACCTCAATCACTTTAGTCAATGAGGCACACAATGAACCCTCACCCAATCCAAAAGTGCTGAAAAAGCTCTATGGAAAAGGTTATGAGCTTATGAAGCAACTTGGCTATAGTGGTAAAGGTTGTGGTACTAATGAACAAGGTATTTGCACCCCTATTAAGCCTATCATGTAAACATCTAATCATGGTCTTGGTTATTGTCACTAACTCATTTGACCCCAATTTCTGACGAAACCTTCCAACGAAAGCTATATAATCAAATGTATCATCGGGCACTTGTGCGAATTTTCATTTTTGTTAATTTTTATCCTCGACATTCGTCGCAATGTCGACGAACCTTTGTTTTGTCAACGTTTCAACGGAGATCTTTCGTCAAAATTGTGAGAGACCTACAAAGTTTAATTGTGGTGGGCATAAATTGAAATGAGCTCGACTATTTATTGTGACAGTGTTTTGCTCGACGGTTTTCTTTGGGAAAATCAGAAGAAACTCAAGAAGATATCGCCAGGTTGAGGGTAGTCATTGTCTTTTTCCATAATTCATTTGTGAAGTTAGATTTGTACTTCCAAGTTTGAAAATCATATTTTAAAGCAACATCTCATCAGATTTCATTTTTAGTCTTGTGCATTTTTAGAATTTCATTTTCAGATTTTAGACTTGGCTTCACAAATTCTTTATAAGGGAATTGTTTATAACTGATGGACGATTCTTGATGGATTTGGAAAAAGATTATATTTGCAAGGTTTCAATTTTAATCCTAATGATCAATTTGCAATAGATTTGGGAGCCATAGCTAGATAATATCAGAGGCATTGGTTGTTTTTTACTGTAACCAAGTTAATCTTCTAGACACATAGCATATAAAATCTCAGATAATACTGCCTTACAATACCATCAAATTATTTTCTAACACAATACTACTTATCAAATCCTTATATGAACATAGTCACCTATAACCTCACTCAAGCATTTTAATTAATTCCTTGAATTAAAGCCAAAATGAGAATTACACACACCATAATAGTGAGATGAACAGAATAACCCTCGATCATTTTATTCAAGATAATAATATATTCATACAATAGAGATACATGACCTTGAAATGAGTAATTTTCATTCAGATGCTAGTACTGTCTTGAAAATTAAGTACCTTTGAAACTAAAACCTACAACAGAATGACAGCAAACTTAAGAATAGTATTTTCACTATAAGATCGGGCTCTTTACAAATTCGCTCTACAACTTCAGTTAGACTCGACTTCAAGATATCTAACTTGCTAACCTGTATTTCTAGTTCTAAAATCTTTCTTATAGGGAAAATGAAGGAGCAACAAGCATCGGACTAGAAATACACTTGTCACTGATCATTTGGACCGCCTTATGACATTTCAAAAATTGGTTACAATAGTTGAGTCTCTGGAGAATCCTCTTGTTCATCCCGTCCACTAGAGAATAACTGGTGCATTTGCCAAACTTTGAAATCTTGCACCAAAACTGCCACCAAGACAACCAAAATTTGTTATAACCATAACTGTTGAGTTGTTAACTGTCAGTTGTACTCTGTCCTATTCTTGTTCAGTTAAGTACTTTTCTACCCATCCTTGATATTCCTCATCCGTTGGCCAATTAAAATTTACCAGCTCATTTACCTTGGCATTGTAAGGTGTATACTTTACAACTACTTGATTTGCCTCCCTTTCAAAAGATTCAAAAAATGTGCTAATGAATTAATGATTTTATCCATACTACTCATCAGCATGTCATAATCTAAGTCATCACAAATCAATTTGATTTGTGCATTGATGATTTCATCTACCCTGCCCTGCATAGCTGCAGTGACCTAACATTTCCTTGGGCATCTACAATATCTGGTAAAGATGTGTCACTCCAATCATCAAAACTCTTTACCAACTCTTTAATCCTCCTACTGAAATCATCAGGTAAGGCCTAGAAACCTTGCAGTGACTTCACAAAGCCTTGAGTAGGCCTTAATTGTTGAGGCCTATTAGCTGCATTTTGAGATTTTCATTTCCAGATTTTGTTGTTCAAGTTCAATATTCTAATTTTAGGAGTCTAACAGTTGGAAATCGTAGTAAAATCATAATTTAATAATTTCTGGAATTAGAATTTGAAAGTGTTTTTTGGGGTCATTAACTTCAGACTATCTTCTCTTTTGCAGGGGTGGTTGCATGCCAAAAAATTTTGGTATAAAATATCATAATTATTATATTTTGTTACCTGTGTATGATTAAAAATTATTGGAGTGTGAGTTTGATATTTTTTGAAGATCTAAATATTCAAGCTTGGTAAAGAAAAATCATGTCAGATAATATTAGTCCAGAACAAAATGAAGATACAGTTGCTAGATTGTGGGCTATATTGAAAAGAAAGGGTGATGGGAAATGTTATTGTCCTTGCAATAATTGCAAGGGCTTAACGAAGAGAAGACTTTTAATCACAACAGCTGAGAAACATTGTAGGCAGCATGGTCACATTGAAGGGGGGCATGATTATTGTCCATTGGCAAGTTGTTCATTATATGTGTTTATATTGATTGAATTTGCAAATGTTTATATTGTTTTAACATTTGATATATATATAAAAAATCACTTGATCATGATCATGGTTTATTTGTGTCTGTCATTATTATAAAGGTGGGGTGCCCTAGGGCACATGATATGAATTATCATGGCCTGGAGAATGTGGTTTTGCAAGCGAAGGAACATGGAGCTATGAATATCGAAGATGAAGTTAATGATCCTATGGAAGAAGATGATCATGCGCCAGAAAACACAATTGAAGATGATGGTACAAATACATTGATCCATGACACATGTAGTGGCACATATGATCATGTTGATCGAGATGACTTTGACGATGTTCATGATTTACCTGTACTTGAGAAGGCATACGAGCCCCTTTATGAAGGCTCCCAAACAACTCTTCTCTCTGTTGTATTGTTGCTAGTGAACTTGAAGGTTATGAATGGTTTATCCAACATAGCAATCTCACGGATGTTAAGGTATGTCATATATGTCATATTTTTTCATCTATTTTAATTGTTGTTAGTTCATCACTAGTAAATAAAGGATGAAGTATGTACCATTAATATTCTTTATATTAAGAAATTATTTTTTGTTGTAGATTGATTAGTGAATTTTTGTTACCACCATCAAATATTTTACCTCACTCATACAGAGATTTATCTAGCATTATGAAAGATATTGGAATGGAGCATCAAGCAATAGATGCATGTCCCAATGATCATATTATATATCATAAACAACGTGAATTTGCAATAGAATGCCCAGAATGTCATATCAGTAGATATAGAACAGATCAACTAACAAAAAAGGTGCCTCGCAAGGTTCTTCATTATATTCTCATTATTCCACGTATGCAACAATTATTTAGGTGTGAAAGCTTAGCACAATTTATGGATTACCATGCATGTAATAGAAGTGGAGATGAGATTCTTTGAATGCCTGCGGATGGTTCTACATTTAGGGACATGGAGGAAAAATGGCCACACTTTAAAGAAGAACCTTGTAATCTCAGGCTTTCATTGGCAGCGGACGGTGTCAATCCATTTGGAGAGTTGAGATCTATTTACTCGGTGTGGCCTGTTTTTGTTATCAACAATAACATTCCTCCATGGATGTCAATAAAGAGGGAGCACATAATGTTGGTAATGATTGTTCCAGGTATTTGTTTACACCAATTTTCTTTAACATAGTAGCATCTCATTTGTCTTATTTATTGCATAATGACTTATATGTTTTTTCATTTAATAGTCATGTACATGAATTTATATATGTTGCAGTAAAATGGTTATAATAATTATGTAATGTTTATGTTCATTCAACTAGGTAAGTACCAAGTTAAAGATATGAATGTATATATTGAGCCTCTTATTGACGAGTTACTAAAGTTATGGAATGGCGTCACTATGTATGACATATCTAAACCAATAGGACAAAGACAATTTCAATTCCATGCAATGCTTGTATGGACAATTCATGATGCCCCAGGGCTAACACATTTTTTTGGTATGTTATAATGTTCGATTGCATGACTTTAACGATATTTAATTTTATGAAGTAGATATCATGCATGTTTTTTAAGTAATCTATTCATTATATATAATTATAAAAATTGACATATTTAATCCAATTATATATGATTTGCAGGTCTTCAAACAAAGGGAAAATTTGCATGTCCAATTTGTGGTCCAAAGATGAAATCTCGTCATTCAACAAGTTTAGGAAAGTGGGTGTTTGATGAGTATAGGAACTTCCTCCACAGAAATCATAAGTATCGAACTACTGAAAAACATCTTTTCAATGGGAAAGAAGAGACTACATCAAAACCACAAAGAATGACACCTCGCCTATGGAAGTTGGAATATAATAGAATTAATCATCAAGGTTATACATCAGATCAAATTGTTTATCTATCATTTATGATATGTTTTGAATTTATATTTTTATATTGTGTTGTGTTTACTCATGCTGTAATTGACAATCATTGTCATTGTTAATTTGTTTAACTTATATGCTTCATGAAGGTCGTCAAGGCATTAATGGTTAGCTTCCACAGGGATTGAAAAGTTATCCTAGACAATTTAGTAGGTTTCCCTACTATGATTAGCTAAAAATTGTGTATTTGTTTGATACAATGCATATTGGAAAGAATATGACTGAAACGTTATGGAAAATATTGGATGGAAGGCATGACAAAGAAAAAATTGTCAAAATTTGTAGTGACATTCAAGAAGCCAGTCATGCAATGAAAAATGTCATTCAATTAAATAGCAATGGAGACCAAATTAATATAAGTGCCCTTCCTTGATTATTAACGGAGCAGAAAAGCAATGCTATAAAACAAGTCATATGAAAATTTTGATTTCCCACAAGATTTGCTGTGAACATAAACAATATCATAACAAAGAAAGGTGAATTTGGGTCAGGGATGAAAATGCATGATTGGCATACCTTCATTAAGGTAATTATTCTGGTATATTATATATATATATATGTACACTACATGTACTTTTTAGTGTATTATGTTTACTACTTTTGGAAAAATATTAATGAAAAGATCATTTTATAATTGTTGCAGTACGTTCTACCTTTATCTCTCCCAGACAACTTCGACAACAATGTCAAGAAAGTTATATATGATCTTGGAAAATACATGAGGTAAGTAGCGATATTTGTTCAATTCATTGTATATTTTTGTTAAATCTCATTAATATATTTGTGCCTTGAATCACTTATAGATGGTTGTCATCTACAAAAATCCATAAAGAAGATATAAATTATTGGAAGAGAAAAATTCCTCGTCTAATGTGTGAAATGAAAAAGTGTCTACCTTCGACATTTTTCAATGCACAAGAACACTACCTCATACACCAAGTTGAGGAGATTGAATTGTGTGGACCTATACACACAAGGTCAATGTGGATGGTTGAGAGGCACTTGAAATTTTTGAAGACTTTGGTTAGACAAATAGCACATCCCGAGGGTTCTATGGTGGAGGGATACATGGTATACCAGAGCATGGTGTACATTACTGAATATCTTCCTAAGTTTCCAGCAAAGATCCATGCAGATCGCATTTGGGATCCCAACTCCATTAAAAAATTTGAAGGGGAGTACCTGATGGGGAAAGGTAGATTGAGGAAAGTGACAGATAATTATAAGATGGTCATGGAGATTAATTAGAATATATTTTACATTTGGTTTTTATGTATATTGTACTTATTTAATTATTAATCTTTCAATATTCATCAATTATAAATTAAGGTCGTATATCGTGGTAATTAACTAATTAATAGTCGTTTGTGAATTTCAATTTTTTTTGATACAGTTGGTCGAGAGTGGGATGCACTACATTTGTATTTCATAAATAATCTTGATTAAATGACGGTATGGATTGAACGATGTCAACAATCTGGGCGCGCATTAACATGGGAAGGTGTGGCTTCATTGGTTAAAGAAGCTCGTCGTAATGGAGACTCCAATGTTACACCAAGGGAAATTGATTTAGCATATGGTTTAAGAGATAAATAGGTATGTATAAATATATTAATCACCCATATTATTTAATTATTTTCAATTATATTGATGTATATATATGTTGAGATTTTTTTTTCTTTGCATACATTCGGCCAAGAATAAATATGTTTATCAACTGAAAATATTGCAATAAGTTTTACATGTTTGACATATTGCAGATGAAACACCACAAGGCTATGTGGTGCAATGGTTGTAAATTTCGAATCAAAAAGTTGGATGACACGAAGAAAACTTGTGATTTTGGCATAACTGCAGTCTTCCAGGTGACTAATGTTTTATCTAGAAGCGACATACATCTAGAAGTCTCAGAAAATCAATACTATGGGATTTTGGATGATATACTTGAGTGTGACTTTAAGTCCTTCAAATTAGTTCTATTTGTTGTCCTATGGTACTGGCTACGATTGAATGAAAATGATCCCAAGAGAACTATTATTAAACATGATAATGGATTTGCCATGGTTAATACAAGGTATTTTGAGCAAGCTGGAAATGAGCCCTATGTTCTTCCAAGCCAATGTGAGCAGGTTTTTTACTCAAAGGTTCTAGGTAAAGCGGGTTGGTCATATGTTCTTAGACATGATCCAAGAGGAAGGCGGATAAAGTATAATGTGGTGGAAGAAGAAGATACTGAAGAAATAGAAGATGATGTAGATGATGATCAGGATCAACAGTTAGTTGATGATGTGCCTGACGAAGATGTCGAAGAGGAGGAACTAGATCATGATGATGTAGGAGTTAATGTTCATGAAGATGATATCCGTGTGGATGATGACATTATCAAAACTGATATCAATGACGATGATGATGATATGACCAATCCTTACAATGTTGAATCTGGATCGATGATACAGACAAAGAGTTGGATGAAGAAGAAGATCAATGACATTGAAATGTATGAGTTATGTGATTGTATTATCTATTTGATATTAATTTCTTGATAGAATTATATTTGACTTATGTGGTTACATAATTAATTTATGATATTTTTAATTTTAATTATATTTGAATTATATTAGAATATGTTTAGTTAATAAATGTAAAAAAAAAATGGATAAACCAAAAGATGAAAGCATGAGACCACTGCCTTGTTGGGTGTATGGAGTCTAATGAAGATCTATAAAAGTGTAATCTATGATGGCAATAATTCAAAGTGTTTGGCACATAGATGTAGTTTATAACTTGTATAAATGTGCAAGTAAATGACTGACAAACACTACTTGAGATAGAATGACAATCCTAGCTATGTGATTCTTCTTATTGATCCAATTAATACTCTTCAATTAGTGTGATTGAATAGAAGGGTTTAATCTTTAGTTGAAAGAACCAAATAATCACATCACACAAAAATAGCAAATGTGTATCGGTAAACTGAATATATTTATATGCTTCATATATCAATTTAGACAACAAAAAAGCATCAAAATGGAGACAACTAGATAACTGTATAATTCTACAAATAGTTGATACAAAGATTAAGCCACAAGTTTAGACATCTTCATTAACTTCATCAAAATTCATATATGCATCTGAGTCTTTTAAAGGAAATTCGTTGCAAACTATCTACTGTATCTTTCTCCTATCCACCTATATCTATTTTACATTATGAAACAGATATAAATATATCAAAATTGTGAAAGGGCATGTCCTTTGAGAAATTTCTTTTGCTTAACAACAATAACAAACTAGAAATAAAGCTCTATTAATCCATAAATAGATGTTTTGATAGATAATCTCAGTAAGCTGGCTGCTTGTGTGTATCAGCATCCTCCAGTGCATTCCTTATGGCTAGCTCCATTTCGAACATCTTCTTATTTTGTTCAAATGCCTTGTCCATTGTTAAATCATTTCTTGTGGCTATCTCTAGAATTGTTTCCATCATCGTCTGGCATTCCTTCATCCATCCTATGGTAATAGACATTGTTTTACTCCTCTTCAGTTAAGTACTTGTCCACCCATCTCTGATATTCTTCATTCGTTGGCCAGTGAAATTTAACGACCTCATTCACCTTAGTATTATAAGGTGTGTACTTCATTGCAACCTGATTGGCTTCCCTTTCAAAAAACTCTAAGAATGTGCTGGTGTTAATTATCTTATCCATACTATTTACCAGCAAATCATAGTTTCAATCATCACAAATCGATTCGATTTGTGCATTGATAACTTCTTCTGCCCCATCCTTCCACTGTTACAATGTCTTAACATTTCCTTGTGCATTAATAATGTCTGGAAAAAATGTATGATTCCAGTCATCAAAGCTCTTTATCAGCTCCCTAATTCTTCTACTAAAATCAGCAGGTAGGGCCTGGAATCCACTCAATGATTTTACAAAGTTTTGAGGAGGCTTCAATGACTGGGGCCTATTGTCCACATCAAACCTAGAAGCTTTGTACATAATATCCAAATCATTTGCCATAGGGATCCATTTCTCAGCCAAAGGCAAAACTATTTCCCGATCTTTATTGATATTTTTTATTTCATCCAAGAATAAAGAATACAAAGAATGTACAGATGGTAATTTACCATCAACCTTTTCATTAAGATACCTCAAAACTATGTCAACCACCTCACTTTGTTTGGCAATTGCATCATCCTCACTTTCCTTTAAGGAAGCCTGCAATTCTATGATCCTATTCAACATTTGCTTCTTGGTGGGATCCACAAAATATTCAACTTCTTCTTCAACTGGCCCTGGTGTAGGACTAAGAGTAGGTGCCTAGAGGGGGAACCCCAGAGTTGAAACAATTGGAGTAGTATGGGGGACCGATCCTGCAATAGAAGGTAATGTTCTGATACCAGGAGCACTGGAGGATTCTCCCACTTGCCCATATTTCAACCTATCTACTTTAGATTGTAGCTCAACATTCCTTTGCTGCATCCTACTATATTCTGCAATTATCATACTGTATTTCTCCATCAGACTCTTCTTTTCAACCTCTTCTCTCTCAGCTGTCTTTTAGGCCAATTTGGCCACATTCACTGTCAGGCTTGCAGCTTCTGTTGTTGAAGTTTCAAAATCTCTCTTGATGATTAGCCCTCCCCTTAGGTGTGGGCTAATATCAGTTACATTTGGCTTTCTACCCTGGGGTGCCAATGCCCATATGGCGAGAGTTTCATACTCCTCACTGAAGGTAGAGTTCTGCAAAGCTGCCTTAACCTCTTTTTCACTATTTTGTATAGGGTGCTTGGACTATAAGATAGCATTGAATGCAACCGTATCAGCTATGTCTCATTCAAGCAAAAGTAAGACACCAGCCTGAGTCACAAGTCTTCTTCGCTCCTTAGGAGTGATGCCTTTGAATTCTTCCATTAATTCAGTCTTGACCTCATCATCATTCTCCTGGTCAGACCTATCAGGTCTCGATTCTCTCCTACTCTTGCATTTGTTCTGGTACTCTTCTAGTTTCATCCTCCAAACTAGTTGCAAGAATATAGGAGTCTTTACAAATGCATCATCATCCAAGAATGCCTTGCAGGCCTCCATCCTAGCATCTTGTACACATTGCCCCTTTACATCCATGTCAGAAAGCACCAATTGTGTTGATCTAGGAGGGGAAGGGATACCAACCTGCATGTCTTAATCAGTCACAATTATCTCATCCATCAGAGTTTCTTGTGTTTCCTTAACTCTGCCTCTTAGGGCTTGGCTCTTATGGTAACACTATAGGATCACCTCTTGGTGGTGAATCTAGATCCACAATCCTTATCCCTCTGGGTGCTCTGATCCTTGGACCTAGCTGTGATGATGCTTGCATGACTTGTTTTCCCTTCTTATACCCTTCATCCTCAACACTGCTTGCATTCCTCTTTCTCTTGTATAGAGGCCTATCAACTGGTGGCTAATAAGCTGGCCTTGCTTCTTCAGGCCTCACATCTGGTCTTTCTATACCAAAATCTAATTCCAAACTGACCCTCTTGGTCATCAAGGTGCCCATGATACTTTTGAAATTATCCATTAAGAAGTCTATTCTCTTATGAAATGGAGTGAACTCCATTAATGGATCATATTTTGGATCCATTTTACGTATTATAGCTAGCAGCTTTTCATATGCAATCCATTTTTCTTTATTCAACTCTTGCTTATTCAAATCAAACTCATTTCTGATTAGGTCCTCAGGAAAGTTGAATTTATGTGCAAATTTTCCACCTTTAATTCATTGTCTGAACAATGCAAAGAATCCCTCAGGGTCATGTTGTCTCCTAGGACCATTCCTCAAATTGAAGTCATCATAAAACCTTCCGAAGTGGACCCATCCTCCCTTGGAATAGACAAAATTAGAAACAACAGTGTAGTTAGGGAACAAAGTCCCTTTTCCTTTCTTTGTTAGGTTATCCTCATGAATACAACCTAGTTGCCACATTACTTCGGCAAACCTCATCCTTGATGGTACATTAAAGGGGAGGATATGAGGGGTTCCCTAGAAACCATACACCCTCAAGACAGTGCTTACAGGGTACAAGATGATATCACCCCAATTGTGACACACTTTTAAATTAGGATTCCTCACCTTCGGTTAGAGGAAGTCATGCAAATTTTCAAGGACTCTTGGCACATTTACCACCAACCGAGCCCTGAGTCTGGAGGCAAAGCAGTTATCAAACTGCACAAAGCTGGCACCTCCCCTGTTGTAAGACAAATCTGCACTCCACACCTGTATTGGTAACCTTTCTCCATTCACCTCCTACCTCAACTCCATGTTTTCTAAGAAGAAAATAGCATTCTTGTATAGGAACATATGCATCAATAGGGAGTACCAGAAGAAAGGAGTGCCAGTATCCCCCACATGCAGCTTCATCAAACCCTCATGCATCTTCTCTTATAGGAATGATGCAAAGTCATATACCATAGAGAAGTTGGGATGCTGAATCTCGGCTCCCATAAACTTGTACGCAACTGGCATCACAGTATTAGGGCTGAACCCTAAAATCTGGAAAAATGAATAAAATGTTGCCAGGAAGTGACTGGAAAAATAGCTCAGCCTGAAAGGCTCCTAGTCATTTGAGTTGATAATAATTGTTGAACTGCCTACCCTGGCCAGGTGAAGAGGAAGCAACTTCAATCTGAAAAGAGGCTTTAACCTTTTGTACTCCTCCTTCATCTTCTCAAAATCTATTTGGACTAAGAAAGGGCTATACTCAGTCAAATCAAAAAGTTGTAGAATCTCATCTGCATTTAGGCTTAGCAGAATTTCACCATCATTATCCCTTATGACCCTTGTCATAGGATCATACCGTGTTGCCACTGCTCTGAGCAAGTCAACATCAGGGAACACATTTGACACTGTTAGTTTCCCCATGTCATATCTCCAAAAATTAGAGAAGGGGTGAGGTAAGTCTCGCTGTCCATACCATAGCCTAAACATTTCAAGAATAGTCATAGGAATCCTGGCATTCGTAATGTTATAATTTTTCCACAGTAGACCTTCACTTAGGGTCTTTCCATTCATTAAAACCAAACCACTCTTCCTGTCATTTGTTGACAATGGAAGTTGATCCAGGAAGACATCATACAAATTCCTCAAATAATCAAAATGGCCAGAGTGCTGCTTTGGTGGTGCCATCTTAAACAACTAGGGCTTCTTTTAAAAAATCAAATCCTCGAAGAAACTAGGGGTACCCAGAACACAAAAATACAACACAATTGTGCAATTACAATAATTCAAATGAACTAGTAACCCTATGACAATAATTAATAAAACCCCTTGACCAGCACAATAGAACCCTTCGCAAAGATACAATCAAATTAACCCATCAGTTTAGAAAATAACTCAGGGATTTCACACCTTGCAAAGAACCAAACTTCATGGTGATCACTCAAAAAACTTTATCTCTGGCTCTAAACTACTTGGAAAATACTTGAATGCTTTTGTGATGAAGATAGAAAAAGAGCAGATACTTTATACTGATTGAATTGAGGCAATAGATGTCTCATCCGACATTAAAGCTCATTTGCATGCCACCCCAACAGCTCCAATCGCATTTGATGTGAATTTAAACTTCAGTCATCGATCTTTTATTTTTGTCAGATCATCGAACGACCATCTTCAAAAGGGCTGACGAAATCTCCATGTCAACATCGAGGGCCCACCATAGAAGCAATGCCAAAGGAATACACGTGGCACCTGTCAGTGATATCACGATCACTAAACATCCTGCATCTTTGGATCACGCGATGGTGGGCAACCATTGATTCCTACAATCGGTGATCGTGTTCACTCACAACAGTTAGCAGCACCAAACATAACCGTCAAGCAAATTTTTACCAATATTATTACATCACCGTCGATCTCGAGCACATGCATCTCGCAGCTATTTTAGTAACCCACTTTATAACGTATTTAAGTCTAACACAAATATTAAACACTTTATTAATCCCTTTTTGGCATCGGCATCTTGGGACACATGGTGCTCGCCCGTGATATCGCAATCACCAAACAATCAGCGGTGATGTCATCATGAGATCACGAGGAGCGGTCAGGATCAATCGTAGGAAGATCGACGGTCATTAAAAACACAGCAGTCAGCAACACCAAACATAACTGTCAAGCAACTTTTTACCAAGATTATAACATCACCGTCGATCTCGAGCACGTGCATCTCGCAGTTGTTTTAGTAACCCACTTTATAACGTATTTAAGTCTGACACAAATATTAAATGCTTTATTAATCCCTTTTCGGCATAGGTAGCTTGGGAAACGTGGCGCTCTCCCATGATATCGCAATCGCCAAATAACTAGTGGTGATGTCATCGCGAGATCGCGGGGAGTGGTCAGGATCAATCGTAGGAAGATTGACGATCATTAAAAACACAGCAGTCAGCAACACCAAACATAACTGTCAAGCAACTTTTTACCAAGATTATAACATCACCGTCCATCTCAAGCACGTGCATCTCGCAGCTGTTTTAGTAACCCACTTTATAACGTATTTAAGTTTGACACAAATATTAAACGCTTTATTAATCCCTTTTTGGCATTAGTAGCTTGGGACACGTGGCATTCGCTTGTGATATCACAATCACCAAACAATCAATGGTGATCTCATCACGAGATCACAGGGAGCGGTCAGGATCAATCGTAGGAAGATTGATAGTCATTAAAAACACCCCCTGCAAAATAAAACAACTATTAAAAAGTCAGGCAAAATAACCTTTTTGTGTGTACAGATTGCATGGCCGTCGGATGAAGTGATTTCAATCTTGACCATTGCTCGCAAACCTAGCAAGGTTTCTGCTAACGTCACAAATATGGTGCGAGGCATGCGAGATTTTGGCTTCTGTCACATTTGATGGTGGGGACCAGTTTTGCTCGTTGATCGATTATGAAGGTTGATGCCGACAGCTGTTTCCGTACCAATGCATCGCGGTCGTTCCTCGCTGACCTCGCGCAATTAAAACTATAGTTTCAATAATGTTACGAGGTGTACAATTTGGTGACGCGTGGACTCTGATGTTGTGTGTTGATAACAAAGGTGGGGCCCATTTCTATGCTGATGTGGTGCTCGGTAGTTGAATATCATGTCCGTTTGGTGACCGGAGGGAGAATGTGGCATTTTCAAACTATTTTGACTAAATCTGAGTCGTTCTTCTGGCCAATGTTGCAATTGATCAATGACTCATATTTAAAAATAAACTGGTATTGTACGATAGCCATTTTATCTCACACGAGTGAATAGTAATGGCCGAGTTTGACTTTGCCTGCATAATTAAATGCTAAAATTTACGAATTAATATTTCAATTTTATATATCTACATTGAGGAAGAATTGCTTGGTATCGAGTGAAGAAAGTTGTGGTTACGAGTTCTCAATTTCGCTGCCCTGGATGTTTTGTGATTGAAACCGTAAGTAGCACGTACACCATTTCTTGTAAATTCAGAATATTTTATGGTTGCTTGCTGGGCAATTCATGATTGTTTCCTGTCTCTGTTCTTGAAGAATTGATTGAATAGATTTTCTTTTAGAGCTTGTCTAGAAAATTGCTAGGGTTTTTGAATATTGAAGAATTTTCTATTAAGGCTAAAAGAGAAAATTGTAATTATTTGCTATCTGAAAATAGGCAAACCCTAGTTTGAATTATCATATGTAAAGTATAAATGGCACCCAAGGCCCGAAGTTCTGGTTCTGAAACCACTACCAGGTATTTATCCCAAGATATTATTGATTTGTTACAACCCTCTACTAGAAAGAAGCAGGAGGGAAAGGTTTTATTCTATGGGCCTCAAATCTTGGAAGGATTGATAGACAAGCAATGTGCAATTCAAGATGTCGAGTTACCATACACAGAGTGGCAGTTGTTCTCCAATTGGTTTTGGAACAGGAATTTTTTGGTCCTTTGTGTAACCCCTGGAGGTAAGACCTGGGTAAATTGGTGGTTCCTAATGTTTATATGGATGTAGATCTTTTAAAGGACATTGCTACTAGATATGATCCTATGGCTTGAATTTTCAGAACACGTGCTGGTGTGTAGATGATTAAGATAACCAAAGAAGAAATTGCAGAGATTTTCAAATTGCACGAATGGAGTTAGGATATGGTTCCTGTCAACTTGGAGGTTTTCAGAAAAGAATATAGAAATACTAGGGGTTTGTTCAGAACATCCTTCTTAATACCTCATTTGGTAGTCTCAGGAAGAGGAAAAAATCAGAAGAAGGTAGTAATTGGCAAGAATGAGCTTGAACCTTTTCTTGTGGGCTATTTTGCCAGTTATTTCAAGAAGACTGTTTGTGCTTTATGTCAAGTTCTAGGATTCAGCTTAAATAAAACCTTGCCTAACGATATTATGTATATGGCAGTAAATCTCCAACACCCAAGTTTTAATGTAATATATGATTTTTCCACTTATTTGGCAGAGAAGATGCACACGGGTCTGGTAGCCCTAGAGGAGGGGAAGAATTGAGTTGGATTCAGATGGTATTCTTTGTTAATCCACATGTTTTTGTATAGGGGTCAGGCTATGTTCGAAAAAGATATGAAATTAAAGAAGAAAGAAGGAAACATTGAAATGCCTGTCCAATATTGGACTAGGATTCTTGACATGCATGATCATGAGTTTGACTATGTAACTTTCCATAATATTTTTGGATCTAAATTAAGGGAGGCTCTAGTTTGTGACCCCCCAAGGATCCCAAAATAAATTCATGACTTATTGAGGCCGATGGAGAGAAGGCTTGAATTGAACATAAAGCACAATTGGGGAGACATTTTCCCCTATCATAATACCATAGTTTTCAGGGTTTTTGGCACTAATGTCAATCCAAAGGTTCTACCAAGGGAGGTGCCCCTTAGACTTGGATTTTTGGAAATAATGAGGCAGTTGGGGGGCGCTCAGGAAGTACACTTGCCAGTTGAACAGAAGAAAGGTTCTTTCTTCCCTGAATATACAACATTTGCTAATTTTGTTATGGCAAAAGGAGGATAGAAGGAGTTGCATCAATTACTTGGGCCTTATAGGCTAAGGACTGTGTGCCCCAAGAATCATGATCCTGAGGGTTTTATCTCTCAAATGAAGGCAAAACATCGAACAGGAGCTTTTGTCCACAACTTCTACTTTCCTAAGGAGATCATCAGGAATATTTTTGATTTGGAATTACAAGATGATAGAAAGGCACTATACATTGCCTACTCTAAAATGGTAAAACTAAGCAGGAGAAAATACCTAGTTTCAATCCCATACCTAATGCTAAAGATGAGTTTAGCAGGGCAATGTATGCTATTGATAATTTTGAGAGCTTGGTTGGGGTTTTGAAAGATGAAAGGGTTGTGGAAGAAAGGGGAAAATCACAAACCATCGAGGAGTACCCTGAGGTAAAGGAAGAGGAGAGGCCTACTTATCAGCCCCAAAAGAAGATAAGGGTTTTTTCTAGAAGAAAGGGAAGTAGGGTTGAAGATGTTGCTAAAAATATTGCACCATATTCTTCAAGGCAGTTAGTACCAAATGTTGTTGATTTGGATTCTCCTCCAAGTTTTTTTGAACAAGCTTTACCACCATCACCAAAGAGGCAGAGGGTTGAAAGGGTAAAGATTGTTGATTGTGATGGTGATGAGGATGATGACATTATTGTCACTCCGAAGGAAATGCATCCTGAGATGCCATTGGACCCAGTTGACATTGCAATAGGTTTAGGTATAATTTCTTTGAGGTTAGGAAAAGATGAAATCAAAGGAATAACAAACAATGATGACTTGAGAATAGAAGCCTACAAAGAGTTCATGATGGATGACTCTTTTATTCAAACCGGTACTTTTAAAGATTTTGTGTGGAGAGCACATACTGTAGTATATGCTGAGAAGGTGGCACATGAGAGAAGTCTGAATCCAGAGCTCCCAAAGAAGGTAATTCAAGCTAAGGTCAGGGAACATATGAGAGAAAGATTCAAAGCAATAACACCATAGTAGGGCCGGGAATTGGTACAAAAAAGTGGACTATTGCTACTCCCAGAATGGGATATCGTTGATGTTGTGGTGTTTGACACAATAAGAAGGGCTAATAAGCCACTTCTTGCTACTAAAAATGAGGCTACATTGGCACTCAAGGGATTGGCCTTTAGTGAGGAATGGGATGCATTGGCAATCTAGTCCCTATCTATTGGCTCTAAAAAGCCAATTGTTGCATAACCTTCTGACTTCAGTGGTCACTTGGTTGGGAGGAGAGTTGTTGACACCCTAGCATTGGAAGTTGCTGATATGGTCGTGAATGTTGCCAAATTCACCAAAGCAACAATTGAAGATTTGACCAAGGAGTGGGATACTCTGAGAGGCCAATATAATGACATTATTATTGAATATAATAAGAGTCAACAAAAGGTAGCAGAGTTAGAAACTGAATTGGCTTTATTGAGGCAACAAATGGATACCATGAGATCTCAAAAGCAAGCTAGTTCTAGCCACACTGTTCCCGACCCACCAATAGAGCAGTCTCAACCTCCTACACAAGCATAGTCTTTGGCTATTGTTCCATATAATATGGGACAAGTGCCTATCACTATTGAGAGGGCTACTAGCCCTAGAGGGGGACTTTCTAGGGAGAAACTGATTCATCAAGTTGAAGAATATAAGGAGATGGTAAATCAAATCCATGATGCAACAGGGAGAAACAATGCAGTGATAGTGGACATTGTTCTGAAACATTTAAACAAAACAGTCTAGAGTAAGCTAAACAGTGTTCATGCAAATTATGTCCTAATGTTGCAAGCACTAAAAATGTTTCCAAGGGATAAAGAATTGGCCATCTCATTGCTAAACAAATGGAGCCCTAGAATGGAGAAGTTGAGATTCATGGCAGTAAGGGTAAAACAGAATGGTGATAAATATCCTACTGTTATTGCAACATATCAATTGTTCAAGGGAATTGTTGAGTAGAAGTTTCAGGGATTTTACGCCCCAATGGAATCCAAGATTAAATTGTTGAAAGATGTGTATGATGGAAAGGACCTGACCCCATTGCCTCATATTTTACATAGTTAGGATGAAGTCAAACCCCTACAGGTTTGGAAGGAGCAAATGAACAATATAATGATGTCTCAAACACATGAGATATGCAAAAATGTTGACATCCGCAGGCTAGAGAATACATTGGAAAAGTTGTATTTTGTTATAAGTTTCTTAGAGAACTTTGATAAAAAGGCCACATTGATAATGGTAAAGTATGCTCCCTATCGAAACAAGGTTGATCAGTTTGTGGCTTTCCAGCAGCCTTCCAAGGAGGAGTTTGAATTATGGAAAAAAGTGTTCACTGATGAACTGGAATTATGATTGTTATAGTCGAGAATTGCAACTTGGTCATGTATAATACAGGTCTGGCCTTAGATATTATATTCTAAAATTTCATTCTCCTTTTGACTCCAAGTACAGGGTGCTGAGGTGGAGTTAATACTATAACGGCTAAGCATGCCTTCGATGTATGGGGAGTAGCCTTTGGAGCAATTTTTTCTTTCCTCCTTATCAACTGGTGATGATCTTTGTCTTATGCTCTCCTCTCGCATAATAGAATTGTAACTAAATCAAGAGTTAGTGGTCCAATTACAAATGGATATGTGTACTCTCTGACCTAAAGCTTTTTGGCTCCCTTGTTTTATAAAAGGGAATTCTAGGCCGAGAGAGTGGTCGGTTGAAATATCCAAGATATGAGAAATAAGAGTCTAGTAATATATGAGAAATAAGAGTCTAGTAATATAGAGAGTATGAATTGTAAGTCCATTTTATAAAAATTTTTGAGTCGGATTGGAGAAATTTATTAATCATGGGGTTTTTGAGCATATTTGTATCAAACTTGTGAATATTTGGAGTTTATTTTGTCTCCTATTGTGTTATGTTACATGGATTATTAATGAAATATCGATCAAAGATGATTTTCATTTATTTTCATTTGTTCTTTACTGTGAATTATGTTTAACTACAGCTCTAGATCAAAGGATTGGTTAAATGCTTCAATTAACTAGTAAATTCATGCAATATAACAAATAGGATTCATAAAGGAGTAATAAACTCAGGTATGGATATATGGGTTGTAATGCAATTCATAATAGATCATAAGTGTTCAAAATGAAATTTACCCTATAGTTCAGTTTTCTCTTTTGACTCCTTGCATTGGGATATGGCACTGGAATTCTGATTACGTTTTATTCTCGTATGTTTTGTGTTATGGCATCAGGATATTTTACTCAAGCATTTCCTTTCAATTTACTTTATGTGAATTTTGCGATTCTCTGTTAAATGGACATGAGTCGTTTTGAAGGAATAGCTAATTTCTTGAAGGATTTGATCCTTTAACATTAATTGGGGATCTATCTGTTGCTTACCTGTGTGCAAATTAAATGAATTTTTTAAATGTTGTATGTTAAGAGCACATGTTAGGGAATACCCTCCTGGATTTTACAGAGTCCGAAGTGTAGGAGAATTAGCCTTATTGCAATTCTCGTAAAGTTGGCCATATTGTTCCTAGTCTTTTATTATTGAATGTGGGGAGTTCATAGGAGCTTCTAGGAAACACGTGTGGGTTGCAGTAAAAAAACACCAACAGGTTCAATTGAAAACATGATCTATTGAGTAATTACAAAGAATTCATAATTTGAAATTCTAAATTTTTACAACATGATCTATTGACAAGTAGGAAGTATTTTTCACATTGTGTCAAATTTTGATATTGTTATCAGGATTCAATTATGTAGTTTTACAAGTCAAACTCATTGACCCATGTTTCATGAGTAGTGTTTCACAAGAACCCATCTCTCATGATAATGAATGGTCCACTTAGCACTCATTGCGTCTAAATGATTCTCAAAGCGATGAAGCACTAGGCCTTCCTAGGAGGTCACCCATCCCAATATTACATGATCCATGATTTTATTAATAATTGATCATTTTGGATTTTGACAAACTTGACACACAAGTGACAATTTGACAATGAACTTAATGTATCACAATTAAGTTTCAAATTGAGTAACACAATAGAAACTAAAACAAATTGAGAGATTGTTATGAGGGTAGTGATGCAACTTTTCTAATTAGAGTGTATTCTATGAGATTACAATTCTTTGAGATATTTTGTCAAATAGTTCACAAGATTTGTCTATCCTCCCACATTTTACATAGATTTCAAAATGGAGTCTACAACCACAACATTTGAGAAAATTCATCTTCATATTATGCTTTGATGGATTTCTATACCTTGTTCCAAATCTCCCATATTAAGGAAATCGACAAGGATTTTGGTGAAGGTTGTGAAATTTGTCTATGCATCTACGAATTGCATTTGATTGAAAGTTTCTAAAACCTTTTAAAAAAATCCATTATGTATATTCTACAATCATTATAGTCCACAATTTCACATTTATTTGGTTTTGCATCTGCCAGTTGTATTTGCTTGAATTTTCCTACCGAATTTTCAATGTAGATCCATTTTGTGTATATCTTAATTACAATCTATTGGTGTTTTTTCCCACATAGGATTTGCAATTCTATAAGAGGTAGCCAAAATTTGTTATAAAGAACCTCAAAGGATAGTGGCCAACTAACAAGAGTCAGTCAAAGACTAGCATCTCCTACACTTTTGGCTTTGTGAAACCAAGGTGGGTAAACCCAAGTGTGTTCATAAGAATGTTTCATGATTGGTAAGAACACTTCTTCTTACAGATGCAGTCCCCACTAACACTAACAGACAATCATTACCCTGGTTGTGGCCAAACCAAAGAATAATAAGTACAGATATCCCAAAGCAAGGAGACTGAAAAATTATCATAAGATCTATATCCCAAAAAGAGATAGCAGTTGATATTTGTTAAAATGTTCAGGTATTGAATCACCGTGCTTAGAGTCACAGTCCTATACCTGAAAGGAATTTACCAATACTATCTAGTGCCTCATCCATTGGGTGGGAGTCATATAAAACTTAATTCAGATGAAATTGAACTTATCACCATAGTGCTTTGCTACCATGAGATTTGTCAGTATATTAAAACATTACTCCTTAGTGAATCTTGAGCATATAATCATAAACATGCAATTTGTGTTCAAGCATTTGATTAACTCATTAAGTCAAAGCAAGAGAAAAAATTACACTTTCAACTACACCATTGAAACTGAATGAACAAACCCTTGATAAATCCATTCATAATCCATGGCCCATACACAAGAGAGCAAAATATCTTAATTTTTTAAGATTTCTTTCGATATCAGTAATTACAAAAGCATAGTATACTTATTTCATAATATTCCCAACCCAACATGATTTCCTACATAATACCTTCAAAATCCTACATTACCACTAACTGTACCTATTCTAAGCCTTCGGACCCAAAAAAAACAACAACCCTTAACAATGAGCCGTCAAATCTCCTTTATAGGATAGGAGAGCAACAAAGCAATACGCTACATTGTTCATTCCAAAATTGAATTTCATTTAGAATGAAATTGAAATTGATATTCCTCATCATTAGAAAAAACCATAATCAGTTCAAGGAATCAAAACAGTTATACCATTGTAACCAACCGGAGCTAAAGACAAAAGAGTGTGGCAGGCACACATACGTCCACATCAACACACCACCCAAAAGTAACAAACCTAGTAACTGCAACTACTTGCAAGACACACAGCCCCGGTAGAGGCGACCACTCCTGGTCCTCACTTTAGGAAGAAGTGAGACCAGCTTCCTTTTATCTACTTTAACACATGATCCGGTAGCATGGCACGGTGCCATCACAGTAATTGGGGCAACTGTGAGGGGCTCTTCATTGACCCCCAACAGCTCGATCATGGACGCCAAGTAATGTTGGTAGTCCGAGTTAGTTTTAGACCCACCACCGTCAAAACCAAAAGACAGCACTAGTGGGGAGTTGGAGTTTCTCGTCCCTTTAAAATTAGCATCATGGACAACCTCGGGCTTGCTAAGGATAGGTTGTACCCCGTCAGGTTGCAAATTTCTCACCCCGAGTCTGGTCCTTCTATGCACAGCCGAATGGTCCATTGCAAAGAACACCTCGCAAAATACAGGAGAGACTCGACCACCTACAAACAAGACAACTCAAAATGCGATGATAATACCAGATAACACAATGAGCATTTATAGAGTTAATTGGTGCGAGAATATTAATTGCTCGAATGCAGCACGAACATTCGAGCATTTTAGTGGCTGATGTAGCCACCACAAATTATTCCTGGCTTGCAAAGGCATGGCGTACAAGCCATCATTGCATTTATCAGGAGAACAGTGTTCGCACGTAGGAAATTCAAGTGAGGATCCACTAAAAAAATCTACGCCATTAATGAGGACAACTTGCAAAGAGCAAGAACTTCCAATACGGATGAACAGGAACCCAAGAAAAATTGAACCGTTAATGTGGATCGAACATGGCAAGTCAAACGACTTAGATTGAGTCAACAATTGTTTGAAAATCCACATCAGCACCTTGGGAGAACCGTGCCCAATCACAACCCAAGAAAATAAGAGGTTGCAATTGGATAGTGGGTCCCATTTAGCCCTGTCACTTCAAGAACCAGGCCACGTTTCGCCTCTTCGCAGACCTCGTAGTACCCTTAGGGGCCTTTAATCTGATCGTGCAAGATCCACGAGGAAGGATTATTATTGATCTCCCTCATTAATACCACACGGGTAGTAAATTTTAAGTTCCACCACAATCCTTATATGGTCCACATGATTTTTTTATCCTTTACTTGAAGAAACTATTACAATATATTTATTATTTATGTACTTATTTTCCATACATGTTTATAAAAGTTTGAAATTATTAATAATATTAATTTTGGCAAGACATTAAAAGACTGTTGATTGTAAAAAATATGCATCCTAATGTGAAAATGCAAACAATGGAAGCAATGACTATAACACATAAATTTTTATGTAGTATCCAATTCAAAGAATCATGTTACCCTCTACCTTGAATTTTTTAGTATAAAAAGCTAAGGAAATGCTATAAATAAGATAGTAAGTTGACTATTAGCATATACCAATTTTTATAGAGATGTATATTTTTGGATGTTGTGTTTGTCATTGATGTCAACACTATTAGCATTAATGTCTTAAAGGTTGTATATGTCGAGGATATTGAGAAAATTAGAATAAATATGTTGCAGATAGTCTATGAAGTTGTGAAGATCAGAGTGGTGAAAATTTTTGTACGTTGGTATTCTAAAGTCATGTATTAAAGGGTTTGTTGTTGAGCCTATCTAGTATATCCTCTAGAAGTTTCAGAGGTGTGCATCAAGATTGGAGCGAGTTATGAGTTTTTGTGTTCCTACAGTTATTTTTTTGCTATAGTTGGTGTTTCTAAAAAAAGAGAATGTAATTCTGGTGAATTGAATTTTTGTGTATGCTCTTGAGATGTTCATTGACATTTCTTGATCTCATACTCTATTATTGTGGTATGTCCACATTGATTAGTGTGCTTGTGATCAAATATTTTTCCTTTCCATGTTCGAGTTTTTATGTTCTTGGTTGACATGATGGTGGTAGCGTGTTGTAGATCCTTGTGGATTAAATTTTGAATGCTTGGCATGTTCAAGGATGTTGCTTTAGGTCTTCATTATGTTTTGACCGATTTAGGTTGGTGCGCATTGAGATTTGTTCATGAATTGGCTCGAGAGTTTGTATTCATCTATAATTTATTTTTGGCTGACAAAGTTGTTAATGTAAATTCATGAAGTGGATATATAAGAGAAATTGTTTTATTAATTTAGAGATAGTGTATGTGAAGTGTATGCGAGATATGTGTGAATAAAGATTAGATCATTCGAATGTAGAGTAGAGTGTGAAGAAGTTTATGCAAAGTATGAAGAAGTATTTATGTGCCTAACTGAAACTGTCATCAAGCTTTTGAAGAAGCCAATTTCTCAGTTCAACCTCATCAGATGGATTTAATTTGATTACCTTATGTAAGGTAGTGAGCCTTCCCTTTGAGCAGTGAGTTCTAGGCAGTGTTCCTGAATGCATGTGCATTCCTTATTCATTTATTTTATACTTTTAACAGGGTATAAATTGTGGATTAACCTCCACCGTGGTTTTCCCCCTAACAGGGTTTGTACACAAAAATCTTGGTGTTATTTGTGTTTTTGATGTGTTATTGATTCATGCTTTCACTATTAATTATCAAATCTAAGATTAAAGGTTAATAAGGTTAAATAAGTATCAATTTTGTAACAACTGATTCAATCCCCCTCTCAGTTGTCTATCATTTTTTTCGAACATAGATATCTAACATTTCAAAACACACAAAACAATATTCAGTAGATAATCAACCATCTTTCATTTGTATAGTTAGGGCTTATTTATCCCTATAGGAAACAAGTAGACTATATAAAGAAAACTAACAAAGCCACAACTACCCCTATTTTGAAGTTTGGTGTGCATTCCTTCCTCTCCCTAATCTTCTCTGATTATTTTGAAGAGACCAAGTGTTGTAACTAAACTATGGTTCATTCTATGTGCATGTAATTTTGATCTTCATATAAAAAATTAAAAAAATATTAATCTACTCTTGTCAAAACACAAACAACACTCAAATTTAGTATAAGAGTCAACCAATCATAAGGAAAACATAAAATGAAAATAGGGTTAGGGTTAGATTTAGAGTTTTGGTTATGGTTGGGATTAGATATGAAAAAAGGGTTAGGGTTTAGGATTACAATTAGGGATTATAGCATTAGGGTTATATTTAGAATTAAGTTTTAGGGTTATTGTTATGATTAAGGGTTGTTTTTATATTTGGCTTAGAGTTGGGGTTAGGATTAGGGCCAGGGATAGGGCTAGGGTTAGGTTTACGGATAGGTTTAGGGTTATTAGAGTGAATGCAACTAATTAATAAAAGTAGAAATATTTAGGCTTAGGTAATTAGGGTTAGGGTTGGGGTTAGAGTTTTGGTTGTTGTTAGGGTTATAAAGATAGGATAAAGGTGAGGGTTAGGGTCAAGGTTAAGGTTTCAAGAAAAAGGGTTAGGTTATGATTAGGGTTAGGGCTAGGTTTAAGATTTGGATTATAGTTTAGGGTGTACCATTTGTCTTTAGTTTAGGGTTACAATTAGCGTTAAGGTTAGGGTGTAAGTTAAGGTTAGTGTTAGGGTTAGATTAGAATTAGGATCATGGTTTAAGGTTTAGGGTTAGAGTTATGTTTGTGTTTAGGGTTGTGATTATGGTTAAGATTATGGTTTTGAGAAATAGTGTTAGGGTTAAAGTTATGGTCAGGGTTACATTAATGAGAAAATGATGGTTTAGTTCCCAAGTAAGGGTTAGGATTAGGTTTATTGTTAGGGCTAGGATTAAGGTCGAGGTATGAGTCAATCTTATGATTAGGGTTAGGGTTATGGTTAGATTAGGGATATGATGTTAGGTTTCAAGAAAAGGTCTAAATTTAAGATTAAGCCATAGTTGGCTATAATGAACATGAGAAAAAATGGATCTAATTTCCTTTTGTGGGAAAATAATCAACTACAACTTAAACTTAAATTTAGAGATTACCCTAAACTCTAACCGTAACCATAAACCTAATCCCAAACCTAACCCTAAAGAAAACACATAACCTAACCCGGCCCTAATTGTAGTGTTTGAGGCTAGGCTCAAACACTATATAACCTAACCTTATATAACCTAACACATAACCTAGCACTAGAAAAGAATTCTTCTCCCAAATAATCTCCTCTACTTCTATTCATGCCTACTGGAGTTGCAACATTCAACATTGGTGCTTCAACCATTCATTGAAAGCGAAGAATTCCAATAAGAGATTTCAATGAACTAGAAGGGACAAGACTACTTACAACTTTCCAAGAAGAAATATCACATGTCAGATACATATTGATAGATGAAATGAGTTTCTTTGGGGAGAGGTTGCTTGAAAACATAGATTCCAGGCTTTGACGAGCATTCCCAAAAAATAATAACCAAAGTTTTGGAGGTGAGTTCTGGATCGAAATTGCTAACTTTGATAACTTTACATTACAATATTTTTTATTCAATTCTATTATAGTTCCTTCTATACAAATTTATATTTATCAATTTAATTAAATATTTTATATTCAGGCATATCTAAATGATTCTAATTGAAGCCGAGTTACCCGGGGTAGCATGGGCATAGCAGCATGGAGCATAAAGAAGTGCTAAGTCATGCCAAGTCATGGTGTGTTAAGGTAGGTTGCAAGGGTAAGGCAACTCTACAAGGTGAGTTGGACTCATCAAGATGTTAGCCAGGCTAGGAAGAGTCTGTAAATCAAGGGTCGAAGGTCCCTATGCATGGGTTATTACTGGTGATGAGAAATCAGAAATGGGGGAGTCAGCCCAGAGTATGGTGTCATCCTATCGATGTCTAGTATTTGAACTAATAACTTATATAGGGAGGTGTTAGAACTGTAAGATTTTGAATTTTTATAGTCTATTTGCATTCAAGGGTTTCCAACATTGAGTCCTTACCATGTGTATAAAATCCCCTCTTTCCATTTGCTTTGCTTATTTTTGTCATGAGATCTTTTTAAATCTATCTACCTCTCTTGATTTCATTGAAAGACCCATATCGGCAAGACATAGTGAAAGTCTCCCCGAGATGTATTTTTCACCAACATATGATTGTGCAAATAATCGGCAGGACTTTTCTCTTATTTTAGCAACTGCAAAGATCCATATCGGCATGTGTTGGGGTGTCGTTATAAGGTCACGATGAATTCAATTGATCTTTCTGACTACCATGGGGAGGGGTCATTTCGGCCAAACCAATTGGTATCGGCAGGATGTCATAGCAAAACCATTTTGTTTTACCGATTGGCTTACAAACAAATGTTTCAGTAAGACGTATGTGCTTCAGTGAAGGTCTGGACGAGATGATTGTTGTCTTGCCAAACTTAATACGGGGGGATCCGAAAAGGTATTGGAGAGAGTGTCGGGGTCTTGCTGACTCAGTAGATATGCCGACAGAGGTGTGCATCTCCAGGAGAGGAACTTTTGACATAAGGTTTTGCTAAAGTTTGAAAGTTATACCGACAAGCGGCTCAAGGTGAGTTTCACCGAATAAGAGTGATATCGGTAAAAAATTTGGCATCAATATAGGTCTTCCCGAAGATATTATGTCTTGCTGAAAGTGTTATTTCATTGATAGGTTTTTCGATGAGAAAACTTGGTGGATATGCCGAAGGGAGAATTCGTCGGTGAAAGGGTGATTTTTTCTCAATGACTGCGACTTGAAGAATGCATATCGGTATAACACAAAGAAGTCTATGTAGCATCTCCCCGACTTATAATTGTTATAGCGATATAAAAAACAAGAGTAACAGTCATCAATTTTTGGAGTCCAGGTGTCGATAAGACTGCATTCTGTCTTGGCGAAAAAGTGCAATAGATGTTGAAAAGGGATTTCATTCCAAATTTGAAAATCTCTCATTGAAAGGACACTTGGTGTGACAATGCCAGTTTTAAATTGGTGTTCATTTGTGCTTCATTAATGGCGTGACGAGATATAACAGTAAAGATTGAGTCAGTTCCTCATTTCCGAATTGATTACAGGTGAATTGGCATGCTGAGCAGAGAACTGGGACATTTTTCAGTCTAAGGAGCTCAAGCAGAATATTGTAAGTGACTATTCCTTAGTTTTTTCTTTTCAATCCTGTAAACTTGAGAATGGAGTCTTCTGGTTTTGGAAAGGGTAAGGGTAGAAATCCTGGTGGGAGTAGTGTGTCAAAAGGAAAGAAATAGAAGGTTGATACAGAACATGAGGGCATTGAAAGAAGGTTGAACCAAGACCTTATTGATCAATTACCTGGCTTGGATCCTAAAGCTAGAAGGTCTGCACAGCTTAGGGAAGAACTTGATAAACTAGATGATGAGTGCAGGTTCATAGGTGATGTCTGGACTACCATAAGAGGTTATGAGCTTTTCAATTTCCATTATCACAGAAGAAACCATTTTGAACCAGTCTGCAACCCATGGAAATTGAATGTAGGGAAACTGGTGTGCCCTAATGTTTTTGTAAATGCAGAGTTAGTAAAAGTGCTTGCAGACAATTATGATATGAAACATAAAGCTATATGTGACCCATCTGGAAAACCACAGATATATGTATCCAAAGAAGCAATGGGTGAGGTTTTCAAATTGGAAGGGTTCTGCAATGAGGAGATCAGTTGCGAAGAGTTGGAAAAGGATTTTTTGAGAATGGATATAATCTATAAGGGTTGGAGGTTTCCTATTCACAAAGTTAAATAGGGTAGCAAATCAAAACCTTTGCAAGATAGTGAGGGGCCTCCTTATCATGTAGATTTGTTTGAACCTTACATGAAATACACATATTTTTCAGTGTGTCAAGTGTTGGGGATGGATGCTTCGAAACTCATGTCAATTGTGCCAATGATTATCACAACAAATATTCAGTATCATAACTCCAGGCCATTTGATTATGCTTCATATATTTCTAAGGAGCTTGATTCAAGACTGATGGCTATAAAGAGTGGAGCTTCTATTGTCCATCTCAGGCACTATTCATTATTGATGCATTTGGTGCTATATTTTGGTAAGGAATTGGGAGTATGGCCTCCAAAAATGAGAATTTTGCAGATTGGTAACGAAGGTGAGGCATTACCTATTCAGCTGTGGACTGCTATTTGGGATAGCAGGTTTGCTAATGCTAGTTTCATCCACTTTGAGGAGTACTTTGTGAAAACTTTGTATAGGTTGTATAGGTACCCTTGTAATTATTCTTTGACTAACGAGATTAAAAGATTTCTTCATCCCAAATATTTCAATGGGCCAATTGATCATAATTGGGGTGACTGGTATTATTTGGAAGGAGCCACAATTGTCAGGGTGTATGGGTTTGAAGGTACCCCTTTTATTCTACCAAAGACAGATCCAAATAGGATTGCATATTTGGAAATTGTTAGACAGATGGATTATAGCAGTTTGATGATTTTCAGTTCTTATGGGAAGCAAGCATTTATGCCTAGTACATTATGCTTTGGTGAATTCACTATATTGGCCAAGGAGGGATATAATTGAATTCATGATAGGTTATTGCATTATAATATGAAAAGTGGACCACCTAGAAAAAACTTTGACCCTGAAGGATATATCAATTCAGCCAAAGAAAATATTAACTTTGGAAGGTATCAGCATGTACCTTATCCTTTTGATGATATGATTAGAAATATGGATGAAGAGGAAGTAGAGGCGGTGGTTGAAAGTTATAACCAAGGGCTACAAGATATAGGAACATTGCCTTCTAGAGATGAGGAAACCCCAATGGATGAAACGCCACAGAGCAGAACGGAGAAAGCATCTAGGTTAAGAACTCAACAATATGTTTTCCCAATTAGAGAATAGAGTATTGGAAGCGGTGATGTTGATGCACGACATATGGAATATAGATCGTTTGTTTGAGATGATGAATTTATAACTTCTCCAGAGTTTAAAGCATTTTTGTACAAACTAAAGGGGAAAGAAATAAGAGAAGGTGTGGGTGTTGTCACCTCTGGGAATGAAGAGCAATTTTTGGATCAATTGAGAAAGTGTGTGGATGATGAAATGACAAATATGACTCCTAAAAAGGGGAGGAAAATGTTGGAGGATGCTAGTGTCAAGATCTTTCCTGGACTTTATTTGAATTCTACATTGGTGTTTGATAGCTTCTTAAGAGATAGTAACAATACACACAAACTTGATAAGGAAAAGGTGATAGAAGTGTATGCAGGTTCTAAATATAATACTGATGAGGGATCATTGATGATATGGGCTTTGTATCCGCCTCATAGGAAATCAGTGGTGATTGATACAGAGAAGGCACTGGTCTTTTTGTTTTTATCCTCTAGTTTCACTCACAATCTTTTATCTGTCATTTTTGAGCATTTTAGGTTTTAGTTTTGAATATTATTGTGCTAGTTGTACCAAAATTGTTTTATTTTATCGATTTCAAATTGCCATCTTGGATAAATTAGGGAAATAAGAGAAGATCAAAATTCAAATCTGCTTAATTCAAATAGGTATACCTGCCTAGGTCTAGCAGCATCTAAAGAGTAGAAGGTTTAATTGTTCTAGAACCTTGTTCTGTTACCCTAAAACGTCATGGAGGCTTGGTAACCTTTCATGGTTCAAACCTACATTTTTGAGAGCTAATAGGAGGTATGGTTGTTCAAGGAAAGGAGCACCATAGGGATGCAACCGGGTTGCACTGAGAGTCCATAGCCGAACACCAAATGGAAAGGGTGTTCCAGTACTCTTCCTTTTAGGAGCGAAAAGAAGTAGCTCCCACCTTGAGTCCCATAGTGACTCAGGTATTCATCATAGTCTGAGGAGTGAGGAAGTCTCATTTTTCCCTAGCTATGAAGTGAGGGGTTTTGTGGTGAACCCAACGTATCGAACCCTGTCAATGCAGTAATAGGGCCAACATGGGTTAGTTCCCAGACATGATGTCGTCGAGGGAGCTAGATGTTGGAACGATCTTTTAATGATCGTCAATCAACCATCAGTTGATCTTGACCGTTCCCCGTAATCCTGACATCAATGAATGAACATGATTTTCGATGGTGGCCACTTCATTTTAGCTTGTAAGGCAGTTTAAAAGGAATATACTAATCTTCGATGTGGTTAATGAAGCCTTGACATAGTCTATTAGATTCCAAATTTAATTCTTAAATGTCAATCTACTTCAGATTCCAAGTGAAAATCTAAGTTAACCTAAGCATCACTATCCATATTTGTAAACTATTGTGTTACACATGGATAAATTATTTCTAAGATATCTTAAGTAAATACAATAGATTTAGCAATAAATAGTGAGGTGTCTTATTAAACTATGCCAAATCCTCACTTTATCACAATAATTGCAAAGGATAAATCAACTTGGTTATTTTTTATATATAAATTGGGAAACCAAGGTCCCAACCCTATTACATAGCAAGCCTGGAGGATATGGAAAGAAAAACCAAAAAATAACTATAAATAATTAATAGAAGAACAAAGAAAAATAGCACATAAATAACTAACAAACAACAAGAAAAAACTACAAGTTGCAGCATGTCTTTTGGGGAGTCACATATCCCCAATCTTCAAAAAGGAAAGAAAAAATATCATCCTTAGGGTATTTCTTTCTATCCTTCTTTAAAACAAGACTATCAAGATTTCCCTTCAACCTTCTTTTCTAGAACTCCCACACAACATTCTGGAGTAGAAGCATAGAAGTAACCTATGGATCACCTTATTACTAAAATTTGGTTGATGGTTTCCGTGTCCATCATTTTTCCCTATTAATGACCTTCCTACCTAAGAGATTTCAACCTAGTAGTAGCTCTGATGGTTTCCTTTGAAACAAGAAATCTAACACCGTCCATGATAACCTTTTTATCCTTTTATGAAGCAAAAAATTATTTTGAAAGGACTTGACCAGAGCAACATAGGGACTCAGAGTAGGGAGCAATTCTACCCTCTTAAGAAAATGTCATAGTATGGCATTATTTCTCACCTCCTTAGGGGATGTGAGTTTAGTGTGGCATCATATACCCCCTGTAGTATCTAAAATCTTGCAAAAAATATTAAACTAAGAAATATACATTTGGAACTTAGTAGGAAGAAAACACAAGCATTCACCTAAGAGAATAGGCTTCGCAAAAATGTGAGGCTTATTCACTATCATGCAAAACTAACCTATTCATATGATCATACCATGGAGAAACCTCCCAACCATAAGTGACTTGATTGAAGTGACTATATCATTATTTTTAAGTAAATGCATATTTATGGAAGCTTGGGCATAATAATTAGAAGGACCAGAATTACCAATACTAACATTATCCAAGCAACCTGCAAGGGCTTCATAACAATATTATTTAATGACATCAATTTGGTTGAAGGAAATAGCATCCATTTGAAAACTTCCTCAAACATTATCACAAGGGATAACAATACCCCTCTTGAGCCAAAGCAATATGATACATAGACACCAACGATTATCACTAGGGTAAAACTCAATACCCTTCCCCAAGCACCCATTAAATGACAATTTCATTATTTTTATTAATAAGGTTATTGATAATACTTTGAGAAGTAAAGAAACTTCATATAGACTGATATGGCCCAATGACATTAAAAATATCATCTATGCAATCATATAATAAGTCATTAATAGAAAAATGAAAAGATAAAATCCAACAACTAATTAAGCAAGGATCATATAGAGATGTCATATTAGGAAACCTCTAACAAATTCTATGGTGCAACGAGCCATAGTATT
This sequence comes from Sequoiadendron giganteum, assembly GCA_007115665.2. Lineage (NCBI taxonomy): Eukaryota > Viridiplantae > Streptophyta > Pinopsida > Cupressales > Cupressaceae > Sequoiadendron > Sequoiadendron giganteum. Next base: position 134,132,091 of record CM021105.1, on the reverse strand, counting down.
ATTAAACTCACGTCAATAAAAAAGTGTTAGAAATGGGAAATCTTCCTTTGATGACATAACCTTTAGGTTCCAATTCATAAGCTCATATGCATGCCCAAGTTTTTCCACTTGTTTAATCCATTTCCAAATGAGCAATTTTCCAAGCATGAAGAATGAAAGAATAAACCCAAAAACATGTATGATGGTAGAGGGAGTAGTTTATTTTGCATTGACTCTTCATTACAATTCAAAGTATCGTGTATTCCTTCTCCCATAAAAGTTTTCATGGGAGGAAGGGGGGAATATTTCTAGTATTAGACACATCTAGCCTATCACCATTTTTGTTAGAAGAAAAGAGTAAATGCCAATGCCAAATCCAACACCATTTCTCATAGTGACCCTTTGTTGGACAAGGAAACACCAATGTCAATATTCACTACTCCAATCAATGGCTTCTATCCTTCTTTTTCTCCAAATATAGCTTATAGGCCACCTCTATGACCACCCATCTCACTATCAATGTTGCCATCACTAGCCCAACTATTCAATGGTCATTTTTCTAATGACTCCTTTCTCACTCTCTTGGAGGACAAACGTGACATTATTTAGGATATTCAATGCCTGGATATTTTCTGGAAAGCTTTAAGGTCAAATATATAGTGGCATAAAACTCAATGTTATAAGAAATCATTCTTAGCCAAGCCCAATTGGTTCAATTCCTATGGATAGAAGGGGGTTGATCATAAGGAAGTGTTGAGATTCCTAAGCATCTCTTTTACCTTTTAGGTATCTCCTTCCTCGTTAAGGAAACATATCATTTCTAGAGCTGAGAAAAATTATCATATTAAATTATGAAGCCCCTTTCTTTGGCAAGGAGATTCCATGTGTGTTCAAAAATTCTTGTTGCACACGTTTCCATTACTCATGTTGCTAACAACCTTGCAAATCCTCATATTTGAAGATTGAAAAAATCCAAAGGAATATTTTATGGCCTCCCTTTAACCAAGGAAAATGGTTTCACAAAGTATCCTAGGAGTTTTATTATTTCCCTCATGACTATAATAGGCTTGGCTTACTTTATATTCACTACTCTAAATGGTGCCATAATAGGCTTTGCTTGCTTTATATTCACTACTCTCAATGGTGCCATAATTTTAAATTTAATTAACATACTCTAAAACCTAACTAAACCAAGTTGTAGCCCATCAAATTGGGCAAGTGAAAGGTCAATAGCAACACTGAGGAAGAGTTTGGAGGAGTGAAAACAAGGTCAATACCAGCACCAACAAAGAGTTTGGAGCTAAAACAAGGTCAATACCAGCACCAAGGACAAGGTTGAGGGCACTCAGGGAAAATTGATGACCAAGGGACAATGAGTATTGTAAGTTTGGCACCCCCATTCTCTTTAACCTGCAATTTTCATGCCTATTTTCCAAAGATCTTCTCTTACATTGGCCCCCCCATTCTTGTAAAATGGTATAAGATAAGACAAAAAATAAAATAGCTTAGTCTTTCACATTTTTATAGTGATTACTAGAGGCACATAGACCAATTCTTCATAATAGAAGAATTTGATCATACTTTTCCAATGATGGCATTATGAGAAAACCTTAGGTTAAATGAATAATTCCTAGCTAAGTTCTTGAAATCATGTCCAACCGTATAAGAGAAGATCGATGCTATGTGTACTTGGATAACATGGGGAAATGCTCTTTGGGCTCTTTCATCAATCTACGTATTGTTAAATTTTAACACCTAAAAGTGAGAATGAAGAATCTTTCCTAGGATGGTGGCCAATTATGCTTCTCAACACCTAGATTAAAAAATCCTTGTCAATATCATTGCCATCACAATTAAACCTATTGCTTGAGTTATAGTCATAGAGGTAAACAAATTGGCTTTCTTGATAGTAGATACATTCTAGACAAATAAATCTTTGCATTGGAGATTGTTAAATGGGCTCAACAAACTACTCATGATGCCCTTACTATTAAGTTAAAAGTTTGACAAGGCATATGATTACATCAAATGTCCTTTCATTTATGAAAGCCAAGGTAAAATGTACCCAACCTTAGGTTCCTCCCAAACAATGTAACAAGCCACGACAAGGGGAAAACATAAATGGAATTTAAAGAACAAGATTTGAAACTCCATCAAATCCACCATGATGCACACCAATCCACCGAGTTACAGTTCCAAGACAGTGGGTGGATTGGTGGATGTCATTTCTATTTAGCCCTCAAACCCTTACATAGGCATAACAAGACAATCCCTATATTTTATTGTTTAATCCCACAAAACAGTGATTGAGAACTTCAAAACAAATGCAAATGAAATGGAACACATATATTTATCTACACCAATTATCTCAGAGCATTTCAAGCTTGTATGGATCCATACAACACAAAAGAACTTCAGAAAATTTGTAAAAACACAGAAAATTGCTTCAAGAACGTGGTATCTGATATGAAATTTTGGTATCAACTCCTCCAACAATTGCAATGGGATGGGAATACAATAGGTTTAAAAGTGGGATAAAAAATGCATCGTTTGAAGCATCAAACCAATATCAAAAGATGAAAGAAAGTGCTAACCCTTTAAACTAAAAAAGTTTTTTTTAACTTTAAGTTTGTTGGGTAGCCAATTCTTTTAAGTTATCAAATCCTACCATCATACATAATCAAAATGTTGTTGTTTCAAATGACTATGAGCACTAACTTTCACTATTTGAAGATGTTGAAACCTTGTCATAGAGAATTAGAACATTGATAAACTTATGATGACTTTACCAAGCCTAGTACACACTCCCTCCCCATTCACCACTTAGACATATGGAAATTAAATGTAAATTTGCTGCTATTTTTAGTCATGTAGGTGTCCAATGAACCACTTGGTCGTTTTTCCCTTCAACTTTATTTACTTGAATGAAGAGCAAAAGTCCTTTGATTACAATTATAGAATACATTTGAGGCCTTCGTTGTGTAACTGGTGGACCATAGTCACATTTAACACTTGTTACAAAGTTTGGGAGTTAAAAAGTTAAGTAGATCTGATTTGTGATGGACACATTTGGACGGTAGTAACAATAACTTGCAATTTATCAAGACTTGATTACCTTATAACCTGTCAAATTCTAGCGATGAAATGATAGATTAATCATAATGTCACCTTTGGATCACATCACCATGAAAGAACTTCATCCAACATCCTTATGAGTGCAGGTACCACCAAATAGGTATTTGTCAGATTTGTCTTCCTCAAGCGAGGGAAATTCAGGAAGAGAAGAGGAAAGTGAGACATGTAGTAGATCTAAAAGAGGGAGACCAACTAGAGGTCAAAAGATTAGAAGAAAATTTTGTAAACGCATGGAATTTTTTCTTGTTGAAGGGCGGTCATGTTCTTATGATGATGAGAGCATAGGCGACATCGAGGTGCCCTTGAGGTACAAACATCTACGGAAACAATGGGTACCCAAGGAACTTCCTCCAATAAACACTAATCTTTGTGTCAACGAGAGGATATATCGCATAGCACCATCATCATTACATGGTTTGGGCCTATTTTGCATGGATGGCATAAAGGTCTGTTATGACAAAGTTACTAAGTTGATGGAGTATGTTGGACCCTGTTACAGTTACAAAGATTGGATGCAGCTGGTTCGATATACATGAAGTATGCATAGGTATGCACTATCAGCAAATTATATACAACTAAAAGATAAGGATCAAAATAAAGGAGTGGCTAGGTACATTGACGGGAGGCCAAAAGCATCAGGGAATATTGTAGGGTTTATAAATAGTACATGACCTGGGTCAACAAATAAGCAACCCACTTGTATATTTGAGGCGTGAGAGGGAAATCATGTATTCGTATGTGCGATAAAATCAATAACTGCAGGGGAAGAGTTGCTAATCGATTACAATTTGAATCACTTAGATACAAAGACAATTACTATGGGGGTGGTATGTACTATATACCATTTTACCCAACCTCCAATTAATGACTCCAATATACCATTTTATTACTAGGTTTTTTTTTGTAAGTCTAATGGTTTCATTTCAGTAATGTTTTTTATATTTAATTTTTGTCACAACGGGACATTGATCATACAAGGAAGGCTCCGGCCTAGAGCACAGATCGTGATCCATCTTCAGGGACTTCTATCTGACAGGTTTACCTCATTATAATTGTAAAAATTAGATACAAGCAAAAAAATTTATTATTATGTTTTTTTCATGAGTTTATTGGGTTAATTTCAATAATGTTTTTAATATTCTTGTCATAGTTGGCTGATCGGGGAAAGGCACTAGCAGTACAAATACCAACTTAAGGATTTCTTGATTGCATTTTTTTTGGACCTTCCTCATCATATCCGTAGGGTTTGTGGAAGATGCGATGTCATCATCACATAATAGTGATGATGACATAAGAGAAAGGGTTAAACTATTGTCTGAGAGAGCATAGAACTTGCAAGTAAGTTGTCATGAGATCTTTAATTATAACATAAGTTCATTCATGGTTTTATATTTTGTACTCTTTTATGTCATGAACTAAAATATGTGTTGTTTTTACAGGATTATTTGCATCCTCATCATGCTACTGGCCATGATCAAGGTACTGCAAGTGTTTCTTGGGAAGTAGGGGATAGTACAAGTGTCAATCTTGATTTTCTTGCACATACAACACTTTATCTGGCCCCATCATCCATGCCTATATTGTCGACTGAAATATCGACAACACATACCATGCAGGCATTCAGTAGTCCACCGTCTAGTAGCAAACACATTGTTGGTGTTTTTTCTTGTAAACCAAGTTTGTCTCCTAATCTACCTATGGAATTGCCAACTTCCAATCAAGGGAAGCTCAGAGGACCTAGACCAATTGAAGAGGATTATTTTTAACAATAACCTCCTACACTTTGTGCTCTGCAAGACCTGGGAGGGTGATCCCAGTAATGAGTTTACAACTTCTGCAACAAAATTCATAAATAGTCATTAACTTTGAAAAATAGATAATCTCACTTAATAGCTCGATAGAATGGGATAGAACTGAAATGAATTGGTTGTTCATCAGTAGTATCAACCACTTGGAGCATGAGATGGTTAGAACACAGTTTCATGGTGAAAGATAAATCATTAGTTTTAAAATGGTGGTAGCAAGCCCCAAGTGAAGACAAACAAAACACTGCATCACAAAGAACAGATGCAAATCAGACCAGTGCCATATCCATTGGGGGAGTCAAATTCATCAACACCTAATGGTTCATAGCAAATTTTAACACATAACATGTAATATCTCTGATCATATTGCCTTACAGTATCACCAATTTGTACCTCAGCTCAATACTTCTTACCCGATCCTTGTACAGAACATATCAATCTGCAATCTCATTTAAGCAGTTTAATTAATTCTTTGAATCAAAGCTAAAATTAGAATTGCACACACCACAACAGTGAGAAGAATAGAATAACCCTTGATTATTTCATTCAAAATTCGAATACATTTGCACATAGGAGAGACATGAGCCTGAATTTATCAAGTAAACTCAAATGCCAGTACTGTTATGAAACATTAAATCCCAATAAACTCAAATTCTACAACAAAATGACACCAAACCCATTTGCATTGCCTCTGTAACTACAGATTTTACAATTTGAAATGTAGCTCCACACCAGAATTTTGACTAGCTCACTTGCTAACCTAACTTGCTAACTTGCCCACCTCTTTTTATAATAAGAAGAGAAAAGAATAAGAAGAGGAGAAAAGATTCCAGAAGAAACCCTAAATCCAAACAGAAACATCCATCTGGAAACATCTCCACCATTGAACAGTGATCAGCAAAATATCTTCTCCATTTCCCTGTAACAAACCTCAATCTGTTTCAAAAATAGCATGTGCCCAATTCGTTCCTCAACATAAACATGCCATGTGTCCACTCTTCACTCATTGCAATAAATAGATTATGCAGCTGAAAAATATACCATTCCCATGAAAATCATTTTCCTTTGTTTTTTGTTTTTCCCTTTGCTGCATTTTACCTCTGTGTATTTATTCACTATTGTTTTTATTTCACTTACCATCAGTAAGTAAAATATTTCATTTTACTTCAATGCTCATGCAAAGTATTTAAAAATACTCCTTCCAACAATTACAAAATATTCAGCATTAGCTTTTACATTTCACCCCAGCATAGTAACAAGTTTCACCCGAGAAAAATAAAATAGGCCCCAACCTCCATTAAAATATTTACTTTAATAAACATTGTCGAGTTGTTTTAAAAATTTCCCCACATTTAACTCTTTTGGTAAAATATCTTCTTTAAATTTACCCCCAAAAGTAAATGCCAATTCCCATTAAAAATACTTGGCATTCAACTTGAAATACCCGTGCCATTTAATTTCATGCTGGGACCCACCATATTTTAAATTTACTTTGGCCAGACCTTAGGGAAGCATTTAATATTAAAAAATTTATTTACTCCTCTCCCCATCTCCCCGCCATCCCGCAATCAATATTTATCGAGCATCTCTAGATCACAAAATGGTGGGCAACGGCGGAGATTTGGCTGCACCGGCCCCACCACTCCATTTAAAATTTACTAAAACTTTAGCCAAAACATTTAATTTATTACCCCCTTTAATATTTCGGTTTACCCGAGCCTTTTAAAAGATCATGGGGCCCACCATTTAAAATATTTGTCAAAACTATAGCAAAACATTTAATACTAAATGTTTTATTTTGCTTCTTCCTCCCCGCCATCCCGCAATCAGCATTTATTGTGCTCTTCCTGATTGCGATATGGCAGGAAATGGCGCATATTTGGCTTCATTCACCTTCCATCCTCCACCGTTGGATCTTCTTCCTGCCCATTCATTTGTTTGTTGCCCTAATCTTTTGCTCGACATTATTTGCTTGAGCATCTCCAAGTTCTACTTCTTGGGAATCATGGTAGCCATGCACCCTTCATCTCACTGGTTGCGCCCACCCTGTTGTAGGTCAACCCCTTATCTCTCTGTCAGCATTATGCAATGGGGTTCTCTAGTTGTCCCATGGCGTTTCATGAGACCACATTAACCTCAAGCATCCACATTCTCTTCGCTCATTATGCCTGGTGCGCAGGACTTGTCTCTTTCCTACAATCATGTGATGGCACCTTATTCAACTGGTGAATATTCTAAACTACCAGCCACACCCACCATTAACTATTGGTCGCACCCCATTTAGCTCCTAATGGCGTGAGCCCTCCATGTTGCAGGTCACGCCCTTACTTGCTAGTTGCGCGAGCTTCTCCCTACCTCACTGGCTATTTTCCCCTCAGCTGCCAGAACTCCCACACCATTAAATAAACCTCCATTTGCATTCACTTGGAGGCTTCATTATTTATTCAACAGTTTCATTTTATGCATCTGCAATCATGGTGCTTCCTCGGGTTACATGGTTCACGTGCCTATGTTGCATTTTGCGTGAAAGTTCTAAAAACTGTTCAATAAACCAAAATCTATTTGGTGCCACCTTCTTCAATGAAAATGCAGCCTCCAGATTGATGATGGCCCCCATTCATAGCCTGAAAGATGCCCATACCTATTACAAAAGGCCACACCCTCCCATGCTTCTATCTTGTTGATTACATTTGCTTTTAAAGTTTCTAAAGTCTCTTCAACAGTTACTTTGTGCCAACACCACAAGTATGGCATCCATTTCCTTGTTCTGCATATTCCTAAATCCTTTGATGAATTCCCACAACCTTAATGCTTTAGTGTTTGTGCATACCTCTATGTAAAAGGATCCTCCTTTCATTTGCTTAAAAGCTTCAAGCTCTGGCTGCACAAGAGGTAGCGAATTTTGAACAATTTTGAGGCGCATTTACTGCAGGTACCCATCAGTCTCTTTGGATTCCTCTACTTAGGATGCAACTCATCCTACTTCCACATTCATTACTCTTTGATTTAATTTCCTCCAAAGATGATGAACTTTATTCCATTCTCATGCTCAACCAGTGGTAAACATCAGTAGGTTGTATACAATTACAATAGTCAAATCACCCCTTGATTTCATGTTGGAGGACTGACTGTTACCTCATAGAATACATGTCCCAATTACATCCAAACTCATTTTGATATTATTTCATCCCTAATTTGTGGCAGTAAGTAAATTTTCATTTACATTATCATGAAATCCAAACCATAATTATCATAGTGAAGGATTTTCCTTGTCAGTATCAAGTAACTTCTCAAAGAGAACACCAAGATCAAAATGTATTATGATTTTATCCCATGAGAACTCAAATGAAACATCACCCTCTATTTAAGTTGATGGAAGAAACCAATGGCAATGACGAATGAAAGTCCACTGATGGAACAAGGATTTGAAATTCATGCCTTTCAAAACCAAATTATTCTTTAACAGGTGGCAATGCATTACTTGCAACCTCACACTATGTGATGCATATCGGGCTCCATGTGAGCCCGACTAATTTTTTTTTTGTTTTCAAACAAATTTCAAACTCAAATCATCCCATGAAAACATCTGGATGCATTTGAAGTGAAATGGTAAATTGGGTTGCTGTCAAAAACTGTTTTCTATCACCTTTAGAAAATATGCAAAACTGACCCAATTGGCTCTGTAATCGTCCTAGGAAACCAGTTAAATAACCTCGTGAAGCAATGAGAACTTGCAAAAATGTAGACATTCATTCCAGGAATACAGTGCAATAAATGGCTCAGAAAAACAAATCACGAGGATAAAAATATCAATCGACAAAGTTGTCCAGTCAAGCTTTTCTGAAACATCAGCTGTTCAAAAATAATTTGAACACACTCGACTGCCAATTATTAAACATAGTGAAACAACTCTTGGCGAGCTGCCATCAGACACATGAGTTCATTAAGATACCCTAAGCACGTGTGAAAAAGGAAAAACCATGAAACATCCTTGATCAAAAGATATTAACGACCAAAGTTGACCAGTCAGAAGGGCTGTCAAGAATGTAGATGTGAAACTGAACAAATTGTGTTTGGTTTCGGTCTACTAAAAATAGCAAATCAAATCATTAGGCTCTGAAAACTAAAACCTGAGATCATTTAGGTATGGAGAACACAGAACAACATTCATTTTGACATAACAGTCAACTGATTGCGAAATCCAAGCTCAAATAGGAGGCTGTTTCACAAACTGACAAATCTTCAAACAACAGAATAGTGCAAAAACCCTCCAGCTTCACTTTTCAAAACCCTGACAAAACCTATCATGGGAAGCTGAAAATTGACACACACACTCACATATGTCAATCAAATATGTCTGCAAATGGGTTTTGCTTGGAAAACAACATGCCTCAAGTTCTGATTCTGCAAAGTGGGTCATTCAAACTGACCCCTCAAGTGCACTTCTGAAATTGTAGAGGCAAATTTCTCGAAATGGGCACCTCAAATCTGCAAAATTTGAGAGTGCCAACACACATGCCACCACATGTGTCAATACCTGTGGATACAGAGCCCGCTAGTACTGGTGATGTTTTAGCAGCATTTTTTGGATCTTCCCGTATTACTAGTACAGGAACATTGTTGGTCACATTTGTGGTGACCGAGGATTTCCTTCCCATAAAGATAGAGAAGGTCCTAAGTACTTTGAAATGTTTTAATTATTATTATATATAATCCAATTGAAATTTACTTATTGATCACTCTTTATAGACTAATGATCCCATGATCATTTTGTAGGAAATGATGTTTTTTATAAACATGTAAGTGATATTACATTGGAGCTCTTCGGGCCCACCATACATACATGGTGGAATGCCCAAAATCAAGATTTAAAGGATGAGCTCATTAACCATTTAGTTGTGTTGTTCAGTGATAAAATATTCAACTGAACCAAGGTCCTTAAGAAAGTTGGTACCTATCTAAAGTATGTGAGGGACTAATATAGGTCACATTTAGAGAAGAACAGAAAGTATGAAAATCCCCCCATGATTCCAGAAAGCGAGTGGAAGGACTTGGTGTTAGATGGAAAGAAGAAGGCTGAAAAGAAGAAAGGAAAGACACCATCGGGCCAAGCAAGGTATGTGATACTATCAACAATTTAATTATATATTGATTACTCTTACTTTTTATGTAATCTAATGTATTTCAATTTTTTCATAGGCTGCCCGACACATTGAAGGAAACAAAGGCAAGACTAGAAAAACACGGGCAGCACAAACTTGGCTCTAGTGGTTATATGAAAACAACCGCATGATTTGTAAGTATCAATAAATGAAATATTGCATCTAAATAATAAATTGAAAACAATTTTGGTTTTATCACACCATGGAAGCAAAATTCACGATCGCATGCAAAAATGCAGGGCTTTGATTTCAACAGAGTGCCCACATAAGAGGACCTGAAGATTGCCTTCCACCAAGGCTATGGAGCCCTAACTAAACAGCTAAGAGTCTCGACTGGGAAAACACAATCTTCCACTGCATCCAACACACAGGTAAATAAACTTAATAAAGTTCATTTCAAATTGAATACTTGTGCAATCTATTCAATATTAATTTCTACCATAATAATGTGTCTATTTTTTTTACACAGATAAGCAATGATAATACTGCACATGATAGTGGAATGCAGCCTAGTGAGGGTGGAGCACAACCTACCGATGAAGGCCATGGTGTGCATCCCGATACTGGATGTATTCATGTGCTATACAAAACGTGGTATGGATTAATACAATTAAACATCTTTAATTGCATTTGGTGTATTAATCAATGTAACCTTTCATGTTTCAACTTTAGAGCATGTAGAGCATGATCAACATGTTGAGCATGATTAGGATAGACAAGATCAGGAACATGATGTGGCTCCATCAGGTAAAGAGGACCACTCTAATGTTCTTTTAAACATATTTAATTGCAATTGGTGTATTAATTAATGTAATATTTCATGTTTCAACTCTAGATCAGGATTTAGAGGGTGTTCAACATGTTCAACATGAGGCTATAAGACAATATCAGGAACATGATGTGGCCAATTCAGGTAAAGAGCACCACTTTGATGTTCTTTTAATTAATGAAATACGTCTAACAATAATAATAAAACATATCAATTTAACATTTCTTTGCTATTGCAGCAGATCCCCCCTTGCAGCCACGTCCACGTTGTGAGTACACGACTAGGCATACATTAAGATTATGAGCAGAGCTTGGAACAACTAAAGGGAGGATAGATGATTTTGAAAATGATACTCCACTTCAGCTTTATTTAGCTGCAAAAAAGAAACAAAAAAAGAAGTGATTGTAATCATATTATGACAAGTTGACAACCATATTTTTGATAATATGTAAAAACTGAAAAAATGAATGTTATATGTTAATGAATGAATGTGAATATGTTAATGAATAAATGTTATATGTTAATAAATGAATGTTATATTTTATTAATGGATGAGTGAATGAATGTTATATGTTATTAATGGATGAATGAATGATTAATGTTATATGATCAGGTATGGGGAATTGAGAGTGATGTGAGGGGGGGAGGAAGAGGCCAAATGAGCTTCCACCTTCATGTGGTTGGCATTGTTAAGTAGAGAATATTAAACTATTCTCAAAACAAAGAGAAGCTCAATAAGGTAAGAAATGCACTTTTCAATATAAGAAATGCATCATTTGAAGCATCAAATCAATATGCAAAGATGAAAGAAAGTGCTAACTTTTCACTATGAACATTGTGTTGTGTGTGGATTTGGATCATAATGTAATATTTTTTATTTTTATTTTAGTGGTCTCTAAAATTTTACTTTTGTGTATAATAGGTTAGTGGAAAATTTGACAGCTCTGAAGGGTTTAGAGGCTCAATTGAGATAGATACACAGATATTAGGATCTTTTTGTTGATGGGAGGCTTCCAATTAACCATGAAATTTTGTACCATCTGTAGGTATGCTAAAATATCTCTACTTACATTCATTCAACTTACTATAATATAATATCTGATCACAAAAATCTCCTGTTCATTATACTTACATGGATTTTCATGCCCTGTTCCAAAGCACATGTTTTAAAATAGGAAAGAAGGATGCTGGCAAGGGTTAAGGAATTTGGCTTTACACCTGCCAATTGCATAGTTTACTTCATTCATCCAACATATGTAATAAAATTAAAATATGTAAGTTTCAAATATGGCATTACATATCTTTCTATGAATTTTTGAAAGAAAATATCAAAATAGAGAAGTATTAACAAATTAATCTGCATAATTTCTAAGAGATCAGGGAATTTTTTTGCAGAGTTATCTTGAATATATTTAAGACAAAAGTAACTTATAGAGATTGAAGCAGAATATCGGTAGTCTAAAATCACCAGTCAACACATCTTAGTAGTATCTCAATTCAAGAGAACTAGGTCCACTATCCATTAGCCAATAAAACAAATAAAATCAATTCATAAGATTATTTTGTTCTAATAGGGTTGACCGGTTGCTTCTTTCTTTTTGATTATCAGGAAGTCATCAATATACACTTGGTTTTCCCGCCTTCTCTTGCCTCGTGGCTAGAGAGTTTCTGCAGAAGGCATCAAAGTAACCTTCAAGATTGACAATGGCAATGAGTACAAGGTTAGTATAACTTAATGCTAATTGGGTATGATTTTATTTGTTCAAGACCAAATTAGATTCATTTTTTGCTCAAACTAATTTTATTTACATTTATGTTTTTCTAATATGCATTTTCCTTTACATTCATATTCTTCTATACATATTGTGTTTACAATAATGTTTTCCTTAATTTAATCTAGGGGAGAGGACCCAGTACCTGAGCAACTTTCAATGTCATGCTGTTAGGATTTACTGTGAAGCTAATCCAAAGTTTTTCATTGCTGCTCGAAGCCATATTGCAGTGCTTTCTCTAGGAAGCCCAGATGATCCCCATCTGGTATTTTCTTTTTGTTGTCTCTAAATTTCTTAGAATAAATCAACAACCAGTTTGTCTAAATGTGGCTCCTTGTTTACACATTAATATCTCTTTTGGCAGCAATGGATAAAATTGGATTCATGGGGTCTTAAAGAGAAGGCTCTCAAACATGGAGAGATCAAGAGTGGGACCAGGTAAAACCATTCATATTCATGCTCATTTTTTTTTATTGACTATCTAAGAGCTAAGTATCCAGGATAACATTCTGTATTTTTCTATTGAATTTCCAGAGAGAATATTTTTGGGTTTGTAATCCTATTTTTCAATACACTAGCTAAGTATCCGAGATGCACTACAGGTACTCTTTCTCACCAAATTGCTCATTTTCCACAAATTTAGATTCTAGTGTGTAGTTTAATATTCACTAGTTTGATTTTTTCTTTTTTAGCAAAATTAGAATCCAGTTCGTAGGTTGTGCTTGTTGTCCATGATAGTCCCCTTGATCTCATGACTCATCACAGGTATTATATTTTGCTCCAATTGTTGATCAACATCAAATGTGGCCATCAATATCATCCATAGCCTCCATATTCTATAATTATTCATTTCTCATTTCTCATACTTAGTAACCAAATAATGCAGACCTAGAGCTTGGACTATAGATATTGTATGCAAAAATTGATAAATCCCTATCTCTATAAGCCTAATTAAACACAACAACTGACATGTTGTTTGATATTTTAAACAGTCATATGACTGTCCTTTTTCTACCTTGTGAACACTTACTCAATGCATACAATAATTTATTGAAATGTAAAGTTGAATGGCCTCTTAACTCTTGACACTAATGTCATTGCATTTTTCCAAATAGGGCTAATCATATTGTGCTGTAAATTTTTGTAATGAAGTCTTCCAATCTGAGCATTGATGACAATCCATCTTGTCTTTTACTACCCCTATTAAATGCTCATCGTCTTAGCACATCAACTTTCTCTCTTTGATTGACCTGACCTTATGTCCTATCATTATCCCTATGGAAGCACTTTGGAGCCTATTGCATGACTTTTATATATTGCCCAAAGTCACCCTGATATGCCTACATTTCAACGAATAGTTTTTTTTTTTTAATAAAAAAAACTGCATTGTTCTGTCAAAAATGCGATGAACCACAAAAATGCCCGATGACCTTGCTATGTACCTGACGAACTTTCATAGCAATGACTTGCCTATTTCATCGCGAGTGCGATGAACTTTCATCGTAATGACTTTCCTATTGCATCGCGCGTTTGACGCTCTTATGTCACGCGTGCTCTAGGCACTGTTCATCACTAGATCGACGACTATATGTTGTTGCTCAGACCCTTCAGTGATGGTATGTCGCACGTGCTTTGGGCATTGTTCATCGCTAGATCGACGAGTATATGTCACTGCTCTGACCCTTCAATGACGGTATGTCACACGTGCTTTGGGTACTAGTCATTGGTAGACTGACAATACAGTCGTCTCCATCCTGACAAATGTATGTTGATGCTCTGACGTTTTAGCGACAGTATGTCGCCCGTGCTCCAGACATTTTTCATTGCTCGATCGACAAAAATGTCATTGTGGTTCTGATGAATGTATGATGTTGTTCTGACGCTTCGGCGATGGTGTTTTGCCCACGGTCCAGCCACTACTCGTCACACGATCGACGGAATGGGCATCGTTGTTTCAACGATCTTGCATCGGGAGGGCGACGTTTTATTGTCCGTCGGGGTATAGACAAAAATTGAGCGATAGCACTGATTTGTGTGATTCATCAGTCGGCTGACAATAGATCGTCAAAATTCTGACAAACGACCATTAGAAATTGGGGTCAAATCCATTAGTGTGTCCCTTGATCAAAATCACCAAGCCTTTACCTCCCACCCAACTCTATCCCAATTCACCCTTCTAGCCCTATCTTCCAAAGTGATCCTTTGACACCAACAAAGGACTCTTTTCTTAACACCAATGTCATCCTACAACCTCCTCTTTATTCAGATTTTACACACTCCTCCAAAGGAGTATACAAAATCTCACAATCCATAGAGCCTTGTGTAGGTATGACTTCCTATACTAAGCAAGATCCTTCCTTGTTGCCAACCCAAGGACCACCTTCTCCCCTTGATCAAGAGGGTATCTTGTCGAGACTCCTCCAAAATCACTTGATCTCCCTTCCTCCCCACACTCAAAATAAATGTTACCACAAACATTCCTTTTGTGCTTATCACCGAGTTCATGGTCATCACACCAATGAGTGTAAGGCCTTGAGTAGTAAAATTCAACATCTTAAGGTGTTAGGTGTTCTTCCATCTATGGGTCACCTCATTCCTCTAATTGATAATGAATTTTCACTCTCCCTTGCATTCCCTCACTCTTGTCCTACACTAAGTGGGGGCAAGAGGTTAGTTAGCCTTTTTCCCTCGCATGTCACTTGGCATTGTCAAACTTGACTTTTTGTTAACCTTTCATGAACATTTAAGAGCAAGCTTGGGATGTGGACAACATGTCTTAAGTTGACTCGCATGTGACATACACTCCTCCCTCTTCATGATGTAGCTTTTCAGAAGCATATGACTTGGAATAGGGCTTTCCGACCAAGCTCTCATGTCCTCCTCATCTTCTACTTTAAGGAAATTTCTCATAGTACGGTGTTTCGCAATTCCTTTAAAGTGGGGGAGTACATCACCACTCACATTTCATTGTGTGATCTTTTTTCTTGCGATTCCTTCTCTTGAAAAATTACACACAATGTTGTTCTGGATTGAGACATCTACATTTTTCCTCTTTTGCATACAAGATGAGCCCTTTCCTCTCTTGCATACAAGATGAGCACATTTTCACTTTGCCTCTCTTGGTGACATTGTGCATAATGTTCCCTAGGTTGATACATTGCACGAATAAAGTAGAATCCCTTTGAACAAATCACTCTCTTTTGTGGTGCCTTATCAAAGTTATCATGAGCTATAACTTTGGTATGGTTAAGCGGGAATCCCAACAAGCAGCATGACTTTCCCCATAGCCACCTTTGTGAGTACATACCAACCGTATGTATGTTTCTCACCTTTTGGGACTCCTCATCCCATGAACAACTTGATGTTTTTTGGCCCCAGAGTGAGCACATATCTCTTCATTCTCTTCACACCAATCCTTGTCATTGCATGACCATGCATCTCATTTTGTTGTAATGCAGTCACCCTTGAATGTATTTTGCACTAATGTCAAGTTGACTTAGAATCTCAAATCCTTGGGGCCTTGAGCATCTCCTTCTTCTTCTTTCTCGTTCTTCTTCTTCATCATTATTTTTCATCTCCATTTAGATACTTTAGTGTGAGTTTAAAGAAAGTTCATCCTCTCACTAAAGTGGGAGCTAAATGTGTCGCGAAAAAGTGAGGACTTTGTCACTTTTCACTCATTTGGACCTTTGCCTATGGACTTTGGACCATTTTCAGCCTATTTTCACCCATTCCCAAGCCTTGTGATTAAGTGTTGTAAAGTTCTGTAAAACATTTTCATGCTCTCCTAGGTTTGTCATCACTAAGTTACCCCTTTAATGACCCCTTAATACTCATACAAGACCTATCTTAGAGTGTTTTATGAAAACAATCCTGAAGAACATAAATAATCACATAATAATTACCAACAACTATTTAAAAATTCCTAGGTGGACTAGGTCGCCACCTTGGGCAACCTAGTCCCATGTGGCATAAAATTTAAATTAGACTTAAATTATTTTGGGATTTTCGTCTCTAAAACCCTAAGATCGGCCAGTATGATGTTATTTCAAGCCAATTAGGGCATAACTTGTATAAATAAGCTCCAAAACCATAATTCCTCACTATGCATCATCCATTTTTATTCTCCACCTCTCTCTCTCATGACTTCTCAAGTAAGTTAGGGTTTCTACATTTTAGGTCAACAAGACATCTTGTTGAAACATTCAAGGGTTGAATCCTCCATGGTTGCAAATCAAGATCAACCATCATGGCAATGTAACTAGCTACATTGTTTCACATTTCCTTCTTTCCCATTTCATTTCTTCATTTGATTTAATTATCTACAAAGGGATTTGATGAAGGCAAACCCCTATACTCTAACAATCAATAAGTTTCCCTCTTTGTGTGATTTGTAGGTCTTTTAGTCAGATTTGACAAATAACCAAAGTGGAAGAGTCTTCAATAGATTGTCCAAGCTCTCCAGGGTTGAATAAACCCTAGTTGAATCTTGGAAGACCTCCATAGACCAGATTCTTCACTTTCGGGACTAGATACCTAAAGGAGTAGAAAGTGTCGACCAACGGCTTCCATTTCCACTCTTTGAGTTTCAAAAATTCAGAAGAGGACTAAGTCGCCAACAATGGAGACCTAGTCCCTTTGAACTTTTCTTTCAAATATTTTGGTAGATCTAGATACCCATTTGGCAAAAACGGGCTCCGAAGCAGTTTTCCAAAATTTTCCCTAAAAAGGACTAGGTCACCCAGAATGGCGTAAGTGTCTCGACAGACTCATCTCAAATTCTAGATTCAACAGCATCTCTAGTCTCTTCTCCAATTTGCAATTCAATCCTAGGTGCACCCCTTTCATCTCCTTCTTTTTGTTTTAGTTTAATGCATATTTTTTAGGTCATTTTGTACATACTTGCATATCACAATGTGTATTCTAGCATAGTTGCATTTCAATAGTTTACATTCAATAGATAGTTTATTTCATTTGTTTCTAGCACTTAAACACATTTACACACACCTCACAACCATCAATCCAAACCCCTTCTTTGAATGAACACCCAAAAAGCATATCATTAAGTGGAAAGAGAGCTCATTTCACAATCAAGAGCTCCTTGGGTGAGAAACCCTAGGAGCCTAATTGGAGAATCATCTTTCCCTAATTTGTATATCTTTTTTTGGTGGTTCAAGACCTATAGAAACATGCCTGGAGGTGAAAATATTTAGAAAGGGGCCTATTACTAGAGACACCCATAGCAATTGTCTAACAGTCATTTCAAAAATTCCCACTGAATTAATTGCATATCCTTACTTTTCACCTACATAATTTCATACATGCAACCTATACACATCCTAAAACATAGAATTTCCATCACCTTTTTTTATTACCATGTATTGATCATACAGTTATTTCACATCCCATCTACCATACATCTCGTAGCCTTTCCAAACCATCATTTATCATGCACCATCCATGCATGTCCTTCAATTCAAATTACAATTAAGAACGATCACATCATATCTCGGTGTAGGAAATAATCAACAACTTCACATGAGTCTAGTTTCATTTCATAAGAATTCTACAGGTGCACACATTAACTTCTCATAATTAGCGTAGATTATAATTATTTTCTACATGCTTTAACATTAATTCATACATGCTTCATATTTCATTTGATTTTCCACTTCATACAATTTAGAAATTTCACCAAGATCCATACAATTATTTGAGGACACTTAACATATTTAATTGGGGGGAGGGGTACTTTTCATTTTCTTGATTTTCAAAAACCAAAAACTCTCTGCAACCTTTTTTCCATTCTATTTTTCTCCATTTTTACACAAATACCAGCTCAGAGGAGAAGATAAGGGTTAGAAGCAACTGAATCGAGAGGATACAACATAATAGAAGTGGTGTAGTGGGAGTGAAAAACATAAATTGAATCCATAACATAACATAATTAAAGGAATTAGAGAACAACAATAGTATCATGGGTGGTGACATTATTCAAAGAGAACCAACACATACCCAACTATTGGAAGATAGGTTGGTATTACCCATTTTTAGATAAGATGGCTAGGTAGAGTACTTCTTGAAACTCAAAATATTTAATGAAGTCGTGACACAACAATTTTCTACCACACTAAAAAATGATGAAGCAACTATAATAGGTTTGAGGGTGGATGGTTTAGAAGTGCCATTGTTGAGGTATGAGGACTTCCATGAGAAGGAGAAGAGTTCTTAGTGAGGGAAAATGTCATAGCTACCAAGAACAAATTTAAAGAACATGGAGAAAACCTAGACTCATCTTCTAAAGGTACAAAAATATTATCCTTACCCTAGATATGGGCTTCAGTAGCTTCTTACATAATCAAATACTTAAACTATGATGGTAGGGAATCCTTGTTTTGTATAGTACATTTTAAGCTGTTAAGCCATCTTCACCATGATAGGCATGTGAATGTTCCATTTTTTCTTTACAATTTTTTGAAAAGAATGAGTTCTAAGTATAAAAGGAAGAGGAATAACACATCATTATCATATTTTTTCTTAGTCACATTGCTAATAAAAAGAAGTTTGAAAATTTAATTTCCTCGTGTTTCATGGGGAATTTTTCTAAATTGCAACCATATCAACACCATCCTTGAAGAACCTACTATCCCAAAAAGAGTAGATGAACCTATTGTATCAGTTAGGGAAATTCCCTCTGGATCCCCTATTGCATCACCCACCTGTAGCATAGGAGAGCTAGAGGAAAAATGCCTACATGACACTCAACTTGCAACCTCTGAGCAACCTGTAGTAGGAGATACACAAGAAACCCCTACCTCTAGAAAAATACCAAGAACCAAGAGAAGGAAAGGTGAATCTTCTTCTGCACCTACAAGAGGGTAGAAGAAATTCACATAGCCTAGGAGGCAATCACACCACCTAAAGAGGAAAGGTGTTATGAGAGGGTCAATTAAAAAGAAGAAAAAGGGAGATGTTGTTATGGTTGAGATAGACTCAAAATTGAAGGGGAATTCCCTTGGTAATAAAAATGCACTTATTACATAGTCATGACTGTTGAAAACAAGCTACACTGAGAGAGGGGGTGAATCAGTGTTGTGCAAAAATTAACTTTATTAACCTTTAGCTTTAAGCATTAACAAAATCCAACCTTAATGCATAAACATGAAGAAAATGAACACAACACCATAACACAAGGATTTTTATGTGGAAACCCTATTAGGGGAAAAACCACGGTGGATGACCAATCCACAAGTTAATCTGAGTATACTCAAATGAAGTTTACAATAAGGGGAATGCACTTACATTCAAGCACACTGCCTAGAGCTCACTGCTCAAAGGGAAGGCTCACTGCCTTACAAAGAAAATCAGATTAAAACCATCTAATATTTTGAATTGAGATCTATATAGAATTTAAATGTGCCTGATTATAGTTCCAATTAGGTGCAATGTACAATCAACTATCCTGCAGACTGATTCAACACTTCTACTCTGTTCTGCTCACACTCACAATACAAATTCTCTATGTGCAAGTGAAACTGTGCTTTATTGCTCTTCTTCTCTACTCTAACTCGCAATTTGCATACCAACACACTTCATACTTCTTTCAGAATGATACGGATGATCTTATATATATCCGCAACATAGAATTCAATTACACTTTGTCAGCTTCAATAGAACACAAAAATAATTACAACCGTCGGCTAGATCCTTGATTAAATCTTTATGTGCATCCTCCAAAGTTGGTTAAGACATAGAGTGGACCCAAAAAAATATAATCAAGTACGAAAACATTTAGTTAACTACTCCTTGTACATCCTTGACATAACACATTCATGAAGTTGGCTCCAATACAAGAAAAACTGAGAATAAGCCAACCGGATCTTCTAACTTCCACATGAATTGATACTAGCCATTGTGCTTCAATAGTAATAGAGATAATATACCAAAAATCATTTCTTGAGATCTTCACACAACACAAAACAATAACATGAAATCTTCATACACATCGATGAACACTGTGCTACTAAATACTTTGTTCTTCCTAATCAATCTTCAATCTGTTTGTCGGTGTGATCAAATGATAGTGTGTGTATTTGATCATCAATTTGAGTTTACATCAATGACAACAACAAGTGATACTATAGTGTCTCTTTCCAACAATCTCCCCCTTTGGCATTGATGGCAACACTTAGTGAAAAATGATTAAGTGTCGGATTAGTACCAAGATAGACTACACTGCCATCTCCAAAATTCCAAAAATACAATTCTCCCCTTGAGATGATTCAGAATTTTTCACTCCACCCTTCTCCCTCTTTGACATCAATGGAAAAGGTAGTGATCTCATACCAAAAATGGATCAATCAAAAATGTTTATACAAAAATGTTTCTTTAACTTACATAAACTAAAAAATGTGCAAAATCTTTCTTCAGTTGGATTAGATTTGCATCCCAAACTATTTTGAGACTCTCTATGATAGTTATGTGACCGCAGATTAGGTAGGACTATGTCTCAGTAGATTCCAAGTTGGTCAGATCACCAACTTCTATAGTGTCCTCTCCTTCCTTTAGAGCGCTTGACATTATCTCAATTTTAGGACCAATTATGCCTCTAAGTTTACATGCTCTAGCATTAATCTTATCATTCTCATTCTTCAAGCCTTTTATATTGTTAAGTACTGACATCACTTCTCCTTCTATTTTCCCAATACCAGTAGTTAGAGGATCAAATCCTTCATAGATAGTGCTTAACTATTTTTACAGATCTTTGATCTTCTTCTTGTTAACTTCAGTAAGTTTTGAAAAACACAAACATGATTTGTAGATCTTACCACTTTCTGAAAAAGCATTCTATACATTCTTTACACATGTGGCTAGAATGGTTTTATATTTACCAATCAATACCTTCAATCCACTAAACCTTTTGACATAAAATCATTTTTGTACTTTCACCATAGTAGATTTTTCTAGTGACTCAAAGTGAGTACTAACAAAGTTGATAATCTTTTTCAATTGACTGGAGGAGGAACTAGTTGGATCTTTCACATAAGATGGCATTATCTTCTCCAATACTCTGGATGCAAGATTTAGCAATTCACTATCTTCAATGTGTGACTTTAGTAGATCTTCTTTGGATTGTGCTTGATCAAACAAAGCTACTTTCATCTTCTGGATTGGACTTAAAGTGGACAGGTCAATGGGACCTTTAATCAATTCCAGGTCCAATTATTCTTTCTATTCAACAAAAAGTTTCTTCACTACCTCAGTAGTGTCTCTTGCCTCAACTGGGATTGGCTTTACATCATCTTTCTTTTCTTCAATTGTTACTTCCTCAATGACAAGTTATGTTTTTTTTCAGGGATCTCTACCTTTTCAATTGATACATTTTCAAGTAGCTCGACTTCCATGGGAATTTTTGTGTTGTCCTTTGCGAGAGGAATCTAAGAATCCTCAGTTGTACCAAAATTTTATTCTTCTGCTTCCTTTTTCGGACCTGATGGGGCATTATCAACATGAGTTTCCTTAGCTACAACATCAATTCTCTCATTCAACAGTATCTCCCTCAGAATTTTCTCTATTTCTTTTGTGACTTCATCGGTTAGACCAATCATTAGATTGTTAACCCTTATTTTTCTTTTGAATTTATTTTTGGCCTTGTTCAAGAATGCCTTCATGTCATCCATAGACATCACCGGACATAGTTCTGCAAGAATCCTTTCTCTCATTTGTTCTTCTTATGTTTTGGCATTAAGTCTCCTCATTTCCAGAATGTCATATAGACTTTTGGATAGACTAAGCATGATTTCAATCAAAACTTTATTGAAAATATTCATGTGTTTTATTGTCGCTTCTTCAACAATTCTTTTATTAGAATCATCAAAAGACTCATACCATTTATAGAGAGGTTTGAGATTACCATCTTTGACTAATTCCTTTTCAACTTCTGCAATTGACATACCGAAATTGTCAATCTTTGTCTTTTTCTTTGCTTGAACATCTTCACTGGAGAGTTTTCCCTTTGTGACAGTTGCTGCCTTGGTGCCTTGATGTTTGATTTCTTTGACACCTTCATCATACTATGTTTCCTCATCATCAAAAACTTCCATATACACTCTTTTTCTCTTATCTTTCTTCATTTTTCCTTCTTTGTCGAATCCCTTGGATTTAGTTTTTACAGGGATGGAATTTGTTGTAGGAGTTGAATAGTATGTAGAACTTCTAGTTGTTCTAACTCAGGTGGATGGTTTTTTCCGGACCAGTTGAATGATTTTTTTTTGCCTCCTTTGCTGCTTATTTTGCTACTTCAGCTTCTTCCCTTTTCTTTTTGGCTTCTTTCAATAGTTCTATAGATATTCTCATACTCTCTGCAAGAACTTCTACCTCTTTTATGACTCTTTTAGTAACCATGGGTTTTCTGAGCTCATTGTGAACCTGTATGTCCTTCTCAGCATAGGTAACAAACCTTTCTTTTAGCCGATCTAGAGGTTTATACAACAAATATTGCGCATACATCTCCAAAATGTTCTCTTCAACTTCATACCTCATAGGCATGATCCAAATAGTTCTTGGATCACCAGCTTCCATCATACATTGATCAACATCCACCATGAAGAAAATTGAATCTTTGTACTTCTCTACAATAGAGGTAGGAATCCTCTCCCTAGCCTGCATCATAGCCTGAATTTTTTTTAAAGTATCCCCAAATAGTTGCATTCTTTGCTTTGGTGTCTACAAAATTGTACAACAAATCTATGATTTGTGCGGCTACCATCTTGTCCTTTTTCCAATGACCCTTTCCAACTCCCAAAACTTCACCCATGAAATAACAAAATAAGCACAAAATCAACTTACCATATTTGAAAGAGTTTTTCTTGTATTTCTTTATCTTTGCTAGATTTTCCATTAGCTGACTTCTCATCAGTTCACAAAGATCATAATCTACATTTTCCTTCACCATTTGGTAGGCAGCATAAATTGTTGTGTCAAACATAGAGTTGTCTCAGCTAGAATGATAAATCTTGTATCCAATGACCATAGATGCAAATTTTACATCTATATCAACAATGTTATCAATAGGCATTTCCCTTTTGTCATATGTAGAGCTTGTAGCATCAGTGATAGTTTGATTTTTCATAGACTTCAAAATTGGTAGTCCACCGGAAGAGTTTAGACCAGTTACTGCACTGATAGCTTCCTTTGTAATTTAGAATGGAATGCTTAGCCACATAAATTAATCATGCACTTGACTCAAAACATAATGAACCCAGTCTAACTCTTTAAACATAGGAAATTTGACAATTTGAGTGAACTTCTTTGTTTCCAGGATCTTTTGTTTTGGCTTTACATAGTAATATTCACCAATGATATGATTATTGTACAAATTCAACAATTTTGAACTTCCTAGCTCTTCAATATTGGTGTGAATATTAACCCTAATATCTTTTTTATGTAATACTCTGTACGGAACAGAAAAAATGCTCCTAATGGATCAGTCTCAAGAGACTTGTAAGGATGTCATTTGAACTTAGGATGAGGTATGTCCTTGACTTAAACTACTAGAGGAGTATTCATTTTGACCAAATCACAAATTCACAAATTTTTTCTAAAAAAAACCCTTTTTGTCGGATCGGAATTTGATTGCCGGATCACTTTCATGCTTGAATCTTGCCTCAATTCACCAAATTTTTCCTATGAGCTCTCCAAACTTCTTTTCTTCCAAATGCAAAGTGAAAAGTGAAGAATAGAAATGACTTTTTATCACTTGCATAGCTAACCCTTTTGTCGTAATAAATGCTTTAACCCTAATACATTCGGTTACCCTATTTTTGTGCACTGTGATAGGTAAAACTTCTGTGGACCTCCAATATGGAATACCACTTCCTCCAATGAGTTCAACAACATTTTTTGAGCATCTATGCACCTACTGTACACATCCACATCTAGTGTCACTTACCAGTTAGTGGGTTGTATGGTTTTCTTGACTACTCCCCCTAGGCCAGAGCGCCTGAAACTAATTCCCAAAGGAATTACCAAAAGCAGGTTCTAGTCCTAGCACATTTTCTTTAGCATAGGGTTCTTTCTTCACCTTTTTAAATTCTACATCTGTTGTTTGACCAAATCTATAGTGACTCTTCCTTTTCCTTTGGTATCCTTGTACATGTTTTTCCTTTGATTTACCAGACCTTTTTTGTTGTAATAGAATGTAGAAATGTGTCCAATTTTGTTGCATTTATAACACAACATTTCTTTTTCCAGACCAGTTGTTTTACTGATTTCCTCTTGATCTACACTGGTTAGTAGTATGGCTAAGTCTATTGCATGTATAGAATCTGATATTTCTATGAAATTGATTCATCACATTTTTGCATTCATTTGACTTATGACCAACCTTATGACAATTAAAACACTGACCTGAGAAAGATGGACCACTTTGATTCATTCTACTTCTACATTGAGCAGCCATGTTTCCAAATTTATTACAAGTGAAACATTATCCATTAAATCTCTGAGCATTAGGTTGCCTTACCGGATACCTTCCAGATTTGTTCATTTGATTTCCTTGTCTGAATCTCTTTTTCTCAGATTTGGAACTTTCTCCTTCTTCATATCTAAGACCTTGCTTGTCACCATGAGTCCTTTGACTGCTAATTAGTTCATCAAGCATGGAAGAGCTAGCTTTGAGCTTATCTTTATACTCATTTGCAACAAGTTCATTTCTGAGATCATCCATTTATTTTTCAAGTGCCTCATCACTATTTTTAGATTGTTCCAATTCATCATCCAATCGGTTGCATATTTCATATTTTTCTTTCAGGGACTATGCTATATTCTCTTCATTCTTCTTTTTGTCTTCCTCCTTGGTCATCCTCATCATGATAGATTCCATCTCATGCTTTAGGACTATATTATCTCTGGTAATATTTTCACATTCTTCTATCTTTTCTTTTAGGGCTTGACTGAGTTGTTCTTCTTCAATGCTCTTACTATCACTCTACTTATCTAATCACAAAGTTCCTTTCTCTTCTCTCTAGACTTATTGATTTTGTCTTTCAGAGACTCAATGAATTTCTCAACATCTGAGAGGTTTGCTTGCAATTTTTGAACTTCATCTTTTGACTGATCAAGATCATCTAGGGCCACCAAAATCTGTTGTTGAAGACTGCTTGAATCCATTGAAACACCTTCCAATATCTCCCCAAGTTGTTAAACTTCTGTCAGAGGAACTAAATATGATACCAATTGTTGGAAACAAGCTACACTGAGAGGGGGGGTGAATCAGTGTTGTGCAAAAATTAACTTTATTAACCTTTAACTTTAAGCACTAACAACATCCAACCATAATGCATAAACATGAAGCAAATGAACACAACACCATAACACAAGGATTTTTATGTGGAAACCCTATTAGGGGAAAAACCATAGTGGATGGCCAATCCACAAGTTCATCTAAGTATACTCAAATGAAGTTTACAATAAGAGGAATGCACTTGCATTCAGGCACACTACCTAGAGCTCACTACTCAAATGGAAGGCTCATTGTCTTAAAAAGAAAATTAGATTAAAACCATCTGAGAGTTTAAACTAAGATAGATAGCATCTAAATATGATTGATTACAATTCGAGTTAGGCACAATATACAATCTATTGTCTTGTAGACTAATTATGCACTTCTTCTCTGTTCTACTCACACTCGCAATATAAATTCTTTATGCACAAGTGAAACTATGCTTTATCGCTCTTTTCCTCTACTCTAACTCGCAATTCACATACCAACACACTTCATACTTCTTTCATAATGATATGGATGATCTTATATATATATATCCACAACATAGAATTCAATTACACTTTGTTGGCTTCAATAGAACACAAAAATAATTACCACCGTCGGTTAGATCCTTGATTAAATCTTAATGTGCATCATCCAAAGTTAGTTAAGACATGGAGGGGACACAAACAAACATAATCGAGCATGAAAAAATTTAGTTAACTACTCCTTGTACATTCACAACATAACACATTCATGAATTCGGCTCCAATACAAGAAAAACTGAGAATAAGCCAACCAGATCTTCTAACTTCCACACGAATTGATACAAGCCACTGCACTTCAGTAGTAACAGATATAATATACCAAAAATAATTTCCTGAGATGCTCAACACAAAACAATAACATGAAATCTTCATGCAAATTGATGAACATTGTGCTATTGGATACTCTATTCTTCTTAATCAATCTTCAATTTGTCTATTGGTGTGATTGAATGATAGTGTGTGTATCTAATCATCAATTTGAGTTGCCACCAATGACAACACCAAGTGATACTACAGTGTCTCTTTCCAACAATGATATTATACAAGAACCTCTAAATCTTATTTAGAGGATGCTTTTTTTGCAAGGAAAAAAAGAAAAAAGAACCCTAAAGATCCATGATTTGAAGGGTGATGAGTATATGAGTGAAAGGAATGACATTATTTTGGAAAAAGATGAAGAAGAAGTTGTTGAGCAAAAGGATATTTGCAAAGAATTATAGGAGGCTATGGAGAGGATAAATAATTTGGAAGGTTTGTTGAAAACACACCAGCAAAATGATAGTGAGAGGGACAGACTAATTGAGGAGTTGGAGGAATAACTTAGTAAATATGATCATGGGTTTAGGTTGGATGAATTGATACATTTTGCTATCATAGAAGCAAAAAACAAGGAACTAGTACCCTAGGCTCCAATTCCTTCACTTTTAGTTCCCTTTAGGCCATCTATAGTGACTTTAAGTGTGGAATTGTGTATAAGAACTAGAAATTTCTTTGAGGAGTGACTTTAAGTGTGGAATTGTGTATAAGAACTAGAATTTTCTTTGAGGAGTGGGAAAAATAAAAAGCTAAGTTGATGTCCAAACACACTAAGACACTTGAGTAGAAAGATGCAGAAATAAAAAGGATAAAAGTGAATATTGAAGAAGTAGCTCAAACAAGGCTACACAAATTCTAAAGTGCAGACCTCATGCAAGAGTATGCATTATTTCTCTAGGAGAAGTATTTGTGTTTTTACTTCAGCCAACTAATTAGTGATTTTCCAATGTCAATGAATAGAATTTTTCTATTTCTAAAAACTTTATTTTACTCTAAACTAGATATGCAAGGCCAATTATGTGAGTTTTACTTGTATAATTTTTTTCTCTTAGACCAAACATAATGGAATCCCCTAATTTTTGTAGGGGACTTACAAATTAAAGCACTAGCCTCTTATGTTAGGAATGAACAACAAAGGGGTGAGATCTTGTAGGAATATACTAAAAAGGAGAGAATACTGAAAAAGAGAAATTTGTTTGTCTACAGTCAAGAAAATAATCTAAATATCCTAATGCGGTTATTGATGAATGGTTAGAGCTCCTAGACTATAAAGGTGTAGGGAGTAAAATAATGAGTGTTAGGGAATGTGATTACATAAAGATTAAGCAACTAGTTACATGATCTATTGATCATACCTTCCAGTTTGTGAGGAAGAGATGGGAGGAATTAACCCTTGAATTAAAGAAAAAGGAACCTCACTCCCTCTATAATTCTATGGCCATTATTAGAAGATCTTATAGGTATATAGATATTTCCAGGGATAATGGACTTAAATGGTTTCCAATGATATTTCATCCACCTCTCCTTCTCTACCTAGTGCCACATTGGACAAGGAGGAACTAAGATGAAATGCAAACAACAAAGGATTTGAGGCTGGAAAAAATTTCATGTTGAAAAGGCTAATATTTGAGACAAGTTAAAGGAGCTGATGTGGTTGCAAACTTCAGGGAGATCACTCTGTAGTACAACCTCTATGACCCAAATGTTACTTGAGGAAAATAAATTACTTAGTTGGGGGGAATTATGAGCCTGATTAATAGCTAGTTTTCTCTTGTTTAGTTCATATCTTTTAAACATTTTAAGTTGCTTATTTTATATACATTCCTGAACTTATATACCTTTTATATATTTTATTCCATCCAAACCAGAATTTGATGAATGGAAATATAATAATGATATGATGATATTTGCATGGATGAATGTGTGAATTTGTATGAAATTTATTATGAATCTATTTTTAATGGTATGTATGCTTTAGATGAAACTGACACCTTGCAGCTAGAAGAATAAAATCCTACAAAAATTGGAGAACTCAACCTATAGCCAAAGGATTCTAGGTTGATTATAGGGGAGATTCCAGGGAGGCTAGAAATGTGATAGTTGTAGAAATGATAGAAGTGATCGTTGGCGTGGTCAGTTGTGACTCATCAAAGCATTCAATAAGATGATGGAGAAAATAAGATGTTTTTAGTAATCAAGAAACTGATGTGACTATTTACATAGATCACATCTCTTTCATACCATTAAAGTAGAGTTGCAAATCTATTTGTCTTCTTCTATCTTTTTTAGTTATAGTTTTATCTGCAAAGACTTTATCTCTCTCTATTTTGAAGGAGAGTGGACATCTTAATTTAATTTCTATTTTTAGTCCTTATGTAAATAAACCTCCTCCTGAACCTATATAGTTGGATCAATAGTTGAGGAGCAGATCTAGTTGGATGATATATTTTGATAGTTATAGTTTTGTTCCATAGATAATATCTTTGTTATTCCTATTATGCATTCATGAATGAGAAACCTATGAAGATTCTTTTTAGATTGTAGAGTTCAATTATATGCAATAAATATGTTCCAGTTTATTGTTCAAATTAGTTGAATCGAGTAGCACATATTTGGTTTCTTATGTGAATACAACAACTTGAGCAAGGGACACTCAAGGTACTATTCACCCACCTTAATTTTTGTTGTTAAATTAGATTCTTACATTATTGCATTCATTCTAATAAATTATTCATTACATGCACGCCAATGATATTTAGTCTCAATATTTAAGTTATGTAATGCATCATTGAGTTGTCCTCTGAAGTGAGTCAATTAGCTAGAAGTAAGAATTAGAATTTCTAGTGAAATTGTAGAGTTTAAGTTTAGTAGTTATTAGTTACAGTGTTCATCTGAAGGTACCCATAGCATCAGTAGTAGATTAAGTTATTTCCCCCATTTTGCAGTTTATGCTTTATTTCCTTTTCCATCCTTCACTATTTTCTTGCACATGTGTAAACCACCTATACTTGATGATATAGGTTTTGTAGAGTCTATGAATGCACATACAATGCCAACATCATTAGAAGCTTACAAATCCTTGGTTGATAATTTAATAGAGTCTTTGAGAGGGTTTAGTGGATTTTTCAAATAGGAATCCTTCCTCTGAATTGTGTGTTTAACACCAAGTTGGTTGGACATTAGTGATTCCATATGTAATGCTTGAGACTTAGTATAATAAACAAAGTGCAATGGATGTTGCAGTGACCTAGTGTAGCTATTGGTGCAATGGATGTTGCAGTGACCTAGTGTAGTTATTGGGGTTTTGATATTTATTGATGAAAATAATTCATGTAATAGAAATAAGTGATGAAAAATAAATCTATGATATAGGTGTGACTGTAAAGTGGTCCTTTCTAGTGTGTGTGTGTATAGGAGTGAATTTGCACTCCTTATGCAAATTCCCCTTTTACACATCCTCACATTAGAAAACCAAATCCAAAGGAAACATTCCACATAAGCCCACTGCTTTCATTCCAGTTAGCGTCAATTTTGTGTTTTGGTAGAGGAATAAATGTCGGGGACACCCACACAGCGCACAGACGTCCACATGATGCACTTACGTCCCTGGCATACTCTCATGTCTGGAGCCTACAAAGGCGTTACACTTCCCATTAGAAGTCGAATTGTAACTCCCCCTTCAACGAGCTGACCTAAATATGACCATTTTCTTCACTCTCTACTTCAAATTCACTCTCTCCTCATTCATTGAAGACTCTAAGCATTCATTTTCATCTCTTCCACTAAGCAGCTTCTTCACAATCTCTTCACTCTCAAGCATCATTCTTATAATTCACAGTAGCAACATCAACACTCTGTCAACTCTGTAGAGAAAGTGTGGAACCAAATACCATTGTAGAAGAGGCTTGAGTCCTCTCTTTTTCTCCTCCATTAGCTAGTGATCTCTTGGTGGTGGTGGTAAGCTTTCTACTCTCTACGATTTGGTTGAGTAGAATAACACTTCTTTGTAGTGCTTTTGTGCTCTTTATTGCTTTCTTTTCTTTATCATATTTCTTCTCTATTATCATCATCTTGGTTTTTTGTGGAGGTGGAAACACCAAAATGGGGGTTTGACTGAGGCAGACCCCTATACAGATCCCCAACAATTTACTTCTCTTTTATGAGTAGGTGGAAGTATTCTTGGAGTTAGCTAGCAAATGAACATCTTTGTGAGATCATCCTCGCTATCCTCTCTCTTTTATTTGCTTTATCATATTTGTGCATACGTTATTTATGTCATAATGTTGTTTTTGCCTTTTGAACATAGCTAGCTAGGTTGTTAGTAAATTTTCTTGAGTCTAGACTTGTCTCTTTAGTCCTCTGGTCATACGGATTCCAAGGCACCTAAGAGATGCCAGCACACCGTGCTGTCATCTCGAAGCCACGCTTTCATCCTCAAACATAGAGCCTTCTAAGACATAGTGTTGATCCTAAAAACTAACTCACCTCACCCCATTTCGAGTCTCGAGTCCATAGAGTGGTTGAAGGAATCTATAGTCCTCATCATTCTCGTCTCGCTTTCCTAGCAATCCCTTATGTTGAGGTATGTTAGGGCATCATCTTGCTATCAACCCTCCATGACCTGGAGCCTTGACGTGGTTGGTCCCCCTCTCTTACATTTTTGGTGAACCCAATGTAAACCCTTATAGTTATATTTTATAATACTGAAAGTTCTTTTCCTCATATTCTAGGAGTGTTGTAGGTGCAAGTGTTGTCAGGAGTTTTCCTTACAACCCAACTTGTGACCCCTAGTACACATAGTTGGAAGGTTCCAAAAGCATTGCATGACGAAACCTTAATTGGGTCACTACCTTATCATGTAACCTCTAGGAGGCTCTATGAAATTTTCATTTAGTGTGTGTGATGGCCTCTTTCCTACATCAGCCTATTCCCTCTACGCAACCTATGGGCAGTGGTACTGGTATAACCTTCACTTCATAGGACTTGTCGATGGGCTTTAATAGAGAAACATATCCTCTCTACATTCTTGTGAGGATAAATGGAAACACTATAGTAGGTGTTCTCATTGATCCAACGTCTCAAGTAAATATTATAACTGAGGAGATCATGTTAATCAAATTCATACATAAGGATGGGTATGATGCACCTGTGAGTACTTTCTGCACACACGATGGACTTTCTATACCTCCTATAGTTAGTATTGTCCTGTCAATTCTTGTCGGACCTAAGTCTATGAACCTTATGTTTGACATTATCCCAGGGTTTGAACTCTTCAGAGTGAAGCTGGGTATCCCTTGGCTGGTAGCTATGAATGCAGTTCCCTCGGTTGTGCGTAAGTATTTGAAATTCACTCATGAGGGTTACGTGCATGTGATCCATGACACCGGCTATAGACCATCAGTTGCACATGGTAGTTACTCCCTAGATTAATTTTGGCATGCACCTATAGGTCCTCTCCCACCCAATAAGGACCTCTTGTATCATACATATAAAAATTACAAGAAAGGGCATTCTAGGATAAAAGTGAGATACCCTCCTTCACCTTATGTTGTTTCACATAAGGCTTGTCTGAAAGTTGGCAGTGATACCACTATGGCATGTAGAAGAGAAGAAGAGAAGAGGTCTCAAGATCCTCCTTCTTCCTCTTCCAGTATTCAACCTAACACTTCCTCTCGCTCTATTGTGGTGCCATCCGCTTATGCCTCGCATTTGCGATATAGAATCTAATGGTGCTCGCTTGGCGAAGGTCCAAGCATCCTGTGTTTGAGCTTCTTGTCCTACCCACAAAGCCTAGGCCCATTTGGTATAGTAGACAAAAATTCCCCTATGGGGAATCCTTTGTGTCCCGACCTTTGCAACCTCCTACCGCTCCTACTCTTAAAGCAGTGAATGGGAAAAGGCCCACTACCAAGGCATTAGAGCTGACTCCCCCCACTGTCTCTGAAACTGTCCCTCTTGCTCCCATACAAGAGTCTATCCCTTCACTATAAATAGTTGTGGAGGGCACTCCCATGGCTAAGCAAGAGCCTTATGTTCCCTTGCAACCTCTGGCCTCTAGTTCAAAGAGTCGTAGGAACCGCCTTGCGTGTGAGAGCAAGAACCGGTGAAAGGATCTCTTGGTTGAGAAGGCCACATCACAAAGGAAGGAAGAGGAGATGACCACCCCTATGTTAGGGCCTCCTATCATGTCCTCCTCTATCCTCCCCTCTGTTTCCATCCAAACCAGCTCTGTATCGCTTTTGGCTTCCACTACGAGTGCAAATGTGCCTAACTCTAGAAAGGTGCAGGTGTTCATCACTCCTTCGATGGAGCCACCCTTATTGACATCTATTCTAGATGTTCCACCTTTCTCGAATCCCATAGATATGATTAACACCTCGGTTGTATCTACAAGGGTTCTTTCCTCCTCTTCCTTTTCCCTTCTTGCCTCATTTGTGGGAAGTTCACCTCCCCCAACTAAGAAGAAGGTAGATAGTGGTCCTTCTAGTAACAAACAATGTAAGAGGAACCCACCTTATTGGCAAGGCGGCCCCATGCTAACTTGTTCTATCCTAGTAACAAAACTAGTCCCAACTTCTCCTGAGTTCGTCACCACTCCTGAATTGCTTAGTCAGCTTAGCGGTGAACCTTAGATGCAACCTTCTCTGTCCGTCGAGATGAAACATGGAACTCCTATTAAGTGCATGTTTAACTTGGTGGATGAAGTTTTGACCCTATCAACGATCTTCACGAAGTCGCTGACCTTAGATCCACAAGAGCTAAGTGAAGGAGACCTTGTAGGTCCTTCTTCCTTAGCCCTTGTTGCGGGAGGGTCAGAAGCTCCTCCCCTTAACATTCCACCACTGTAGGTTGTTCCTCCTTCCCCCTATGATGATCAAGAGTGGGAAGTTGATGACCTCTTCGTTGACCAATGTTAGGGGAAGGCCTCTTCTTTATCTTTAGATTAGATGTGTGTTTTTTGTGATGTGTTTCCCCCATAATCATTCCATGTGTGCCAAGATGACCCTCGTCACCCCTATTGGTGCTCGGATATAGGTGTGGTGTTTGTGTTGTAAACCTTCTTCTATTTGTATCATCATTCTTCCATGTTTTTGATTGACTTTTGGAAAATTGCGGATGATGCAAAGTGTTGGGGGAATTTAGGCTTCCCTTCCATGTTGACCCATTTTTTTATTTTATCTTCTTGTGCATTATTCACACAACCTGATATAGTAGGGGTTGATGATAGTTCATTTATATAATATTATTATACTTATATATATTTATGAGCGGTTATGACCCTGAAATATTAGGCTACCCCTATGCCCTTTGTTTGTGTTCTCTTTCCTTTTTTGATTTCCCTTTATCTTTCTCTCTTCATTGCTTGAGTTGTCCCTCTCATGTATGAAAATGCCACCCCTACATCACTTGGTCTTCAGAAAATGCATTCATTGCCAATGAATCTTTTCTCAAGAATCCCCACACACTTCTTTGTAAGAATTGCATTCTCAACTTGAAACCCTAACAGAACATGTTTCCTTCATCATCGGTTCATAAAGAAAGAACTTGGAAACCTTCCTTTGAAGTGGGAATATATTTGATCTTCCCCTCGCGTGAGGGCATATTCTTCCTTTTGAATTCCTTGATGATGAATCGATTCGAGAAAGAAGACACCAGCTTTCAAACAACACGTCCCTTGAGTGGACGCCCTTTCTTATGTCAGGTTCCCGAGGGACCCCTTTGAATTTTTTTATCTCAAATGAACTATGTGGCCTCTAGCTTGGGGCTAGTCCGACTAGACCTATTTCATATCTTTGTGTCTAGCTTGGGGGTAGCCCAACTAGACCTCACTTTTCAAACAGTGCGTCCTTTGAGTGGAGCAAACCCATTCAATTAAATTCCCACCATTCCCACAAAAAAACCAAAAGGAAACCATATTTGAAAGGGAATTCGAATGAACCCTGGTTCGAATGAACCCTAGTTCGAATGAACCCCTAGGGGTTCGCTCGAACCCCCCATTTCCCTCCTTCTCCCCCTCAGGTGGTAAAAAATTCTAGAATTTTGCACTTCGAGCTCAGGTTGAGGATGAAAATGGAGGAGACTTCACAAACCCAACTGGATGATGGTAGTCCTTGGAATGAGCTATCTAACAAATATAATTTTAATATGTTTTGGTTTCATTATGTATTTTAGTTTTTTAGTTTTATTAAACATAGGTTTTTCACTAAAAATCAAGCTCTTTGTTCTGCACATGTGGAAAAATAGCAGATTATTAAAATTAAATTTTGAAAAATATGTTTAGGCTAGGTATTGATGTCCTTGATCCATTAAAAAATAAATTTAATTTTGATACATACAGAAAAATATATGATGTATACAGCTTGCCTATGTCTGAATTGTAACTGGTTTGACTTCGAAACTTGATTAAGGAAAAAATATTTAATAAAACACTATGAAACCAAATAAACAGGTTAGATATCATAGTTACAAATCTAAATTCAAAAAAATTAGAATTTTATCCTTCATACAAAAAAGTAATGATGTATATGGTGAGCATCACTCCTTAAAAATGTTGTTTTAAAAAAAAAAACTAGTTTTTGAAGGAGATGGAAAAAGAAGTGCAATTTGATTCCAAATAAATTGAAAAAAATATATTTATAATCTATAGAAAAAATTTCACAAATCACTAGTTTTCATCATCTTCAAATTCCTCACAATTAAGCCGCTATAGGAGCCCGAAAGTGAAGATTTAGGTAAAAAAAATAGTTCAGTGTCTAGCTTGCCCATAAATTGTAAACCAGTATTGTGAGATCAACCAGTGGACCCCTCTTCCTTTTGAAGGGTTTCTAAGGGACCCCTTTGAAATCCTTCCAACTTGTCGACAATCTACATGACTATCCTCTTACTTTCCTCCATGGCCGCTTTCTGACATGTTCTATCTGCAGGTAAACATGTCAATTTACGGGTGCACCTGTGAAGCCGCTTTTTGACTCTGTGGAGTCTACCTTCCTAGGTCTCCTTCAAGTGAGATATCTTGGGATACACCTTCCTTGTAGGTCTGTGGGCCTGTAAGCCTCTTACTTCCTGGGTCTCCTTCAAGCGAGATATCTTGGGATACACCTTCCTTGTAGGTTTGCAGGCCTGTAATGCGCTTACTTCTTGGGTCTCCTTTAAGTGAGAGATATTGGGATACTCATTTCTTGTAGGTATTTGGGTATGTAAGGTGCTTACTTCTTGGGTCTCCTTCATGCGAGAGATCTTGGGATACACCCTCCTTACAGGTCCATGGGCCTATAAGGTGCTTTCTTTCTTCAGCTACATAGTTTTGCAAAGCTATGAAGTCCTTTTCCTGTCCTGCACTCTCGAGTTCTCTAGATCGTGGTCTACTTCCTCGAGGGTTCAGGTATATATTTTTAGCTCTACTACTCCAATCTACTTTATCAAAGCACTCATCATTATTCATGCTCGCTAAAGCGGGGGCAAAATGTATAGGAGTGAATTTGCACCCCTTATGCAAATTCCCCTTTTACACATCCTCACTTTAGAAAACCGAATCCGAAGGAAAAATTACAATAAGCCCATTGCCTTCGTTCCACTTGGCGTCTATTTTGTGTGTCGGTAGAGGAATAACTGTCAAGGACACCCATGTGGTGTGCAAATGTTTGCACGATATGCTTATGTCCCTGAAAGATTCCCACATCTAGAGTTTGTAGAGGTGTTACACTTCCCATTGGAAGCCGAATTGTAATGCCCCCTTTGACCAACCTACCTGAATATGGCCATTTTCTTCACTCTCTACTTCAAATTCATTCTCTCCTCATTCATTGAGGACTCTAAGCATTCATTTTCATCTCTTCCACAATCACTAAGCAACTTCTTCATAATTTCTTCACTCTTAAGCAACACTCTTGTATTTCACAGTAGCAACATCAACACTCTATCAAGTCCCTAGAGAAACTATGGAGCCAAAACCATTGCAGAAGAGGCTTGAGTCCTCTCATTTTCTCCTCCATTAGCTAGTGAGCTCTTGGTGGAGGTGGTAAGCTTTCTACTCCTCTCCTCTACAATTTGGTTGAGTAGCATAACACTGCTTTGTAGTGCTTTTGTTCTCTTTATTGCATTCTTTTCTTTATGATATTTCTTCTCTATTATCATCATCTTGGTTGTTCGTGGAGGTGGAAACACCAAAATGGGGGTTTGACTAAGGCAAACCCCTATACAACCCCCCAATCATTTTCTTCTCTTTTGTGTGTAGGTGGAAGTATTCTTGGAGTTAGCTAGCAAACAAACATCTTTGTGAGATCATCCTTGCTATCCTCACTCTTTTTTATTTAATTTATCATATTCGTGCATACTTTATTTATGTCATACTATTATTTTGGCCTTTTGAACATAGCTAGCCAGGTTGTTAGTCAGTTTTCTCGAATCCAACCTTGTCCCTTTATTCCTTTGGTCATACAGATGACAACTAACCTGAGAGATGCCAGTGTGCCACGATATTGTCTCGAAGCCACAATTTTTTTCCTTGGATAGAGAGCCTTCTAAGACACAGTGTTGATCCTGAAAACTAATTCACCTAGCCCCATTTCAAGTCCCGGATCTATAGAGTGGTCAAAGGACTCTATAGTCCTCGTCATTCTCATCCTAAATTTCCTAACACTCCCTTAGGCTGAGGTAAGTTAGGGAAGCATCCTACTCTCGACCCTCCATGACCTGGGGCCTTGATGTGGTTGGTCCCCCTCTCTTACATTTTGTGAACCCAACATAAAACATTTTGGTTCCATTTTGCAGTACTAAAATTTATTTTCCTTGTATTCTAGGAGTGTTGTAGGTGCGAGTGTTGTCAGGCTTTTGCCTTACAACCCAACCTACGACCACTAGTATGCATAGTTGGAAGGTTCCAAAAGTATTGCATGATAAAACCTTAATTGGGTCACTACCTTATCCTGTAACCTCTAGGAGGCTCTGTGAAAGTTTCGTTTAGTGTGCGTGATGGCCTCTTTCCTCCATCAACCTATTCCCTTTGCACAAACTGTGGGCAGTGGTATTGGTATAACCTTCACTTCATAGGACTTGTCAATGGGCTTTAACAGAGAACTATCTCCTCCCTACATTCCTGCGAGGATAAATGGAAACACTGTAGCACATGTTCTTATTGATCTGACATCTCAAGTGAATATTATAACTGAGGAGATCATGTTAATCAACTTCCTACATAAGGATGGGTATGATGCACCTGTGATTACCATTTGCATGCACAACGAACTTTTTGTACCTCCAATAGGTAGTATTGTCCTATCGGTTCTCATTAGACCTAAGTCCATGAACCTTATGTTTGACATTATCTTGGGGTCTGAACTCTTCAAATTGAAGTTGGGTATCCCTTAGCTAGTAGCTATGAATGTAGTTCCCTCGATTGTACAAAATTATTTGAAATTCACTCATGAGGGTTCCATATATGTGATCCATGACATCGACTATAGACCGCTAGTTGCACATGGTAGTTACTCCTTAGATTAATTTTGGCCTACACTTTTTGATCCTCTCCTACCCAAGGAGGACCTCTTGTATCACACATATCAAAATTACAAGAAAGAAAATTCTAGGTTGAAAGTGAGATACCCTCCTTCACCTTATGTTGTTTCACATAGGGCTTGCCTAAAAGTTGGCAATGATGTTGCCAAGGCATGTACAAGAGAAGAAGAGAAGTGGTCTTGAGATCCTCCTTCTTCCTCTTTTGTTTTTCATCTTGATGCTTCCTCTCACTCTA
The DNA here is from genome assembly GCA_007115665.2 of Sequoiadendron giganteum. NCBI lineage: Eukaryota > Viridiplantae > Streptophyta > Pinopsida > Cupressales > Cupressaceae > Sequoiadendron > Sequoiadendron giganteum. The sequence goes on along the minus strand of CM021105.1, from coordinate 134,093,593 downwards.
CTATGGTGCCATCCGCTTCTAACTCACGTTTGTGAGAGAATCCAATGGTGCCCACTTGGTGAAGGTCCAAGCATCCCGCGTTTGAGCTTCTTGTCCTATCCATGAAGCCTAGGCTCATTTGATATGGTAGACAAAAATTCCCCTATGGGGAATCCTCTGTGTCCTGGCCTTTGTGGCCCCCTACCTCTCTTGCTTCTAAAGCAATGAATGGGAAAAGGCCCCCTATTGAGGCATTAGCGACAACTCCCCTTGTTGTTTCTGAACCTATCCATCCTACTCCCATTCAGGAGTATGTCCATCCACTATAAATAGCTATGGAGGACACTCCCATGTTTGAGCAGGAGCCTTTCATTCCCTCGCAACCTTTGGCCTGTAGTTCAAAGAGTCCCAGGAACCGCCTTTCGTGCAAGTGCAAGTGCCAGTGAAAGGCTCTCTTGGCTGATTAGGCCACCTTATAGAGGAAGGAAGAGGATATGACTGCCCCTTTATTAGGGCCTCCTATTGCATCATCCTCTATCCTCCCCTATGTTTCCATCTAAACCAGCTTCATATTGTTTTCGGCTTCCTCTATGAGTGCAAATGTGCCTGGCCCTAGAAAGGTGTAGGTGTTCATCAATCCTTCAGTGGAGCCACCCTTTTTGACATTCGTTTGGGATGTTCCACATTTATTGAAGCCCATAGATATTATTTACACCTCGGTTGTATCTAAGACGGTTCTTTCCTCCTCCTCTTCCCTTATTGCCTCATCTATGGGAAGTTCGCCTCCTCGAATGAATAAGAAGTTAGAGAGTGGTCCTTCTAGCAATGGAGGAAGTAAAAGGAACCCACCTTCTTTGAAAGGCAGCCTCACTCTGAATTTTTATATCCTAGTAATGGAACTAGTCCTGACTTCTCTTGAGTTTGTCAAAGCTCCTGAATCACTTGATGAGCTAAGCAGTGAACCTTAGGCACAACCTTCTCCGTTCATCAAGGTGAAACATGACACTCCTATTAAGTGCATGTTTAACTTGGCAGATGAAGTTTTGACCCTATCAATGATCTTTGCAATGTCATTGACCTTAGACCCACAAGAGTTGAGTGAAGGAGACCTTACAAGTCCTTCTTCCTTAGCCCTTGTTGTGGGAGGGTTGGAAGCTCCTCCCCTTAACATTCCACAACTGCAGGATCATCCTCCTTCCCCCTATGATGATCTAAAGTGGGAAGCCGATGACCTAGGGGGAGGCCTCTTCTTTATCTTTAGATTGGATGTGTGTGCGTTATGATGTGTTTCCCCTGTAATCATGCTATGTGTGCTAGGATGACCCTCGTCACCCATGTTGGTGCTTGGATACAAGCATGGTGTTTGTGTTGTAAACCTTCTTCTATTTGTATCATCATTCTTCCATGTTTGTGATTGACTTTTGGCAAATTGGGGACGATGCAAAGTGTTGATGGAATTTAGGCTTCCCTGCCATGTTGACCCAATTTTTTATGTTGACCCTAAAATATTAGGCTACCCCTATGCCCTTTGTTCATGTTCTCTTTCCTTTTTTTCCTCCACCTTATCTTTCTCTCTTCTTTGCTTGAGTTGTCCCTCTCATGTGTGACAATGCAACCCCTACATCACTTGGTCTTCAGAAAATGCATTTGTTGCCAACAAATCTTTTCTCAAGAATCTCCACACACTTCTTTGTAAGAATTGCATTCTCAACTTGAAACCCTAACGAAACATGTTTCCTTCATCATGGATTTGTAAAGAAAGAACTTGGAAACCTTCCTCCAAAGTGGGAATATCTTTGATCTTCCCCTCGCATGGGGGCATATTCTTCCTTTCAAATTCCTTAATGAAGTGAAAATATTTTAGAAGGATTCCTTGATGATGAACGATTCAAGAAAGAAGACACCAGCTTTCAAACAATGTGTCCCTTAAGTGGACCCCCTTTCTTAGGCCGAGTTCCCGAGGACCCCTTTGAAATTTTTTATCTTAAATGAATTCTATGGCATCTAGCTTAGGGGCAGCCTGACTAGACCTATTTCATATCTTTGTGTCTACCTTGGGGGTAGCCTGACTAGACCTCACTTTTCAAATAGTGCATCCTTTGAGTGGACCCCTCTTCCTTTTCAAGGGTTTCCAAGGGACCCCTTTGAAATCCTTCCAACTTTTTGAAACTTTGCATGACTATCTGCATACTTGCCTACGTGGCCGCTTTCTGACATTTTCTATCTGCGGGTAAACATGTCTATTTACGGGTGCACCCATGAAGCCACTTTTTGACTTTGCGGAGTCTACCTCCCTAGGTCTCCTGCAAGTGAGAGATCTTGGGGTACACCTTCCTTGTAGGTCTGCGAGCCTATAAGGCACTTACTTCCTAGGTCTCCCTCAAACAAGAGATCTTGGGATACACCTTTGTTGCAGGCCTACAGGCCTGTAAGGCGCTTACTTCTTGGGTCTCCTTCAAGCAGGAGATATTGGGATACTCCTTCCTGACAGGTTTGTGGGACTATAAGGAACTTACTTCCTAGGTCTCATTCATGTGAGAGATCTTGGGATACACCCTCCTTATAGGTCCATGGGCCTGTAAGGTGCTTTCTTTCTTTAGCTTCATAGTTTTGTAGAGCTATGAAGTCCCTTTCCTATCCTGCACTCTCAGGTTCGCCAGATCACAATTTTCTTTGTTGATGGTCCAGCTATACATTTTTAACTCTACTACTTCTTCGATCTACTTTACCAAAGAAATCATTAGTATTCATGCTCGCTAAAGTGGGGGAAAAATGTATAGGAGCGAATTTTCACCCCTTACGCAAATTCTCCTTTTACACATCCTCACCTTAGAAAACCAAATCCGAAGGAAAAATTCCACATAAGCCCTTTGCCTTCATTCCACTTGGCATTTGTTTTTTGTGTTGGCAGAGGAATAACTGTCAAGGACACCCGCACAATGTGCAAATGTCTGTGCAGGTCACTTACACCCCTGGCAAATTCCCACATCTAGAGCCTGTAGAGGCATTACACTTCCCATTGGAAGCCAAATTGTAATGCCCCCTTTTACCAACCGACCCAAATATGGTCGGTTTCTTCACTCTCTACTTCAAATTCATTCTCTCCTCATTCATTGGGGACTCTAAGCATTCATTTTCATCTCTTCCACAATCTCTTCACTCTCAAGCAACATTCTCAAGTACTTCACAGTAGCAACATCAACACTTAGTCAACTCCCTAGAGCAAGTATGGAACCAAAACCATTATAGTAGAGGCTTGAGTCCTCTCATTTTCTCCTCCATTAGCTAGTGAGATCTTCGTGGAGGTGGTAAGATTTCTACTCCTCTTCTCTATGATTTGGTTGAGTAGCATAACACTGCTTTGTAGTGCTTTTGTGCTCTTTATTGCATTCTTTTCTTTATCATATTTCTTCTCTATTATCATCATCTTGGTTGTACATGGAGGTGGAAACACCAAAATAGGGGTCTGACAATCCCCTAACCATTTTCTTCTCTTTTGTGAGTAGGTGGAAGTATTCTTGGAGTTAGATGGAAAACAAACATCTTTGTGAGATCATCCTCGCTATCCTCACTCTTGTTTATTTTCTTTATCATATTTGTATGCATACATTATTTATGGCATAGTGTTGTTTTCACCTTTTGAACATAGCTAGCTAGGTTGTTAGTCAATTTTCTCAAGTCCAACCTTGTCCCTTTAGTACTCTGGTTGTACAGATGCCGGTGCACCTGAGAGATGCCAACACACCATGCTATCATCCCAAAGCCGTGCTTTCATCCTCGGATAGAGAGCCTTCTAAGACATAGTGTTGATCCTAAAAAGTGATTCACTTAGCCCCATTTCGAGTCTCGGGTCTACTGAGTGGCTAAAGGACTCTATAGTCCTCATCATTCTTATCCCACATTTCCTAACACTCCCTTAAGCTAAGGTAAGTTAGGGAAACATCCTATTCTCGGTCCTTTGTGACCTGGGGCCTTAATGTGATTGTTCCCCCTCTCTTACATTTTTGGTGAACCCGACATAAACCACTTTGGTTCCATTTTTTGATACTGAAAGTTTTTTTCCTTGTATTCTAGGAGTGTTGTAGGTGTGAGTATTGTGAGGCTTCTTCCTTACAACCCAACCTACGACCCCTAGTACGCATAGTTGGAAGGTTCCAAAAGTATTGCATGATGAAACCATAATTGGGTCACTAGCTTATCCTGTAACCTATAGGACGCTCTATGAAAGTGTCATTTAGTGTGTGTGATTTCCTCTTTCCTACATCAACCTATTCCCTTTGTGCAGCCTATGGGAAGTGGTACTGGTATAACCTTCACTTCATAAGACTTGCCGATGGGCTTTAACAGAGAACCATCTCCTCTCTACATTCCTGCGAGGATAAATAGAAACACCATAGCAAATGTTATCATTGATCCGATGTCTCAAGTGAATATTATAATTGAGGAGATCATGTTAATCAACTTCCCACATAAGGATGGGTCTGATGCACCTGTGAGTACCATCCACACACACGACAGACTTTTCGTACCTCCTATAGGTAGTATTGTCCTGTCGGTTCTCATCAAACCTAAGTCCGTGAACCTTATGTTTGACATTATCCCAAGGTCTGAACTTTTCAAAGTGAAGCTGGGTATCCCTTGGCTGGTAGCTATGAATGCAGTTCCCTTGGTTGTGCATAAGTGTTTGAAATCCACTCATGAGGGTTCCATGCATGTGATCCACAACACAGGCTATAGACCGTCGGTTGCACATGGTAGTTACTCCTTAGATTACTTTTGGCCTGCACTTGTTGGTCCTCTCTCGCCTAAGAAGGACCTCTTGTATTGCATATATCAAAATTACAAGAAAGGGCATTCTAGGTTGAAAGTGAGATACCCTCCTTCACCTTATGATGTTTCACATAGGGCTTGCCTGAAAGCTAACAGTGATGTTGCCAAGGAACGTAGAGGAGAAGAAGAGAATCAGTCTCGAAATCCTCCTTCTTCCTCTTCCGTTGTTCAGCCTAACGCTTCCTCTCACTCTGCCATGGTGCCATCCACTTCTGCCTCACGTTTGCGAGAGAATCCTATGGTGCCTGCTTGGCAAAGGTCCAAGCGTCCTGCATTCGAGCTTCCTGTCCTATCCAAGGAGCCTAGGCCCATTCGATACGGTAGATGAAAATTCCCCTATGGGGAATCCTCTATGTCTTGGCCTTTACGGCCTCCTACTGCTCCCACTCCTAAAGCAGTGAACGGGAAAAGGCTCGCTGCTAAGGCATTAGAGCCAACTCCCCCGCTATCTTTGAACTTGTCCCTCCTGCTCCCATTCAGGAGTTTGTCCCTTTGTTGGAAATAGCTATGGATGACACTTCCATGGTTGAGTAGGAGCCTTCCGTTCCCTCGCAACCTCTGACCTCTAGTTCAAAGAGTTGTAGGAATCGCCTTGCATGCGAGCGTAAGCACCAATAAAAGGATCTCTTGGCTGAGCAGGCTACCTCTTAGCGGAAGGGTGAGGAGATGACCACCCCTATATTAGGGCCTCCTGTTGCATCCTCCTCTATCATCCCTATGTTTCCATCCAAACCAGCTTTGTATCACTTTTGGCTTCCACTGCGAGTGCAAATGTACTTGACCCTATAAAGGTGCAAGTGTTCATCACTCCTTCAGTGGAGCCGCTCTTGTTGACATCCGTTTTGGATGTTCCACCTTTCCCGAAGCCTATAGATATGATTAACACCTTGGTCGTATCTACAATGGTTCTTTCCTCCTCCTCTTCCTCTGCCCTTCTTGCCTCGTTTGTGGGAATTTTTCCTCCCTCAACAAAGAAGGTAGATAGCAGTCCTTCCAGCAATGAAGGACGTAAGAGGAACCCACATTCTCTGAAAGGCGGCCCTGTGCTAACTTGTTATGTCCTAGTAACGGAACCAGTCTTGGCTTCTCTTGAGTTTGTCACAACTCTTGAATCACTCAGTGAGCTTAGTGGTGAACCTTAGATGCACCCTTCTCTATCTATTGAGGTGAAACATGGCACTCCTATTAAGTGCATGTTTAACTCAGTGGATGAAGTTTCAAACCTATCAACAATATTTTTGAAGTCGCTAACCTTAGACCCACAAGAGTTGAGTGAAGGAGACCTTGTAGGTCCTTCTTCCTTTGCCCTTGTTGCGGGAGGGTCGGAAGCTCCTCCCCTTAACATTTCACCACTGTAGGCTCATCCTCCTTCCCCCTATGATGATCTAGAGTGGGAATCTGATGACCTCTTGGTTGATCAATGTTAGGGGGACCCCTCTTCTTTATCTTTAGATTAGATGTGTCTGTTGTGATGTGTTTCCCAAGTAATCGTGCTATGTGTTCCTAGATGACCCTTGTCACCCCTGTTGGGGCTTGGATACAGGCGTGGTGTTTGTGTTGTAAACCTTCTTCCATTTGTATCATCATTCTTCCATGTTTGTGATTGATTTTCGGAAAATTAGGGATGATGCAAAGTGTTGGGGGCACTTAGAATTCCCTTCTATGTTGACCCAATTTTTTATTTTATCTTCTCATGCATTATTCACATGGCCTGATATAGTAGGGGGTTGATGACAGTTCATTTATATACTATTTTATACATATATATTTATGAGCAGTTATGACCCCAAAATATTAGGCTACCCCTATGCCCTTTGTTCGTGTTCTCTTTCCTATTTTTCTTTCCCCTTATCTTTCTCTCTTCTTTAATTGAGTTGTCCCTTTCATGTGTGAAAATGCAACCCCTACATCACTTGGTGTTCAGAAAATGCATTTGTTGCCAACGAATCTTTTCTCAAGAATCTCCACACACTTCTTTGTAAGAATTGCATTCTCAACTTGAAACCCTAATGGAACATGTTTCCTTCATCATGGGTTTGTAAAGAAAGAACTTGGAAAGCTTCCTCTAAAGTTGGAATATCTTTGATCTTCCCCTCACATGGGGGCATATTATTCCTTTTGAATTCCTTGATGGATTGAACATATTTTAGAAGGATTCCTTGATGATGAATTGATTCGAGAAAGAAGGCACCAACTTTCGAACAATGCGTCCCTTGAATGGACTCCCTTTCTTAGGCCGAGTTCCCGAGGTACCCCTTTGAATTTTTTTATCTCAAATGAATTCTAGGGCGTCTAGCTCGGGGGCATCCTGACTAGACCTATTTAATATCTTTGTGTCTAGCTTGGGGGCAACCTGACTAGACCTCACTTTTGAAACAGTGCGTCCTTTGAGTGGATCCCTCTTGCTTTTGAAGGGTTTTCGAGGGACCCCTTTGAAAGCCTTCCAAATTTTTGACGGTCTGCATGACTGTCCGCTTACTTGCCTGCATGGCCACTTTCTAACATGTTCTATTTGTAGGTAAACATGTCACTTTAGGGGTGAGCCTGTGAAGCCTCTTTTTGACTATGCAGAGTTTTCCTTCCTAGGTCTCCTTCAAGTGAGAGATCTTGGGATACACCTTCCTTGCAGGTCTGTGGGCTTGTAAGGCGATTAATTCCTAGGTATCCTTCAAGTGAGAGATCTTGGGATACACCTTTATAGGTCTATAGGTCTGAAGGCGCTTACTTCCTAGGTCTCCTTCAAGCGAGACATATTTTGATACTCCTTCCTTGTCGGTCTGGGGGCCTGTAAGGAGCTTACTTCCTGGGTCTCCTTCATGCAAGAGATCTTGGGATACACCCTCCTTACAAGTCCATGAGCCTGTAAGGTGCTTTCTTTCTTTAGCTTCATAGTTTTGTAGAGTAATGAAGTACTTTTCCTGTCCTGCACTCTCGGTTTCGCCAAATCACGATCTGCTTCCTTGACGGTCCAGGTATACATTTTTAACTCTACTTCTTCTCTGATCTACTTTATCGAAGCACTCATCAGTATTTGTGCTTGCTAAAGTGGGGGGAAAATGTATAGGATCGAATTTTCACCCCTTACGCAAGTTCCCCTTTTACACATCCTCACTTTAGAAAACAAAATCCGAAGGAAAAATTCCACATAAGCTCATTTCCTGCGTTCCACTTGGTATCTGTTTTGTGTGTCGGTAGAGGAATAACTGTCGAGGACACCTCGCACGACGCATAAACATCCACGTGGCATGCTTATGTCCCTGGCAGATTCCCGCGTCTAGAGCTTGCAGAGCCATTACACTTCCCATTGGAAGCCGAATCGTAACACCCGCTTTGACCAACCGACCCAAATATGGTCGTTTTCTTCACTCTCTACTTCAAATTCATTCTCTCCTCATTCATTGAGGACTCTAAACATTCATTTTCATCTCTTCCACAATAACTAAGCAACTTCTTCACAATCTCTTCACTCTCAAGCAACATTCTTGTACTTCACAACAACAACATCAACACTTCATCAACTCCCTAGAGCAAGTGTGGAACCAACACCATTGTAGTAGAGACTTGAGTCCTCTCATTTTCTCCTCCATTAGCTAGTGAGCTCTTGGTGGAGGTGGTAATCTTTCTCTTCCTCTCCTCTATGATTTGGTTGAGTAGCATAACACTACTTTGTAGTGCTTTTGTGCTTTTTATTGCATTCTTTGCTTTATCATATTTCTTCTCTATTATCATCATCTTGGCTTTCCATGGAGGTGGAAACACCGAAACAGGGATCTAACTAAGGTAGGCCCCTATATAACCCCCCAACCAATTTCTTCTCTTTTGTGTGTAGGTGGAAGTATTCTTGGAGTTAGCTGGAAAACAAACATCTTTGTGAGATCATTCTCGCTATCCTCACTGTTGTGTATTTTCTTTATCGTATTCGTGCATACATTATTTATGTCATAGTGTTGTTTTGGACTTTTGAACATAGCTAGTTAGGCCATTAGTCAATTTTTTTGAGTCCAACCTTGTCTCTTTAGTCCTCTGGTAATACAGACGCCAATGCACCTAAGAGATGCTAGCGTGCCATGCTGTCGTCTCGGAGCCACGCTTTTGTCCTCAGACAAAGAGCCTTCTAAGACATAGTGTTGATCCTAAAAACTGATTCGCTTAGCCCCATTTCGAGTCTCGGGTCTACAAAGTGGTCTAAGGACTCTATAGTCCTCCTCATTCTCGGTCTACATTTCCTAACACTCCCTTAAGTTGAGGTAAGTTAGGGCAGCCTCCTGCTCTCAGCCCTCCATGACCTGGGGCCTTGATGTCGTTGGTCCCCCTCTCTTATGGTGTGATTACTTGGATAATGGTGGATGATGACTGATGGTTTGCTTGAAACAAAATTGGAGTGATGACCTCTTATACATGGCCTATGAACATAATTTGAGATTTTTAGTGTGGGAGTCAAAACATAACAACTAATTGGGACTAAGTTTGGTTGGGGTGATAATCAATTTTGGCATTGGATAAAGTGGGTCAAGGCTTCACATGTGGTTTTGAATTGGGCAAAGAAAATATTATTATGAGAGTTAGGAATGTTTCAAGTAGAGGTAAAATGGTATTTCCTAGTCTAAGATAGGGTCTGAGGTCAATGAAAGTTCCAAATTAATCAAAATTATGTGTTATGGTTATGCAATTAGGACACCCACACAAAGTGGTGTAAAACACTAAACATATGAAGGGGTGTCCTTTTTATCTCTACTATAATATAGCTCTAACATGTGTATGTTGGTATTTGTAATGACAAAATAGTTTTTATAAAGATATAAGTAGTTATTAAATTAAACAAACAATTATGATGAAGATGATTTAATAGTTGACTTTCAATCCCCTTTCAAAATCTTCAATATATAATAAACACATCTAAATTGATAATTATCACTATTTAATAGATATTTCTATTTGAAAATATTTAAACTAATATTAAATTATTCTTTTCTTATATAAAAAAGTATTTAAATATTATGAAAATATATTAATTGGAAAGGGTGCAAATTTAAAAATATATATTTTATTTTATTTAAAACTTTTATTAAATAACACGATTCTTTGATTATAATCTTGTCAATTTTAATCAATACAAAATATATATAGTAAACTATATAATCACAATTTCATATACTCTATCTATCAATAAAATAATAGAGCTATGTTACTTTCATAATCTTAATTCATAAATATTTTAATCAGCAAAAAAATTAGTAATCTATATACTCATAAATTCATATACCCTATATATCAATAATAGAGCTATGTTACTTTCATGACCTTAATTTATAAATATTTTTTTAACTAGTTGGAAGAACAAATTGTATACCCCTTCAATATATTCAAAAAATCTCTTTTTGACTAGATTTTTCTTGACAATTAAAGGATATTGAAAAGCTCTACACAAAGAATACAAACATGTAAATGCATCTTCACTAGAGAACAAAATGTCCTATAACAAAAATAATTATATAAGTTACAATGAGAAAAATATACTTCTTTTAGACTAGATTTTTCTTGACAGCTAAAAGATGTACAAAATTTACACCAAAAATCTAATCATATAGATATACCTTCACTAAAAACGCAACACAACCTAACCCTATTGACAAAGAGAACACAATCTCATTCATCTCCTGAAAGAAACATTTAGATAGCATTTAACTAAGAAAACATTTAGATAACATTTAACTAGCTTGTAATATATGTTGAAGCCTCCCTACACCTCATGCTAGCAATCTCTAGCTTAAGCCTCACAATGAAGGGACCACCTAACATTCAATGAAATAATGGTAACACTTTATTTTGACCTTATTTGGAAAGGATCCAAAAGAGGGGACCAAAAGGACCACCCTTCATAGCGTAATTAAATTTTACTTATTAAAAAAATATTAAAAATGTTTTAATTTGTTTGGTACAGCGTTAAAAAACATTCAAATGTCATTGGACAACAAAATCTGGTTTGAAGCCCGTGCATATGGAGAAACGTTGGTGTGGATTAACAGTAAAATTTTAGTCATCAAATTAAGTCACTTTCCGTCAATTAACTCTAAAAATTAGAGTCAACTAAAGGAAGATGAAAGCTAAAGCTTCCGCTGCTGGGGTCTTTTAGCACGCAAGAAATTGAGATATAGACAAATTATGCACCAGAATAATTTAATAAATAATACAAAGATTGGAGATCAAATTTCATCTCAATTTGTATGCACCCATCGTCTGATTTTCTTTCAGTTGCTGATTTGGAAGACAGTTTGGATAACTTTGCCAGCTGTTTCGTAATTGTTGACACTAATTCATGTGTTTAAATCCCCACAAGCTTTGATTTCTGTGTAGAGGCAAAATTTAGAGCTGGGTATTCGATTTTTGAGCAGATTTCTGCCATTTGGCATTGCAAACAAACATTCGTGGCTCACAGTGAAGGTTTCCATTAAATTGAAGCTTGTCTGTTAACTGACCATTCTGTGGAGGATATGGATTACAGTGATGAAGTGGAGAATGGAATGGATGGAAAGCGGCCTCTTTTGTTGCCTGAGATAGGGAGTTCGCGGCCTCTTTTATTGCCTGAAAGAGGCATGTCCAGTTATAGGGGATCTGAGATGTTCAGAGGGAGTACTGCTACTGCTATCTTCTGTACACTGGTTGTGGCCTTGGGGCCTGTGCAGTTTGGATATACAGTAAGTTTTTCTTTTGGTATGCCTTACTGACAAGTTTTCATATGCAGTGCAATGCATTATCTTGGATTTTCATTGCCCAAATGGGCTTAATGCCTCGTTGATTTGTTTTGAGTACCCTGTGTATGAAATCCAGAACTTATCTGCAGCATCAATGAATCTGATTGAAATGTTGCAACTTTGTTAATTATATGCATATATTGTAAGTATCTATGTCCAAGTGGGTTGATTACAGGAGTGAATGTTGTTTCAATCTAGAAATTTAATGCCCAGATTGACAGACTGGATTAATTGGTCCTCAGATTGATGCAAATAAGAGAGGGTGAAAAAGGCACAGTAGAAACAGAGCATCTCTTTAACTTTATTATGATGATATCAATATCGCAGTCACCAACAATTTTATAAAATCTTAAATCAAGACCTTCAAATCAGGCTTGGTGAATTTATTGGTACACCACAACACCCTTACAAACATCTCGTATAGGTATTGCAGATGCCACACTGACCTAAAGACCTTGATCACAAACAAGTACATGAAACTTCGAATCAAGGCAATCAAACAGAGTCTAATGAATTTGCATTAGAACTGAACATCTTATGATTTATAAAAACAATTATATGCCTGAACACGGATGGTCATGAGGTCTAAACCGATTGGTTCATCATTTTGATCAATATATAAGGTGAATTGAAAACAATCTGCATGTGAGCTTCTACAAGGGGTTTCATACGTTAAACTGATTACCAAAAAAAACTACTATAGACTTACCTTTTTAGCGTACACATATATATAAGTCCACACGAGATCCTTCAAGTTCTTAGGGATGGAAAAAAACGCTGTGGAAATAAATATTTACATTAAGATCTGTTGTAGCTCAGCTGTCATTTACCGTAAGGCTGTGCTAGAATCCCTTTGCCTCTTCATAGTGCCTTTTTTCCGATGTTTTAATACATCCTTGATATAACTGCCCACTTCCTCAGATAGCAAACTTAGTAACCTGTATAAGCTGTTCAGATCTTCATGAGTAGGGAGTCCTTCTGCCTTAATGTAGTATCACATGTCTCTCATCCTCAACTCCTCCTTAAATGCAAAACCAACATAGGCATTTTTCTCTGTTTATATTTTTCCATCTGCTTGTTTCCGTTGCTACCATGATGAGAAATGAGTCTGTATTTGCTAACTATGTGTCTCTTTTATATTCAGATTTTCTTTTTGGAGGTAATTTTGTTCTGTTTAGGTGAATACATATAAGATTCAGAAGGGTATTCTTCTCACTTTATCTTTAGTTCCATGGTTACTCTTGTTAGTTCTTTTGACGTAGGCCTAGATACTGATGGGTGTTTCCTGAAGCATTCGTGTGCACACATACACATACACATATGTGTGTGTGTGTGTCTAGTTTTCATGTCTTTATGTTTTGTTGCATTAGCTTTATTACATTTATAAGTTTTCAGTGGGCTAGCTGTCATTGTTCTTGTAGGTATGTACGTAGTTTTCATGTTTACTTGTCTTAGTTATTTTAGATACTAATGATTTTGCCTTGCTTCAGAATGGGTATTCATCTCCTGCTCAAGATGCCATCACAAGTAGTCTTAGCCTCACAGTCTCTCAGGTTTTGTATCTTGATTCTGATTTCTAGCATATTATTAACTCTTTGCTCTATTTGGTACATAATATCGTTTGGGTGAATATGAACTTATGTGTATAGCTTGTTCTCATACTTAATTAACTGCAGTACTCTTTATTCGGTTCTCTATCCAATGTTGGTGCTATGGTTGGAGCCATAGCAAGTGGGAAAGTTGCTGATTACATTGGACGGAAAGGGGTGAGTGTTTCTGACATCTTATGTCCTATCAGTGATGCTCTAAATTTATATTGTTGTGATACATTATTGACTAAAACTAGTCAATTCTTTAATTAATTTCATATTGCAAACTAGAGTCTCTTGACAAAGCTTGGGTCTTGCTGTTATATGCAGGCACTAATAGTGGCAGCCATCCCAAATATTGCGGGATGGCTAACCATTGCTTTTGCAAATGTAAGTTATCTCCATCAAAATCTGTATGGAACTTGAATTGGCCATTTTCAAAATGAAAATTTGTAAATATATTGTGCAATATATGTTTGTGAAGGAAGAATTTGAAATGATTTTGGAAGCAGTTAGCTTCTAAACAGCAACTACAAGCATGAATTTCATTCAGTTGTGTTGCTTTTTTTGTATGCAGGATGCTACATTGTTGTATGTGGGTAGATTATTGACAGGGTTTGGTGTGGGAGTGATATCATTCACAGTAAGCTTATCAACTTTTCTGCATGCCTATACTTTATGAAAGGTTTGTCAAGGTGGGCAATTTATTTATGTTTTCATGAATCTGATTCTCTCCATATTCTATGGTAAATTCAGGTACCTGTATATATTGCTGAAACAGCTCCAAAGCAACTGCGGGGTTCTCTTGGCGCTGTAAATCAGGTAAGCTTCTTCCATCAATTGATTTCCCCTTAAAATTACTATCTCAACATGGTTTTCAGAGAAGTACATGCCAGTGATATATTTGACAACCAGAGAGTTAAGCTGTCTTAGCAATAACCTGAAAGTGGCTGAAGAATGCTTCCTGTGGAACAGCTTTCTGTTACTATTGGCATAATGCTGGCATATCTCTTTGGACTTTTTGTACCATGGAGGCCTCTGGCAATTATAGGTATGTAATTAGGGAGGAAAATCTAACATTCAGTGGCTGAAGTCCATGGTGGTCTCCAAAGAGATTGAGATCTGAGAGTTTTGAATGGTGATGCAGGTGTAACTCCTTGTGCCCTTTTGATTATTGGGCTATTCTTTATTCCAGAATCACCAAGATGGCTGGTGAGCAATTAAGAAGTTAAAGACTAACAATCAGTGATTTAAATTTTAAACCTAAAATACTTGGTTAGACTTACATATACTACATTTTGTATTCTATTATCTTATTGAACATATGTTCATGTGGGGAACAGGCTAAGATAGGCATGACTTCAGCTTTTGAAGGTGCATTACAGACTCTTCGTGGGTATGAAACTGATGTAACAGTTGAAGAAGCTGAAATTAAGGTAATGCTCTGATATGGATACAATATTTTCAAAGCTTTTAGTTCCATATGCATCTTTTTGCATTTTTTCTATCTACTTTCCAAACAGAGAGTTCTCTTCAATCCATTCCTTTTAGAGATCATACAGCATTCTAAATTTTCCACTCTACTGCTAGTGCTAATTGTTCCCTCTGTTTCTCCCTTATCTATTGGTTTTTAAGTCTGATTAATTGTTGATATTGTTAGTAGACTAATTATTCATGAAAGCCTTTTGCGGACTTTGGCTGAGTTCCATTACTCTTTATCTTTGTAAAGTTTAAATCAGAGCAAGGCAATATGCTTGTAATTATAACTAATGCAAAATGTTGCCACATTATAGAGCGCAGTGGAGATAGACAATCAGGAAAGTCAAATTGGTTTCTCTGAACTCCTTGAGAAACGATATTTATACCCTCTGGCTGTAAGTTTTATACCATACCTTGGCAGTCGAAATCCAATCTACAGCACAATGCTTCTTTTTTTAAAAATAATTTATCTTTTTGACCTACAGCTTCTAGGAATATGAATTTATGATTCTTTGTTTTTTCTAATCATTTCAAGAAATAAATTATTGCAGATAGGGATTGGGTTGCTGCTATTGCAGCAATTGAGTGGAGTTAATGGAATTATGTTCTACAGTACCTCCATTTTCAAATCTGCAGGTAAGTCCTTTCTATATATCTAGCATACTTTTCTTAAAAAGGTCAAGCAGGAGCATGAATTTTATTTTTATCTATTTAGGTATGATGTATATGCAATAAAAATTAGTGGCTGATATTTATTATTTATCAATTGGATAGTTTAAAAAAATCTTCAAACATTTCACCAAAAGAAAATGAAAATATAGTCAGGATTATAAACGGGTTAAGATCAGTAAAATTTTCCATATAATATATAAAGCTGTTTAAAGTTTAAACATTACAAAAATGTTTTATTAACTTTTTAATCACAATTCAATAAGTGGAATTTCAAGAGAACGACAATTGACTGGAGTTTTGTACTCGGAGAATGACCTTGCATACTATTGATTTCAAGTACATTTTAAAAGTTTAATGTAATTGATTAGCTCTTCTGGTTTGACAAATTCTGATAAAGATTGTAGCTTTATGAGATTTCTATTATATATTAGATGATATAAAGGCATGGAACAAAAATATTTGATTCAACAATGTGCACAGATTTGAGCTTGATTTCTTAAATCTCACAGGCATTTCATCTGGCAATGTTGCAACCCTTGGACTTGGTGCCATCCAGGTCTCTGACTTGTTTACTGATTTTTTAAGTTTCATACCCTTAGTTTGAAATTTTCAATCTGTTTAATTATTGGTGCAAAGCCTTTGAGTTTAAAGTTTTTACTCTGCCTGGTTTGCAGGTCATTATGACTGCTGTAACTACATGGTTGATGGACAGAGCTGGTCGGCGCATCCTCCTCATGGTAAGTAGCTATCACCTGCTTAGGTGCTGCAACTAATAAATCTATTTGGTAAATAATGAGATTCAGTCATTACAATTGACAGAAACATATTTTTCTTTTAACAGATCTCATCTGGTGGAATGGCTTTCTTCATTTTCCTTGTTGGTCTTGCATTTTTCTTAAAGGTAATATCCCGATGTCATCTGTCATGAATAGTTCTTGAAATTTTGTTTTGCTGTCTAAAGAGCAAAGAGAAACTTGAAACTGTCAAAATTATTGCCTGAATGTTCCTTGAAGCTAAAAAGTGTTCCTTATTTTTTTAATAAATTGCAGAGCCATGTGTCTGGAGATTCGTATGAAACATTTTTCAGTGTTTTGGCCTTACTTGGTTTGTTGGTAAGAGATTAATTTTATTGAAGCTTATAAGATTAATATCAACTGAAACGTCACAGAGATTGGGGAGGCAATAATAGAAAGCTTGCACCAGTACTTTAATATAAATAATTAAACCAGTATATCATTCTGGTTTTAAAGGACAAATAGAAATTTAAGACTCCAATCTAAGTTCAAATGAACTGACTAAAAGTTTGTGTTTCATTACAGTTTTACATAATTGCCTTCTCTCTTGGTATAGGAGCCATCCCATGGGTTCTCATGTCAGAGGTAAATATACATCTTCTGATTCAAGCTAAAAATGAGTGAAATTATCTCATGGTTTTATTGCATGAAGCTATTCTTTTAGGTATCAGGAATCTGTGCTAATTCATGAATCTTGCAACTGATTTTCTGACTTCTCCCACTGCAGATACTTCCTCCTAATGTAAAAGGTGTCGGTGGTAGTGTTGCGACTTTGGCAAACTGGTTGTCATCTTGGGCAGTGACCATGACAATCAATCTGCTTCTACTATGGAGCGCTGCAGGTAACCTTTCAGCTTCAAACAAATTTTGGGGTTTGCAAGGTTTTCATTTTGTGCATCTCAGGGAACTTTTGTTGATTTGTTTTGGATTCCATGATTAGCTTATTAATTGGAACTTGGGAGCCAAAGTCAGTAACTTAAGGAAGGTCTTTCATGATTATAAATGACTGATGAATCTTCCTGCTTTTATAAAATAAGAATAATAACTCAATATATGTTTTGAAGCCTATTCTTCTTAAGAATATAATATATGGCTTTTAAAATTTGTATAAAAATGATGATGTTTGCGATATACATGTTCATGCTGAGCTAGTATGCAAGGATGAATTTGTTTAATCTCAATAGGAACGCTCTATTAAAGTCGTGAATTTAGAAATAGACTGTGACCTTTTTATTACAATGCAACTAAAAGGTGTTTTTTAATCTTTTCACAGGGACTTTTTGGATATATGCTGCTGTGTGTCTTTTTACCCTGATCTTTGTGGTATTGTGGGTGCCTGAAACTAAAGGCCAAGGTCTAGAAGAAATCCAATCATCATTCCGAGAATCATTCCGAGAATGAAATGATCTGGTTACCATCCTTTTTGAGATCTTATTGCTGAAGGAGTTATATTCTATAATCATCTCTTACTGTCAGGTTCTTCAAGAGAGTTAATGGAAGTTTTTAGCACATTCAAAAAGTTTCTTTGAGGCCGATTTTGTTTTCGAAGCTGCACATATAAGTCAAATGCCAATGCGAAAAAGCATGATTGAGAAAGTGATTATCTTATCACTGTTCTTCAGCAACGGGACTGTTATTATGTGGTGAAAGGTATTATTGCAAATATCAAATCTATGCATCCTCTGGAGTTTCCATGCAAGGATTCGCATGTAGATTATAGAAACGAGTTAAATTCATCAATTGTGTTGTCAATAAGAATTCCATATTGCATGGAGAAAATGAGTTCAAGATTGTACGAATCACTCCACTCTCGGTAAAAAATTTAGTCTCAAAATGTTTTAGTTTTAAATTTTCTCATTTCAAAGCAATGATTCATGATAATTATGATTGTATATTATTTTTATGTAGCCATTCATGATACTGGCAAGTACTGAAATCTTATAATCTCAATGATGGGTGTAGAAAGAAATTGGTAGCTTCCATAGATTTCTTCTTTATGCACAATTTTTGTACCAATTTTTTTCCTTAAATTTATGAAGTGTGGAAGGTTAAACTTTAATAACTCTATATAAATATGGAAATACATCATGATGTTTTGTTGGCTTTCCTGGATCTCATAAATTAATGCCTTGATCTAGAAGTTTTGTTGGCTTTCTCGCATCTAAAAAATTATTGCTTTAATCTAGAAGTTTTGAAAATTAGTTATCTTATATAATGGCAAACTTGGAGGGTCTACGTAAAGGTACACTGCAAGTCTGAATTAAGTTAATTCAATGTTTTTCGCCCATTAACTTTTAGGTTCATTAACACAAATTTTCTGAAATTCATATACTAGATCTACATTTATGCTTCAATAAGAACAGGGCGATGATGACTTAAGAGGTTCGCTAGGATGCTTGATACGATCAATGAATCTTGGACCATACAGTTATGGCAAGGTCTTATATATGCTGTTAGTTTTCAAAAATGAATTTATGCAGCTTTTTAGGGCTATTGATATTGGTTGGAAAATAATTGTAAGAATTCCGAGCTTTGGAACTGAGATGAAAGGAAAACATCATTTTAAGAACTTTCTCAGGTCCTTTAGCCTCTATTGTTGTAAAGTTTGGGGTAGAAACGTATCTCAACTTACTTGAAATAAAATTTAGTATTTTGAAAACAGCTAAACTGAGTATTAATAATTTAAAACTTAAAAACAGCATACCCTGCCATATTAGTCGACAGGGTAACTCTAGTCTTCACTCTGCACTATGAATTCAAATTCATGAGCCAATTGAACAGCTGGATATATCGATGCTTCAAAATTAAAGTCTTATGAAGTGTCTATTTTTGAAAAAATTAATATGAATACTGAACCAGTGTTTTAAACACAGTGCTTGTGGCTAATAGTTATTAATTTATTGTTTGCAAGCTCCTAGAAAGTTTCTCCTTGACTTCATACCAAATGAAATTAACTGCAAATAAGGAAATGGTTGCAGTTCCCCCAGTTTCAAAAGTTTACGTACCCTTTTAAGTTGCAGCTTTGTAGGATGCCACATCACCAGAATGTCATCAATGCTACACATTTTCACCAACATTTTGTGCCTTACCTCTCTTTGACAAGCTAACCTAGAGCTGCTGATCAAGCCTGTCTGATGGTACCAAAAAGAGCTTAGATTTCATTTCTCAAGCTTTTCTCTGGCTGGCTTTTCTCTGCAAGATAAGAGCTCTGCAAATGTTTCATACTTCTTGCATAAAATGCCGTGGGGACAGGGCACTCGACCAAATCACTCAACCTTTCGAGTCCTAAATTGTTTATCGGAAGAACTTGATTTCATCTAGTGCTACAGAAAAGCAAATGTTCCATTCTCCTTTAATCCATTTGGCATTGAGTAATCAACCTGGTTTGATCATATGTTAACTAAAATGCCTCATGCTACACAAAGCAAACGCTCTATGCTCCTTGCATCTATTTGGCATTGAGTTATCGATCCTGTGTTGATCATATATTAACCAAAATGCTTTAATGGCATATAATGCTACATAAAGCAAATATTCCATGCTTCTTGCAT
Source organism: Sequoiadendron giganteum (assembly GCA_007115665.2). Taxonomy (NCBI): domain Eukaryota; kingdom Viridiplantae; phylum Streptophyta; class Pinopsida; order Cupressales; family Cupressaceae; genus Sequoiadendron; species Sequoiadendron giganteum. Next base: position 134,073,947 of record CM021105.1, on the reverse strand, counting down.
CTATTGATTGATCAACCCTGAGTTGACAATGGAAAAACGATATTGGCCTTCATCTTTTTCAGCTTTCCTCTGGTTAACTTTTCTCTACAAGATAAGGTCTTTGTCTTTGATCAAATGAAATTGATTGGATCTCTCGCTACTTTTAGAATGTGTTCCTTGTATCAAAGATAAAATCAATACACTTTTAGCCTGAAAAGGCACACAACTGAAAAAATAAATAGGATTTTATAAGGAATCTCTTTGATCCAACAATAGGTCTCTTCCAACAGAGCTAGCTTCCAGAGAAAGTATTCATGAATCATAACCTATGAGCAGGATTAACATTTGGCATTCCTCATGACATTTTTAATCCAATTTAAATGCTTTTTATGATCTATGTTTAGATTTGACTGTCATTCTATATGCCTTAGCTTTTATGAAAGTAATTGGATAACATTTTTAGAGATGTTATATATTGTACATTTCTACCATACAACTTGGATCCTAGATGAGATAAGATAATATTAATGTCTATGAAAGGTTAAAATAAATGAAAAATAAGGAAAAAGGGGTGTAAGCTCAATACTAACAAAAATTGGGAAGAAAAAAGTAAAAGATGTGCATTAAAGAGAAAATATACAAAAAAAAAATTATATTCTTTGATGTCAAATACATCTTATCATATTTTTAAGCTTGTTATGAGGTCACTTTCTATTAAATTGTGAAGAAAAAAAAAGTTAAATGAAAGAAAAAATCCTCTAAAAGTAGAGCATTGTGGAAATTTTTTGGCCTAATCTTAGCAAAAATCTCTCAAAAGAAAAGAGTTTAAGCATTAAAAAATAAATCCCTTGAGTGCAGGAAAAAACTTAGCGTCCCTTATCTTTGTAAGCATTGAATGCCGAGAGTTATACAAATCTCTAAAGAGAAAATAATTTCCTCCTAAGGAAAGCATATACAAACAATATGATCTTAGGTTATAGACTCTAAATAGATTTGACAAATAATTTGTCTCCATACAAAGCAATTGGAGTTTTTAATTAAACACAAAATAGGTTTTGAAGGGACTCTGAAACCCTTTACAATAGAAAGAAAACTAGCACAAAACTCAACCAGCAACACAACTATAGCCAAGCAGCCACCCAACAACAACAAGCACACAAAAATAACCCACCTAAGGGAAAACAAAGGAACAAGGTCCAAACTTAACAAGGGAGCAACACCCTACACAACACCAATCCCTCGCCTTGCCATGCACACACCTAAAGCAAGTTTAATTTGAACATTTTTATGAAGACCTCTCTTCCTCTTTTGGACGATAGTCCAACATACCAATAATCAAGAAAAAACAAGGTCCAAATAAAAATTGTTTATTGGAAGAACTTGATAAAATGCCTCTTACTACTTCACTCTTAAAATGTCTTGGGGAGAGGACATTCAACAAAATAACTCAACCCTTCTAGTCCTAAATTATTTATCAAAAGAACTTGATTGAATCTAATGCTGCATAAAAATAAAAAATTCCGTTCTACTTTAATCCATTTGACATTGATTAATCAACCTAGTTTAATCATATGTTGACTAAAATGCCTCATGCTACACAAAGCAAATGCTCAATGCTCCTTGCCTCGATTTGACATTGAGTTATCAAAATTGTATTGATCATATATTAACTGAAATGCTTTAATGGCATCTAATGCTACATAACACAAATATTCCATGCTTCTTGCATCTATTGTTTGATCAACCTTGAGTTGACAATGTCAAAACGATATTGGCCTTCATCTTTTTTTAACTTTCCTTTGATTAACTTTTCTCTACAAGATAAAATCATTTGTGTTTGATAAAATTAAGTTGATTACATCTCTTTGCACATTTAGAACATTTTCCTTGTATCAAGGATAAAAAAATAGCACAGTTTTAGCCTTTAAAGCTCCACAACTTGAAAAAGAAAGATTTATCGAGAATCTTTTACATGGTATCATTCATATCCTAATTGTATCTTTTATGGAAGGAAGATTCTTTATTTATACTAGTACTTTATGTTGATGATATTTTCATCACTGGGAGCTCTTCATCTACTATTTTAGTAGTGAATTCAACTCTATAAGATAGATTTGACATGATAAAATTGGTCTTGTTACATTACTCCCTTTGCATTGAGATCTCATAGACCAACTCATGGATTACTATTGCACAACCAAAGTATACTGTTGATCTAATTTCTTAGGGTAAAATCACAAACCTATGTCACTTTTGGCCAACTATATAGTTCCAAGTGAAACGATTTCGCCCTAAACAATTTTGGGTGAAATAGTTTCACCCGAAACTATGTAGCCTATACGTGACACATAGAGTTTTGGGTAAAACCCTTTCCCCCAAAATAACAAAATATTTTTTTCCCTTTTTCACTTTAAAATACGACTCAATTTGTATGTGAGTTTTTGACTGAAAGGGTTTCAAGTGAAAGTGTTTTGATCAAATCCATTTCACTCAAAACTATCTATGTGGCATCCTTGTTGGCAACCACCTCATCTTTTTAAAGAAAATTTTAAAACTTTCCACTCGAACATGATGTTTCTTTAGTTAGACTATTTTCTCTCAAAAAATAAAAATACCCTTTTGTAGAGCTTGAAGTGAAGAATCTAAATGTAATTTATTTTGATATTTTGATTAGTTTTAATATGTTTATTTGTTTGAATAACACAAATAGGTTTTTAAAATAGAAAATCATACTGATTAGAAATTAAAAAATAAATACTAAAACATTTATTTTTTGAAAAATATATGGTGCACTAGAGGAGAGAATCTTCTCCAAAAGGGTATAATTTGTTTTTTGAAAGGATAAAAAAATAGACAATAGTTAACATCAAATGAAAACTATCAAATTTTGGTAAGTTTTGAATTTAACCAGTTATTATGAGGAAAGTATACTTCAAAATTTTAGATATTTTTCCCCATGCACTAGATATTGAAGTTACCTATTTGGAGAAAAAAATAAGGGGAAAATAAAGTTTTTTTCTATTTTTTTTCTTGACGTCAACTCAATGTCACTTTTTCTTGAAATTTTCAACAATTCAAAGTTTGCTCTTAAATTTATAAAATAAACATAAAAGAGAAAATATATTTAAAAAAAAAGAAGGAATAAACTTCATCAAGAATTCTACATTTCATTAGTCTACATCATGAAATTCAAAACATAAAGACCACTTTATGTGGTCAAAGTTGAGTATTTTTGTTTGTGTTGGTGAATGTCTTTATTAAAGTGTGACATAGGTTTGTACTTTTACCTCTTAGTTTCATATGACTAATTGTAAACCATATCATAGTCCCTTGCTATCTGGAGTCAAGCTTGAGGGTGACTGTACTACACAATTTTTTGATGCTACTTTGTATCAACAACTTGTAGGACGTTTCATCTATTTGAATAACACTAGGCCTGAAATTTCATATATAGTTTGTGTAGTTTCAAAATTTGTGCAAGAGCCTCATGAGATGCACTAGGAAGAAGCTAAGAGGATCCTTGGATACCTTTAGGGTACTCATAGTTTTTGGATTCATTATAGAGTTGGTATATAGGTTGACTTGCTTGGCTTCAAATATTTAGATTTAGCTAGCGATACTCATAATTGCAATTTCACTTTGGTTTACAATTTCTCTATAGGTTCTAGTATTATTAGTTGGTCTAGCAAGAAGTAAAATTCTATTGTTTTATCATCCACATAGGAAAAAATTAGAGGAGTTGTCAATGTAGCTACTAAAGCTATTTGGCTTTAGGGGATTCTCACTGAGTTTGGCATCTTCTTTAGGAAACCCACTGTCATCTATTGTGACAAGTAGAGAACCATCCATATATTCAATAATTTGGTCTAGCATTAGTGGACCAAAAATATAGATATTCATATGCATTACATTTGAGAATTCATTCATAGTTATATCATTAACTTAGTCTTTTACTAGTCTTCAGAGTAGGTTGCTGACATTTTCACCAAGCCTTTCACTGAAAGAAACTTGATTCATCTACAAGCTCTTCTTAGAGTGCGCTCTACTTCAAAAATATCATCCTCTTTGGCGGGGAAATTTCTCTCACTAGGTTTTCTCCCTTTCTCCACTTTATGAGCGATTATATTGTATTTGGGTACCTTATCAATCCTAGTTGTCAAGACCTAATTTATTTGTACCACCTAATTTATGCTTAAGGGGGTTTTTAGTGTAGCATATTATTATAATATTATATTTCTAGAATGTTCCTACTTCTCATGGATATCTCCTATCTAGAGATTTTTCCTTTTCTGGAGACAAGTTTGCTTAGGTGTACTTTCTTGTCTTTTTCTTGCATGTAGTTCTATGCCATTTTTCAAGTTGGCAATTTCTCTCTTTTTCACTATAAATGTAAATCTTTACATGAGTTTAATTATTCTATTCTATTGAAAGTTATTCTATTTCCTCTATGTTAATTTCTTGTATATATTGCATAGTTTCATTTTTTCTTAGAACTATTGTAGGAGCATTTGATTTTTCATCTTTTGTAGCTTGAACAAGTGTCAGATCATTCTTCTATAAGATAATTGTTCTCACACTCCTTATTAGTGTTGCATGTCTAAGAGTGGCATTAGCAACTATACCTAATGGGGTGCAAGAGATGACACTTGTGTAATCAATAATCTAATAATGATATACTGTGCATGCAATTGCATGGTTTGAACTGGCTTCAATAAAAATAACTAAGAGATTGTGCAATGAATTTGATCTTTATAGAACCCAATTTTAGTAGAAATATATAGAGATTGAGCAACTAAAAAGAGAGTTTATAGGCACAAGTAGGTCAAAAAACAAAAAAAATCAAATATTTAATTTAACTTGAAAAATCAATAGGAATGCTTTCCACTCCCAAACTCACCTATGCATTATTGAATCACTAGTCAATATTATGAGAAGATTACTGTAAGGCCCCTCCCTTTATATTAGTGCCATAACCTTTTATTCTAAAGTTATACTACGTTGCCGTGTGGATTAAGGGTGCATTATTTAGATGATACAAGACCCAGTTGTGTTAGAGTGCCATTGTAATTTTAGTCATTTGATTCTAAAGAAAATTAGTTAAAGTATTATGTGAATGCTTCTATTAAGGTATGCGACTATATCTACATGGATAGATACTATAATTTGTCATGATATACTATGTTGCTAAGGTTATCTAGTAATAAAGCTCCTTTCTTATCATTTGGCTCATGTTGATTTTGAATGTCTTCTATAGTATTCACTTGAGGTTCCACATATCAAGTATGATGAATAAAGTCACTAAAGGAGCCTTAGAGGTTCTAGTAAATATAGCAAGTGAAGATTCAATCCCTATGGTAATACTTAACTAAGGGAGATTAAGATAATAAGTAAATAACGATGGATGAAGAGTCTTAGAGTCTTCTCTTCTTTTGGGTTGTGCCTTATCATGGAATTATGATATGCTCTTAGATTAGAACATTATACCATATTGATAGTTGGGAGATGCTAATAAAGAGTTAATCCGATAAGTATAACTAAATCTAGCTATAGTTAAATTAATCTGCTGATAATATGATTGTCATTGTTTTCACAAGGGCATCTTATGGATGTCAGAGGAGAGACTGTTAGAAATGAGTTGATTGTGGTCAACAAAGGCACCTCATTGAGGCCAGTAGGAGATATAAGTGATATCAGATGAAGAGTTGTTGGAGGCCAAAAGGGCTTCATAGGGTTGTTAGGAAGAAGGATTCATTGGCCTTAGGGTATCATTACAACAAGCCTTCAAGAGTTTTAAAATTTTGGACCTCGAGCTTACCTGTATCATTTGCTAAAGAGGAAAGAGTTAGTCATTTTTCAACTAAGTCTGATTGGGCTTCAGACTTCGGGCTTGAGGCCCACTCTCTGCCAAAAGGTATCAGACTTCGAGGTTCAGTTATACCTTATACCGAATGCCTCAAAGTATGAAGAAGGTTTGAGTTAAGTCCAAAATGTCTAGGGACAATGAGGTTAAGTTTCCTATCAGGCATCAGAGATCGGCCCTAAGGCTTACACCTTAACATAATTTTAAGTACAAAGTTGCAATCAAGTTTGAAAGGGAAGACATTGAGCTTCGGCCATGTCTCATACCGAATCCGTCAAGAAAAGGAAGGAAGAGTGTGCTAAGTCTGAAAAGGTTTCAGACATCGAACTTTGACAATGAGGCTTATGCCTTGACTTACCAAAATTGCTAAGTGATGAAAGAGGTATGGAGGAACCCCAACCCCCAAAATAGTTTTGGAATTGCGGGTTGACCTTGTGGTTTATGCCTTAACGGTTTGACAAGGCAAGGATTTAGTATGAAGAATCCCAAAGGATGACACTCAAAAGGGTTAGAGTTTGCAAGTGAAGTATTCGAGTGTCATAGTTTGGTAAGAAGGCTTGTGCCTTATCGAAGGGAAGGTAAGTGGTAGGAGGTAAGGTCAAACCCTGACACCTAAAATGGGTTTGGATTTTTTTGGTCAGTGTTAAGGCTTATGCCCTAACATGAAATAAAGGAAGGAGTATGGGGTAGCCCCGAACCGTGACACTTGAAAGAGTTAAGTTTGTTAGTGCTCACAAAGGATTTTATAGACATCGCCAGTTAGTAGGTTGGCTTACACCTTAACACAAAGGCATGAAAGCATTAAAAGGTGGAAGAGGGAACCTCACCATTTGACGAACTCATGCATGTTTCAAAGGTTGGTGGGAAGGTTGAAATGGAGTAAAGGTAGGTTGAATGGTAAGGGGTAAGGTCAATGGTCAAACCTTGATAAGTTGAGAAGAGCTTCAGACACGTGTGTTCGGGCTTGCTTGATAAGTTATGATTTGCACTTTGATAATAAGGTAAGGGGGAGTGGCGATCCCTGACCTTCGACAATTGAAAAAATTGTTCAGAGTTTCATGGCTCAGTGTTCTGAAGGTTAGAGTGTGGCTTGTGATGGTTCACAAGAAGCAAGATTAAGGGTAAAGTTGGTGGCTGAACTCCGACAGGTATAAAGAGGATCAGGCATCGCAGTTCAGTCTTGTTTCTTGAGGCCTTCAATGCATGTTGGTCATGAGGTAGAAGGTAGAGTGTAAGGTTGAAGGTCGAACCCCAATAGGTGTAAGGAGCTTCTAAGTTATGTGTTTGGGCTTTCTTCTGAATTTTTTCTATGCACAGTGAGCATGAGGTAGGGAGGTTACCAACACCTGAACCTTGAAGGTTGATAAGCTTAAGGTCAGAAAAAAAGTGGAGTAATCCTACCTTCCCATGTATTCTTATGTTGACCTAGGTTGACCAATGTAGGGATTCAGGTGAGCGACACATGGCAATCAATGATTGAGAAAATGATTCACATCGTTGTTGTGAATCATTCTGTAGGGTGATATGAGAATAAAGGTAAGATTGATGGCATAGTTTAAGATGAAGATCTACAACTAAAATTTACAGGTCAAATCAGATAGTGGCGATTTAAAGCAAGACATAATTGAGATGTGCTTGACCATGACATGGATTTCAAAATAAATGGTTTGCATTCAAGGAAAGATTGTGTCAGTGGTTAGGAAAATGGAGCTTGGGCATGGGAAATGATATGTCAGCTCTAGGTGACATTCTTGTAGAGGAAGGAAGGAAATAAATGCCACCATTAATGTGAAGGTGGGCTATGTTAGTTGGATGAGATTGAGCCAATAGAGGGGACACTTAATGTAAAAAAATCATTGTTGGTCATATGCCAAAAATTGTAGGTGTAATGAATTTGGGCGGGGGTGCACGACTCAAGAAAGAAGCTTTTCGGTGAAGAAAAGAGGAATGGCTATACAGGTTACTCTCTCTAGGTAGTGGAGTTTGGAAGGATAGAGTCAAATAGTCATTTTCAGTTTTATGGTATGACTGAAGTTCTTGATGGGGTTTTCATGGAGGTCAACAGATTTGAGGAGAAAAAGTAAAGGTTCAAAACCCTATCTTAGGCCCTTGGAAAATATTTATGTAGGTATGAGAGTCTACCTTTAGCTAGTTTTAAGCATACCCACCTGGTAAATCATACGTAAAGATGCATTTGCATGTTGGATCCTATCGTGTGAATTTGGGGGGCATTAGCTATGTTTTTCGTGTGCTATTTTAATGAGGTAATATTGAGAGTTTTGTTTGTACCTATATTGTATCCTTGAGTGTTTAGGGACCGTGTTTAGATTTTTGGCTTCCATCGACCATTCCATTGGTCTTAAGAAAAACCCTAGTTTATAAGCCATCATATGGCATTTTAATTTGTTATCCCAAAACGATTAGAGCTTGGGTTCTATGCCCTTTTTGGTCTTCAAATGCCAGTAACAATAATTTCTATAAAATAACTAGTAAGAGCAATGGGTGTTGGAATGCTCTATTCAACAAGATTAGATTATCACACTCACTGTACTATTTGATAGTTAGATTAATCTTGTTTGAAATACCATGTTTTATTATCTGAATGGAAAACTCCATTTCATCCTCATGGGGCTAATATATTTCTTACTTGGGGGTTTGGATAGAGCTCACAAGGCTTCATTATTCCAATATGGTCGAGAGGAGAGCAAGTTTGATTCTTTGAGTTATCTTATTGATGTAAATTATCTTGTGGTCAAAGGTGGCCACCAAAATTTTCACTTAACTAGAATTGCAGTCATGAAGTGAAGCAAACATTAAGTAAAAAAATTAAATTTTCATGTAAGCGTGATGTGTTTTGTTTATGAGTAAAATTGTCCTTTAAAATCGTGCCTATCCATATCAAGGTTTCAGACCTTCGACTTCACCTAAGTGGGTGATAATCGACTGTGAAACTGTCTAGGGTAAGAGGACCCTAGAAAGGGTTGTGTACCCACTCTTATATTCTATAATTAAAGGATTAAAAGCATAAGATGATTTTTTGTAGAGCAATCTTTGAACCTAAGGTTTATACTCCTTGTGTTAGTCAACCAAGTGTATGAGGGTTGAATTTCCTAGAAATATTCAGTATGTGGATTGTTTCATTAACCTTTCACCCCTTAATCTTATGAATGTCATATGGTGACATTTGTATGGTTGGATTAAAACCACGTCTTCAATTATAATTATCTATTCAAGATATGTTTTGGTTACCTTCATCCTAGACCGATTCTTGATTATCTATGTTGGCAAGTGGTCCTTGAGGGGTTTTTCAATTGGGATTGTTAATCATCCTTATAGTAGAAGGAGCCCTTATAGATTCACCATTGTTATTCATACTTAGTATATACTACCATTGTGAGCTAGTGGTGATTTATACTTGGGTGTTATGTGTGATTGTTGATCAATCAAATATGAGTTGGATGAACATAAGTTGTTGAACTATGATTCCTATATGAAACATATATGTAGGCAAGGCCATCAGAGACGAGCCCCCAAGGAATTAGGTTTGGCTCCTAGGGTTTTCTCTCTTTTCATTACTTGAGTTAATATTGCTATATTGTATTGGCATAGCTTGTGACTTGATGGTGTCTTTTGATCATGAATGTGTTTGTAGGACTAATTAGGTCTATCTCAATGATGTGAATCCCTTTCCTTCTCTTGAAGCCCTACTAGGGTTGCCTAAGCAATTTAGTTATTTAACTAAATATTATAATCTATATTTGGTCAAATTTTGTTATGTTTTTCTTTTTAAGGATTGTTTGCTTTGGAAATGAAATTATGTGAGTTATTCATGTGTTGTAATTGAAATTTTAAATTTATGTCTTGTCCTTAACTATATTTTGGTACAAATTTTTGGGCATTATGTTTGGTATTAAATCACGATTGCAACAATGGGATCTCGAGTTAGTGTTGTTTCCTGTGTGTTGTGCTTGTGTGAATTCACCTTGGGTGCTTATCTGCTCGTTGTGAGGGATGAATAGAATGACCTTATGCTACCTTTCCTTTCCTTATTCTTTGATAATGGTTGTTAGGTCTGATCAAGTACTATGTACCCTATTGTGAAGGATGCATTTGATTATGAAGAAGTTTAAATAGCCTAGTTTATAGATTTTAACTTGCTAAGATTTAAATATCAATGCACCTATGTACCCTCCCATAGGAATTGTAAGTGTTTAAGGTGAAAAAGATTAGGAAAATTAAGTGTGTCAATTCTATGCTTCATTCATGTTGATTAACATGTTATGGTGAATTATCATTGTGAAGACCAGGTCAATCTGGAATGAAATAGAAATGAAAAACAAAGCGAATGACTAGAAAACTATGGATATTATTTTAAAATCCACCCTCATGTTATCCTATAACCTTGAACCTTATGGAGATGGAAGATTATTCTTAAGAAATGACTATTATGTAGACAATACAACCTCACTAAAGTAAACATCATTTAACTTCATAATGCAAGTGAATAACTTACTATAAAACACTATAATTTGTATCTCTAAATCTATGCGCCTTGGGGTGTTTTGAAAATGCAATTCTCTTCTCGTGTGTGGAGAATGAAGTACTCCCTAAAAGTGCATGTTGCCTTTAAATCAATTAAATGCATGTTTTATGTAAAGCTATCTTGTAGAGAGGGAGGAAATATGTATGTTGGGAAAAAGGCCACAGTTCCAAAACTGCAATTCCTACCTTAGGATGTATGTGTGATCTCATTAATGGAATCAGTTAATATTGAGATAAACCAAAATAGTGAATACAATAAGCAAGTAAATAAATAATGATGGTGGAGAGGGAATGAATGCAGTAGTAAACCTTGCATTGTTAAATTCTGAATTGTTGTTCTATCATTACATGACATGTCTAGAATATAGAATGGCATATGCATCATAACAAAATTACTTTGGTGAGACTTAAGGTCCCCAATTGCATTATTAGTGATAGAAATCCATATAACTGTTAACTCACTAGAGATGCAAATGTTAAGTGCATGAGTAAGTGAATTTTGAGTAAAAAGGAATGTTGTGCTTATGGTGCTAACCGGCTATACTGTGTTTTCCTTATCATGTGTTGAGTTTCAGGTAGCCGATCTTAAGAGTGATTTATCATGGTTGTATATGCCACATGGTAGGATATAATATTTTGCAATTTAATTATGTGCAAGGAAATGGTTTGTTGATTTAAAAGATGAAATTGGAAAAATAAAAGGAAAGATAAGTTATTTTGTATTCTCGGTGTATGTGAATAACCCATAATGGTGCTTATGTTTGGTATTGTGGTAATTTTTGTGGATAGACCAAGTTATTAAATTAAGTGTAGTGCAACTTTGACTCATATGGAATGGAATGATATGATTCTTGATAATTAATGTGATTTGACATGTGGAAACTAGTATATGTGTTGTGCCCCAAGTACGAGATACAAGGTATCTGACTTGGGATAAGGGTGGTGGACGTCTAGTATGATCCCCTATGTGTACCTTTGTGATGGAATTTATGTAAGCTAGCTAGTTGTGAGTTTATGTAAACATGTTAAGTGTGTAAGTGCCTTTATTAAATGAAATGTGATGTATTCCTTTGTGTTAGTCTTATTTGTATGTTAAATGTGTACCCCTAGTTTATGGTTCCCCCTTTATGAGAGTGAGATGCCAACTAGTGTAAACAAGGGGTTGAGAGGCACATGTTCACCCATCAGGAAATTACGAGCTCAGGGTGTTGTCCCTAATCTTGATAAAGGATCTATATCAAGACGTTGTAATCATCTCATGGACGTTGACTATGGCCTACTCCCCCACATATGAGAGCCAAACTTGTTGGTTCATAGTGCAAACCTATTCCTTGATGTTTATAACCCATGGGAAAAGGATGGAATTACATGGACCACCCGTGATTCATATTTATGTGGTCAATGACCACCAATTATTCATCTTCATGTGGTCAGGTACCAATAGTGATTCAGATTTATGTGGTTAGCCTGAACCACCAGCTATTCATATTCATGTGGGTAGGGACCACCACTTATTCATATTTATGTGGTTAGGGACCACCAAATATTCATATTCATGTGGTCAAGGACCACTAGTGATGCATACTTATGTGGTCAAGGACCACCAGTTATTCATATTTATGTGGTTAGGGACTGTATAGGAGCGAATTTGCACCCCTTACGCAAATTCCCCTTTCACACATCCTCACCTTAGAAAATCAAATCTGAAGGAAAAATTCCACATCACCCAACTACCTTTCTTCCACTTGGCATTTGTCTATTATGTCAGTGGGAGAATATTTGTCGCACACACGACGCGTAGACATCTGCGCAACACATAGATGTCCATGTGGTGCGCTGCCATCCCTGACAGATTCCTACGTCTAAAGTTGGCAGAGGTGTTACACTCTCGATTGGGGATGAATTGTAACGTCCCTCTTCGAACAACCAACCCAAAAATGCCATATTCTTCATCATTCTCCTTCAAATTCATCCATTCTCACTCCATTTCAGGCTCTTAGCAATTCAATCTCACTTTCTAGCATCTCATTCACTCTCAAGCAACACTCCAACACCCCATTTCAGCAACAAAACTCCATCAACTCCACATAGAAAGTGTGAAGAAAACCATAGCAATGTGGGCTTGGAGTCTTGTGAGACCTCCCTTCATCACAATCGAGGCTGTGGTGACCTTGCCAAGTCTGCTTGCTCCTCCATTGGCTAGTTAGATTTTGGGTGGAGGTGGTAATGTTTCACTCATCTCCTTTGTGATTTGGTTGACTAGCATTATACTATTTTATAGTGTTTATTGCAACTTCTACTTTCTTTACTTCTTTATTGCATATTTCTACTTCATTACTATCTAGTTGTCCATGGAGATGGAAACACCAAAATGAGGGTTTGACTGAGGCAAACCCCTATACAACCCCAACTATCTTCCCCTCTTTCTATGTGTAGGAAAACATGCATTTGGATCTAGCTAGTGAATTGGTGCATTGGTGAGATCATCTTCATCACCCTAGCTTTTATCTATCTACTTTATCTTCTTCATTTGTACTTTTCGTATCTTATCACTTTGTTTTGTTTGTTTAAGAATAACCAGGTAGGATGTTAGTTTATTTTTATGTAGTTTATATTGTACTTCATATTTTATGTCCATACAGACACCAGCACGCCAGAGAGACACCAACACATCGTGTTGTCATCCCAGAACTATGTTGCTATCCTCATACATAGAGTTGTCTGAGGTGCAGTATTGACTCCAAAAATTAGCTCGCCTTGCCTAAACTTGGATTCGGGGTCTAAAGAGTGATAGAAGCACTTTATAGTCCTCATGATTCTCATCTTCTATTCAAAATACCCCTTTAGAGTGAGTTAATTTAGGGCATACCTCTTCTCTCAGATCTCCGTGACTCAGAGCCTTGACATGGTTGGTCCCCCTCTCTTACATTTTTGGTGAACCTGACGTGAACAACATCTGTTCATTTATTTGTGTTGAGACTTTTCCCATATACCTTGTGATTGTTGTGAATCTGAGTGTTGTGAAGGTTTATGAGCACCAAAACTAGGTAAGTGCATGGATCTGTGACACAATTTTGGCTCTTAAGATGCCACTTTTTTTTTTTTTTGAAATCAACAAAATCTGATTTGCACAAGAAAATGAAGATAGTTAAGCTCAAAATTTCAAGATGCAAAAAGAACAAAAGTTGAAGTGCTCTAAGTCTAGTTTCTAAGATACTAATTCTTTTTGAAATTAATGAAGATTAAGGGTCTCAAAAAGGGGGGGCCCAAAACAGGTCCTATTTTTATCAAAAAAAAATAGCATAGCGCCTGAGGGCTCCCCCCTTTTTGATTAACTTTTCTTTTTAGAATTTCAAAAATCCCAATGGTGAGAAATTAGCTAACACCATGTATTTTATCCTCATTATTTTGGATAATTTTTTAATGAATATATAATATTTTATGAATTTTGATAGTGGACACATCCTAAAAAGCTGAAATTTGAGCATGCTCCCCCCTAATTTTTTTGAAAACTAATCGAAAATTGATTTTTTTTCCATCATGTGTAGAATAGAGTCTAGTTTTAAAATTTAATTTATTTCATGTTTCTATGAACGAGTAAAAATCTATCCTAAAACTAGCACATGTTGGTTTTGACCAAAAATGGAGGCATTTACAATAGAAGCTATGGGTCAAAACCTTAACTGAATCAAAATGATTTTTTTTTAATATATTTATATAGCTAAGAGAGAGGTTAATGCCATCACAGGTTTTTTATAAACTTGCATTGAAAGATGTGCAAACGTGATAGTGATCACGAACAAAATATGAGGAAATTTGGTAAATTATATCAATTAACATGTCCAAAGCGGGTCATTTGGTGAGCGCCAAATTTGGTGCTTGACAAATAGCACATCACATTTGGTGAGTGCCAAATTTGGCGTGCACCAAATGTGATGTGTCATTTGGTGAGTGCCAAATGTGATGTGTCATTTGGCGAGCACCAAATTTGGCGTGTGCCAAATGTGATGTGTCATTTAGCGAGTGCCAAATTTGGCATGTGCCAAATGTGATGTGTCATTTGGCGAGTGCCAAATGTGATGTGTCATTTGGCGAGCACCAAATATGATTTTGGCACTCGCCAAATGACCTGCTTTGAATAAAACCTTAGTTTTCCCTCTCTTTGGTCAATGACTTTGATAATACTTAGAGTGCACAGTTTATGATCGTAGATGGATAGTTGAGGTTTTACCTTTCATACGCTCTCTAACTCATTACCCTAACTGGATAACTATCTATCCCTCTAAATTCTCTCTCTCAAGTCTTACTCCCTCCCACGCTACCTAGACTACTCTCTCTCTCACTTCAATCCCCTCTCTCAGGTCTCGTTCCCTCCCACCTAGGTACCTAAATAAATCTATCTCACTCCAACCCCCTTTCTCACTCTCTAACTCCATCTCCCTCTCTTAGGTCATTATCTTTTTCTCTCTATCTCTCTCTCTCAAGTCTCTCCCTCGTACCCCCTCTCCCTCTCTTAGGTCTCTCACTCACTCCCTCTATCTCTCTCCCATTCCCTCTTTCACTCTCTCTCTCTCTCTCCCTCTCTCTCTCTCTCTCTCTCTTAGGTATCTCCCTCCCCCCTCTCTCTCTCTCACACACACTCCCTCTCTCTCTCTCTCTCCCACTCCCTCTCTCTCACTCCCTCCCTCTCTCTCCCAATCTCTCTTCCTCTCTCTCAGGTCTCTCCCTCCCACCCCCTCTCCCTCCTACCCTCTCTCTCTCAAGTCTCTCCTTCCCAATGCCTCTCCCTCTTTCTCTCTCTCTCTCCCACTCCCTCTCTCTCTCTCACTCCCTCTATCTCTCTCCCACTTTGTCTCTCTCCCTCTCTCTCAGGTCTCTCCCTCCCACCCTCTTTCCCTCAATCTCTCTCAAGTATCTCCCTCCTACCCCCTCTCCCTTTCTCTTTGTCAAGTCTCCCCACCTACCCCCTCTCCCTCTTATATTCACTCCATTTATCTCTCTCCCACTCCCTCCCTCTCTTATTCCCTCCATCTCTACCTCTCTCCCTCTCCCTCTCTCTCAAGTTTCTCCTCCCACCACCTCTCCTCTCTCTCAGGTCCCTTTCTCTCACACCTTCTATCTCTCTCCCACTCTCTCCCCCTCTCCCTCTCTCTCAAGTCTCTCCCTCCCACCCCCTCTATCTCCCCCCCTCCTCTCTCAAGTCTCTCCCTCCTAACCCCTCTTCCTTTGTCAGGTCTCTCTCCATATCTCTCTCTCACTCCCTCTATCTCTCTCCCAAAACCTCTCTCTCTCTCACCCTCTCTCTCTCCCTCTCTCTTAGGTATCTCCCTCTCCCTCTCTCTCTCTCCTCTCTCTCTCACTCCCCCCATCTCTCTCCCATCCCTCTATCTTGGGAACTCCCTCTCCCTACCACCCCCTCTCCCTCTCTCAAGTCTCTCTCTCTCTCACTCCTTGTATCTCTCCCATCCCTCTATCTCCCACTCCCTCTCTCTCCTACTCTCTCAGGTCTCTCCCTCCCACCTCTTCTCTCCCACTTTGTCTCCCTATCCTTCCCTCTCAGGTGTCTCCCTCCCACCCTCTCTCCTTCTCTATCTCTCTCTCTCTCTTAAGTCTCTCCCTCCTACCCCCCTCTCTCTCTCAAGTCTCTCCCTCCTACCCCCCCTCTCTCTCTCACTTTGTCTCTATGTCTCTCCCTCTCTCTTAGGTATCTCCCTCCCACCCGTTCCCTCTCTCTCTCTCTCTCTCTCTCTCTCTCTCTCCTATCTCTTAGGAATATCCACTCCACCCTCTCTCCCTCTCCCTCTCTCTCAAGTCTCTCCCTCCCTCTCTCTTTCTCTCAAGTCTCTCCTTCCTACCCCCTCTCCCTCTCCCAGGTCTCTCTCTCGCTCTCTCTCACTGAATCCCTATATTTATCTCCCACTCCCCCTCTCTCTCACTCCCTCTCTCTCACTCCCATCCCTCTATCTCCCACTCCCTCTCTCTCTCTCTCTCTCTCTCTCTCTCTCTCTCTCTCCCCCCTCTCTCAGGTAGGAGGGAGAGACTTGAGAGAGAGTGAGAGGGAGTGAGAGAGAGAAAGAGGGTTGAGGGCTTAGGTTTGAGTGCTCAATGTTGAGTGTTTAAGGGTTGATGGATTAGGTTTGAGGGTAGAGAGTATTGGGTTGAGGGTAGATGGTAGAGGGTTTAAGGGTTGAGGGTTTAGGGTTTATGGTTTAGGGTTGAGTGTTTAAGGGTTTAAGGGTTGAGGGTATAGGGTAGAGAGGGAAGAATGGATGGAGAGAGAAGTGAGATAGAGAGAAGGAGAGAAGAGGAGGGAGGGATAGAGATAGATGGGGGTTAATGATCCAATGTTCAGGTTACAAGGTTGATAATTAAGGGCATTGGGTTGAGGGTAGATAGTTTAAGGGTTTAGGGTTTAAGGGTTTAGGGCTTAGGGTATAGGGTTTATAGTTTAAGGGTAGAGGGTTTAAGGGTTTATGGTTTAAGGGTTAAGGGTTGAGGGTTTTAGGGTTTAAGGGATGAGGGATGAGGGTAGAGGGTTTAAGGATTAAGGGTTAAGGGTAGAGGGTTTAGGGTTTAAAATTTAAGGGTAGAGGGTGTAGGGTTGAGAGAGAGAGAGGGTGGGGTTGAGGGTAGAGGGTAGAGGGTTTAAGGGTTTAGGGTTTAGGGTTAAAGGGTTTAGGGCAGATGGTAGAGGATTTGTAGATGAAGACAATGTAGGAGATGTTTATGTGGTGATTGTAGATCAACACAATGAAGGACACATTTATGGGTTTACGATTTAGGGTGTAGGGTTAAGGGTTTATAGTTTAAGGGTATAGGGTTTAAGGGTTAAGAGTAGAGGGTTGAGGGTTGAGGTTTTTAGGGTTTAAGGGTTGAGGGTTGAGGATATAGGGTAGAGGGTTTAGGGTTTAGGAAGTAATGGTTAAGGGTAGAGGTTTTATGGTTTAGGGATTAAGGTTAACGGTTTAAGGGTAGAGGGTGTTGTTGTGCAAATATCACACATGCCTTGTTCAGAATGGGGACCCTCTCTTTCGTTTTCCTCACTAGGTCATTTTGTTGCTGCCTCATTTTGTGTGCCCCCATTTTGGTGTCCTAGATGGTCAACGCGTCTCTCAAAGTATCATCTTAGGTTGACCATGTATTACCCCCCGAGATTTTCTAAGTCTTGGGTCATTTCAGGGTTCCTTTGTCACTTCACCTTTGCTGGCATTTGATGCAGGAGCATCCAGTGGTGTAAGGGAAATCCTACATCACCCAAAATTATATTTACTTTCATTTAGATTTTTTTTGTAGATGTTTTTGCATTTCTGGATACCCTTTTCGTCGAAGAAGAATTCCCAACTTTCAGAACTGCTTTTCTACTTTTTCTGCTCGACTGCTATTTTTAGCAGGTATGATTTTGAAGGCGTGAGGAGACAGAAATTTAAGGGAAGCTTCAGGATAGAATAATAAACACTTTGGTGAAAGAATCAGGAGAAGATCATTCCTGGTTCAAAATTTATTCAAGTTTCAGTTTCTGTTTTTTGCCCTACAAAATCTTTGGAGCTAATTTTGAGGGACTTATAGGCTTCGGATGGGCCCGAAAATTGGCGGAAAACAAAAGTGGTTAGCTTTTAGACCCCACTTTCTGGCACTTCATTTTTGCAATACCTTTCTGAAAAGGTATTATCATTGAAGTTCCGATGGTTAGATCTTGAGTTAGGGCTTCCGGAAGTTTGTGCATAATTAGAATGTTGATTTTGGCTCCAAATGGAGAATTGGGCTATTTATGGGGTAGTTTCTGATTTTTGTGGGTAGTTTTTGGGAAAGAAGATCGCATGTTGTGAATAGGGGAATTTCTGTAATTTATTTTTTGTAATTCGCATGTATTGCAGAACTCGAGGATTGGGGATCCTCTGCATGTAAGAATTTCATACTTTGAAAATAATAAGATTTGCTAGTTTTTCTATGTGATTTTCTGTGTCTCGAGTTGCACCTTCATCAGCATCCGTGGGACCTCTTGAGCCCAACTTGCCGGGTTTCCTTCACGCTTTTTCCATTTTGAATGGCTGCCGAATTGCATCCTTCTAGCCCTCAAACCTTGGCATCCTCTTCATTGTCAACTTCACTTCACATTTTTCGGGTGGTCGTGAATCCCCGTCTTTTCGGCCCTCGAGTTCTAGTTCTCTCGCCACCGTCCTGGTTTTGAATGCACCAACCTCATCGGCTGTTGTACCTGCATTTATTAGGGGAGTTAATTGTGCTTAAGATTATAAATACTAGCTTCAACATATAATTTTCACATGTCAGGAACAACAGAGAAGTGCAACACCTCCAGAGCCTTCGCCGCCCTCACTCCCGATCCTCCACTTCGTCGTTCTTTGTGAATTCAACATCTATCTTCATCGAGCCTTGGAGGTATGCTCGCCATCCAAAAAAATACATCATTTTTCATACATTCATGCTTAGGTAATGGACAATAAGGGATAAAATCATATGAATATGACAAAGGGGAAGTAGTGTTACAAAACCCGCATGATGAAATGCTGAAAACAACCCTTTAAAACTTGGAATTTGAACTCGGAACCTTGCTTTCCCATTGCTATTCTTCGGAGTGGGTGACAGTACCCTCTAGGCCTGAGACTCCCTACTGCCTTGACCATTTTAGATGAAAACTTAAAAAAATTATCTTGACGACAAAAATCCTTATAGGTTCCGGACTCCAAAACTCCGCCTCCGGATTGCCGCTTCCTCTATGCGGTTTTAAGCAACATTTTCCCCACGTCTTTCTAGACCTCGGACTTTGGATAGCCCTTTGATGCAAAACTTGCGATGATAAAATGAGAACCTCCTTCTGACCCTCAGGTACCACCCCTCAGACTTCCATCCGCGGGCCGCTGCGGCCCTTCCATCGTTTTAAACAGCCGTCAAGTGACTGCTTTCCATCTTCTCAGTCTTGAGTGCCTCCCTACCGCTTGAAGTTCAAAGTGGAGTTAAATGAAATCTGAAAGTATTTACCATCATCGAGTCCCAACCTTGGACTTCCACCGTTGGGATTTCGTCCCACCTCAGCCATCCTAAACAACGAACCCAAGTCACCCTTCTGGCTCTCAGGCCCTGACATTGTGATCTCCGCCAAGTTTCAACAAATGAAGTGAGAAGCGAAACCTCTCTCTAGGTCCAGTCCACCGGGTTGTAGGTTCTGGACTTCTGTCCCTACTTTTCCATTTCACGCGGCTATCATGCAACAACATCCTAGCCTTTTCAGCCCGAACACTCAAATGATTGAAAATGTTGTAGGGCTTTATCTCTTGCGTCCTTCTAGCTCCTAGGTTCTGGACTTCAAAACTTCACCTCTAGAATACCGTTTCTTAGGAGCTATTTGAAATGACTAACCTTTGACAGCCTTCTCTTAGTTTGATTATGGATGCCCTAATGATGACCTAAATGACTTCCAATCTAAAAATGAATGATGACCCATGTGCTAAAATGCTACCCTCTCCCACATAGACACTTCATTAGCCAAATCCAAGATTGAGAGAAATCATCGGGGTCTCCCCACTTTGTTCACCCTTTAGAACAACATTTTGGTTAAGGAAGTCCGACGTCCAGGGCCCGGACCATCCAATTTCCCTCTAGTGAAATTTTGATCAAGTGTTAGATTCTCGAATGATGAATTATCCAATCTAATCATGTTTTTTAGGGATTTGGCTAACCGTTTGTATCATCATACATGCTTGTACTTACCCTCACCTCTGTGTGCAAAATATATGGAATTGGGTGCAGAAGCCTTGAGGGTAGTCAAGGACAAAGGAAGGAGAACTGTCAAGGCTCCACGAGGCTAGAACAGATACTTGAAAAGGTAAATCCGGATATTGAATGGGCCAAGGAAGTCAGAGAGGATTTCCTTCGATATCTAAAGTTAGTGACAAGATATGATATGCCCATTGTCCAAATCAATCTGGAAAATATAAAGCCTCACTTCCAAAAGAGGATGAAAGATGGGACGTCGGCCAAAATTACTATAGATTTCATGAGCTTTGCTTCCCGAGCCTTCGCCCAATTCGAGTTGTTCAAGGATCACATTTCCAAGAATGAGGAGGACTGGGAGAAGCTCATTGATAATTCCAAAGAGTGGAGCTACCAAGTGCTAAGATCCGACATCATAGAGGTCGATAAGCTCTAGCTGGTGATCTTAAAATTCATGGAATACGAGCTTTGAAGAAGCAATAAGGTAGCCCTATTATTGATGAATAATTTCTAAAGGAATAGTTGCAAAAAAGAGAAATCAACAAGAAGACAAAATGCTACAGTGCTGCCACTAGAGGACAAAACAGGGATATGGACAAAATGTATTTTAAAATGTAATATATTGGGGGGTAGGTAGAACCCTAGGTTATAGTGAATTGTGGCCACAAAAATGTAAATCAATCTTGGCCACATATTCTAATTTTGGGACACTATAAATAGGGGACCTCCTCTCATTTTCAAGGAGAGTTGAGTTGTTGTAAAGGCATGCTGCAGAAATTGCAATAGAAATACATTGAATTTGGTGCATTTTTGGGTTTCTTCTCATATTTCATGATTCTTCTCTCATAATTAGATGATTTGGTTAAATTTAATTTATTGTTTTAGTTTCATTTCAGTTAGCTTTGGTAGATTTAGTAATGTTGTTTCTTGGTTATGAAGATTTCTACTATGTAGATGCCTTCCTTGTCCATACTTTTGGCTGCCTGCTACTGGTAGATGGTTGTGCAAAGTTAGTCTAGACCTGGATTTGAAGATACTTTTAAATCTTTATCTTTGTTTATGCATATGTATGGTGAATGAATGGTAAAATATTTGCAGTCCTTAGAAGATAGCACAAATTTCATGAGACTGTGAAATTTCTGGTTAAGTGGAATTTTGTTGTAAGGAAGCTGTCCACAGTAAAGACCTCCATGATCATTATTCATTGGTAGTTTTAGGTCTAGGAACCCTCTCTCTTCCCAACCTTTTTTTCTTTTCATTTAGAAATAACCTATGCTAAGGTTCATTGCACATTGTAAAGCCAAATCTTAAAATATAAATAGAGTTTAAGACTATTGTTTGAACCTGCAACAAATGTATAGTAACTTCCCCACCTTAGAAACTCCATTTGCAGATCTGATTCCCCTTTGAGCTTAACTCATGTAAGTCTACCCTGTGATTACTATAAAAATCACATAGTATCAACTGAGATATTCCATGCAAGTCATGACCTAATACCCGAGAGACCTTGGGGCGATTTTCAACGATTTGCTAGATAATTCCTTTCAAGAGAGGTGATGCACCTACACATTGCCTGTGTTGAGAAATTGCACACAAACACCCATCAACAAAATTGGCACTAGAAGGAGGGCTGTTTGGGAGCTAAGTTGGATTGAATTCGGTCTTACTCCCCTAAAATATTTTACAGAGTACTAAGATCTATGCCAAAAAAAAGGGGAGTTCCAAGAGCTACCGCCCCCTACCCAAGCTAAGAGAGCTAAGAAAGGGGAAACGTCTGCCTTTAACACATCTGACCAACCTATTTTGATTTTAACTTCACCCTCCTCTTCTACCCATTCACCACCATATTTTCCTTCATTCTCAATAGCATATTCTCCCACTCATCCACTCCAAATAGCCTTCCAGGCTGCCACTTCCCAAGGGATAGACGCTGCCTTCCAACCCAACACATTCTCAGTTTCGAGAGTTGTTCCATCAGCCGCCACTGCCCCTTTGCAACCACATTTCAATCTGGTGCAACCATGTCCACTGCCTCCTCCAATGGCGTGGTTGGGAAAAAATCTATCTCCTTTGGCCTTCAACCTCTATCATGAAATGCCAAAGAACCCTGATAGCTTTTGCTCGAAGTTTAACCCCAAAGATCCGCAGAGGATAGTAGAGGAGTATGTTAGGATTTTTGAGATAGTATTGAAGACCATCCAGATTATTCATGAGGATGTGGCTTGCCAGCTCTTTCCTTACTCCTTGAGGGAAGAGGCCTTTTACTGGTACACCAACTTACTGATAGGAACTATCAACATGTGGGACCTTCTGAAGAATTATTTTCTACAAGTTAAAAACTCCAATCAACCCAATAGAGTCATACATAAATTTTATGTCGGTTTAAAAAGAGGTCAAAAAATTGATCAGCTCCTTTAATGATCGTTTCCACAAAGCATATACTCGACTGTAGGACCCATACATGTTCAATGATGTTGCTGTTTTGCCTGTCTATTAAGCAGCATTGGAGAATCCTACTGCAACATTAGTAAAGAGGATGCAACCGCCACCTGCCAGATTGGTAGATGCGTATGGAGGCTGTCATTGCTAGCATTGACCTGGGAAAGAATATCTCTGGCCCACTGCCCTCTTTGGGATAGGTTGCTCATCCTTCACAAATTTGAGGGCTTACTCAAGCTTTGTAGCATTAGACACCCCTTAGGAATTCGGTACCAAAACTTCCCATAGTACCACACCTCGAACAACCAATGAACTAGGAACCTCTAGATCCTCACTATTTTTTGCCCCAGCAGCAACAAGTCCATTCTCAACCACCTCAAGTGCTGACATATCTCCAAGTGTCCGAATTTCCACCTGCTCACCAAAATCAGCTAGTGGCTTAGTTGGTGTTCCTCCAAAATGTAGCTCCATAGCTGAACAACACAAAAAAGGATTAGATAGATGAACTCACAGAATGATCAAGAAAATGTCTACAGAGATGACCCATTTGAGGAATCAAAACAATCAGCTGTAGGCTTCACAAAAAAGCATCCAGGCTAACCTCAATTGTGACAGTCATGACAGCCATGAGAACCAAGATAACCGTGATGCCAGCACATCGTCTGAACATAATTATGATAGGAATCAAAATTCAGGGTAGAACTTCGATAAGCAGCCCACCAAAGAAGCAGATCAGACACAAACCCAAAACAAGGACAACTATAAAGATAAGGGTCAAGTTGCCCAAGTGGATGTTTCTGGAGGACTATTTCAAGGGAGGTTAAAAAATCCTCCCTTCTTGACCATTATTGGAGTGTTTGGGAAGAATCTCCATAATTTCTTGCTAGACTCAAGAGCTTTCATTAATGTTATTCCCGTAAGCATGTGTAAGGCTTTGGGGATAGTTCCAACTCCATCCTGACATAAACTAATGCAACTTGACAAGACTAAGATCAACATAGTTGGAGAGATTAACAAAATACCCATGTAGATTGCTACTGATCCTAGAATTCAACAAACCATTGATATCCATGTTACTGATATCCCGGACACCTATGGCATAATTTTAGGAAGGGATTTCACAAAGGCATTGAATGGATACACCGCAATTGACTATTCTCACCTTTGGCTACCATGGAAGGGGATGCCAAATCAGATTCAAGTAAACCAAGAGCCACACATGAAGTTTATGATCACGAAATACAACAACATGAATGAAGTGTTGTTTGCTGAAATAGAATTGGGGAATTATTCTCTGGTGTCATATTCAAATGAACAAGAACTCTTTCAAGAAGAAGAAATGAGGGAGGTCCTTCTTGTATTGTGTAGTCCACATGCTAACCTAGCCCATACCCCTCAGAGCACGGAAATGCTGATAGAGTCAGATGACAAAGAATCATGCAAGGATGATAATCTTGGATTGTTGGATGGTTTCCAAGATTTTATGGAAAAATGTGTACAAGACTAGCTCAGTTTGGGAGCTAGTATGAATTTTTAGGAAATTTTTCTGCCTAGTTGGTGTAGGGTACATAATGCTGCCCACTCAGAATTTGAGTGTTGTTTATGTCAAACATCAATTGAGCATATCAAAAGACAAATAACTTTGAAGGAGAAAAAATGGCCAACACTACTAGAATAGACACATTTGGAACCTACAGCTCCTCAGAAGGTTGCTGAAATGAGGCCACCATCAAAATTAGAAATCAGGTCTGCTAACTCTAAGATTAAGGATTATCTTGGGTTCTAGACATTACGCTTTGATGGGTCCAAATCGAAGCATGGGATTGGAGCCGACTTTGAACTAATCAGTCCTAGAGGTAAGTCATATTTTTTTGCTCATAGGCTTCAATTTTATTGCACTAATAACGTAGTAGAATATGAGGCATTGGTCTTGGGACTCCTCTTGGCATTAAGAAAGGGTGTTAAAATGTTATAAGTCTTTACTTGGAGTTGGTCATCAAAAAAGTCAAAAAACTTTAATTTTTTTATGAATGAAGACTCACTAATTATAGGCATAGGGTATGGGATCTATTAGAAGGGCTAGACTCTTTTAATATCCAGTTGATCTTGCACTCCAAAAATCACATTTCCAAAGCCCTAGCACAAGTAGCTAGCACCTTGTAGCCGCTATCATTGTTTGGCCTCAAGAGATTCACGGTTGAGCTTACGTCCATTCTGTCTATGCCAAAAAATGTCTCAAATTTCTAGGTATTCAATGATGATAAACACATCCTAGATTTTATTAGCAGCTCTGATGTGTTTTCTACCCAAATAATTGATGAGGCTGAGCCTGAGGAGGGTGAACTAGACATAAAGGGAGTCATCAACCTCAAAACCAACACTATCCCCAGGGGGATGGTCCAACTTGAGAGAATTTTTGATCTAGATCAAATCAAAGATCATGATCAACAGGAAAATAAGGACTCCATCAGCAACCAGTGTGACACCTACAACCTCAGAACAACTGATGAGGCAAGGAATGTATTCATCGGCAAGGTGTGCACACCAAAAGAAAAGAAGGGCATAGTGGATGCTTTGTGGAAGTACCTTGATGTCATCGCTTGGAGCTATGAGGATCTGAAAACATATAAAACCTCAATAATCACACACACCATTCCCCTTTGAATAGATGTAAGGTCATTTCGTTAATGACAACGCCTTGTCAATGCTTTACTGGAGCCAATCATATACAAGGAAGTGCAAAAGTTGTTTTCTGCCAGGATTATCTTTCCAGTTCAACACTCTACATGGGTGGCCAACTTGGTCGTAGTTAGAAAAAATAATGGAGAAATCAGATTGTGCGTGGATTTCCGCAACTTGAATAGAGCTTCAGAAAAAGGATAACTATCATGTGTTGTCATTGGATGAGGTACTGCAGATAGTAAATTGCTCTCAAATGATGTACTTCTTGGATGGGTACTCCAGATACAACCAGGTCATGGTACAGTATGAAGACCAACAAAAGACAACATTCACCACCAAGTGGGGCACTTTTTCCTATAGGCATATGGGTATGTGCAGGATCATCATGGAAAAAATAGGCCCTTAAGTGGCAAAAAATTCAAAAAAATCAGAGTTAGGCAACTTGACATAAAAATTTGAATAAGTTATCTATATTATTTCAAAAATATGTAAGAATAAAATTTGTAGAAAATTGAATATAGTTTCTAAATGACTAGGTTTATTTACAAAAAAATAAAATCTATTTGGTGAAAATTTGAAATTTCAATACAGTAGTACTTAAATTTTAGGGAAAAATAAGAAGTAGGTGTCTCTCTGACCACCCTAACCACATTAAAATGATAATATTTTTTTTATAAGATTTTAGATGTAAGTAGAGGACTCGTGTCTTGATGTGATGCATATTTTTTTGTAATTTTTTTCCAAGTGAATAATTAATTATAATTTTTTTATGACAACTTTTAAAAAATATAAAGACTCGTATGTCTAACCACCTTTACTTGGTCAAAACTTCAAGAAATTCAATTTTGATTTTTTAATATTATAGTATGCAAAGCATAGAATGTGACACATTTTTTGGATTCAAACAATATGATATCGTTTGAAAGCTTTAGATGTTTTTCAATCAGCCTAAAAATCAGGACTTTAATCGTAATTCAATAGAAAATGAATAATAATTATTTATTAAATTCAAAGTAAAGCATAATTTATATTGGTGGAAAGCTAGGAATCTCCTTTAAAAATCATTTTTGTTTCATCAATTTTGGGTAAAAAAAATGTCATCAGCCACATACCCATCATATTGCCACTTTTTGGCCCATCATGATCCTGCACATACCCGGATGCCGTTTGGGCTCATCAATGCTGGTGCTACATTTCAATGCAGCATGGACATTGGTTTCAAGGATCTGATTGGAAAGCGTATAATCATCTACATGGATGATTTAAATGTATTCTCAAAGCAATGAGTCAGTCATGTAGCTGATTTATGCAAAAAAATTCAAAGGTGCCATGAAGTTGGGGTTTCCCTCAATATGAAGAAATGCATCTTTGGGGTGACCAAGGGAAAGTTGTTAGGGCACGTCTTATCAGAAAAGGGGATATCCATTGATCCTGACCATATCCAAGTCATCATGAAGATTCAACTGGCAGGTAGCAATAAAGAGTTAAAATATTTTCTTGGAAAGATCAACTTTGTCCACAAATTTATCACAGGCTTTGTTGAAATCATCAAACTGCTCAATGCTATGTTAAAGCAAGATTCCAAGATCGAGTGGAATCCTAAGGTGAAGCAAGCCTTTGGAGAAATTAAACAAGCAATTGCTAAAGCCTCAATGCTAGTTAGTCCAGACTATCTGAATCCTTTCTACATCTACTCATTCACTTCAGATCATTTGTATACTAGCATCCTGACCCAAAAGGATAATCAGGGGAATGAGAATCCGATCACCTTCATGAGTGCCCCTTTGAAAGATGGTGAGCTATGTTACCACAACATAGAAAATCAAGCGTATGCTCTTGTTAAGGGAGTGAAGAAGTTACAAAATTATATTCTACACAATAAAGTGTTTGCCATAGTTCTTGACCTAGATATAAAGACATTGCTTATGCAGAATGAGTTGGGCGAATGAAGGGAAAAGTGGATTACATTGTTGCAGAAATACGATATGGAAATCCATCCAATGAGATTGGTGAGAGGAAAAGCGCTCACCCGAACGATCGTAGAAGTGGCAATGGATGTAGGAACTAAACTCACAATGCAACAATATCAGCTTGAAGACGTGTCTCCAGGGGAATGGTACAATGATGATGTTTATTATTTGTTGAATCAAGGATGTCCACCCCACTTGTAGGGAGTCCAAAAGCATGCACTTAGATTGAAGAGCAATAGTTACATATTGCAAGGGGTCATATTAAACAAGAGGAATAATGAAGGCATATATATCAGGTGCCTTGGCAAGGAAGAAGCAGATCGTGATTTGAAAGAGTTCCATGAAAAATTTGGCATGGGCCATTATTCCAGCCTTTCCACTGCACATCAAATATTGAGAGCAAGATATTATTGGCCTATGGTCTTCAAGGATTCCCATAGCAATGTCTGCACTTACCATGTATGCTAGACCACAACAACTAGAGGAAGGAATGTTGTTGTCCCGTTGCAACCAATCTTGGAGGTAAGACCGTTCGCACAATGGGGTCTCGACTTCATTGGTATAGTAAGCCCTTCATCATCTGCAGAACACAGATACATTCTAACCGCTTTTAATTATTGCACTAGATGGACATAAGCAATTGCATGTAGGCAATGTACAACAAAGGTAGTAACTAATTTTTTGGAAAGTTTTATTTTGGTTGTCCTTATGCGTTAGTATCCAATAATGGTCCCACATTTGCGTAGTTAAAATTCGCTGGTTGGGCCTTTGATTATGGAATTGCACTCAAATTTTCCTCCAACTATTATCCCCAAGGCAATGGTATTGCCGAATCTACCAACAAGAACTTGATTACTGTGATCAAAAAATTGCTTGATAGGAATCCCAAGGACTGGCATACCCAGCTCCATTTTTCCCTTTGGGCAGATTGTACATGCCATAAGGCTTCCCTTAGAGATTCACCTTACCACCTTGTCTACAGCTTAGAGCCTATCTTTCCAATACACCTGAAAATTCCTACCCTCCAATTCATCAATGTTTTTTACGAAGGAGGGGATCACAAAGAAGCTCGCTTGGACAAGCTATTGTATTTAGAAGAAGTTCGCGACTGTGCAATAGAAAACTTCGCCAAATATTACGACGTTGTCAAAATATGGTTCGAATGCCAAGCCAAAATCAAGGCCTTCCAAATTTCTGATCTAGTCCTATATTGGGACAAGGCCCACGAAAAGAAAGGGGGACACAACAAATTCGAAAAGCTTTGGCTTGGCCCCTTTCCGATTGCTAAAATTCTTGGAGATAATGTTTTTCACATAAAGACCTTAACTGGTGAGGATATCTCATTTCCTATCAATGGGGAACACCTAGAGCATTAATTCCAAGCCTGAGCTCTCTCAGAGCTATTCCTATAAATACTTTTTATATAGGTCAAGGTAGTTCTCCTTGCTTTGCTCTCTTACATTATTTTATTTTTCTTGTTGCTTGATTGTTTGGTTTTGACGAGAGTTTCTCCTCATTTCTGCTACGATGGCCATTCTCGACTTGACGAATGGTTCACTTTGCTTCCCACTCATGTCTATTCTCTAGATAAGCCTTCATTCCTCACTATCGATCTCTTAAAACCCTAGGCATTGGTTTCCTCTTTTGAACTTTGGAATAATCTAGGATTGCATCCTTGCTTGAATCTCCTACACTTATCATGGATCATACACAAAATGCACCTTAAAAATTTCTAAATAATTGTGTGGTAATTGCTAGGAGGGCTAGACAAATGAAAAATATAAAGTATGCTCTAGTGACCACTATGATTTCCAAACCCATAGTGAGCTTTGATGCTTGCATGGTTGAGAAAAATAAAGAAAAGTACTACAAAGTAATATCATAAAAGAAAAGAAAATACAAAATTATGCAACCGTATGGGTGTACAAATACCTCTACATGGGATATGGATGCTTGGATGGAAGTAGAGTTATGTTCATTGGGTCACAATGACAACTCTGTCAGGGCTATGGATGCCTAACTAGCAGTGGAGCAATGTCCAGGTTAATTTTGGGGTCAAACGAATTATGTAGTTTGTCCCTCTGGGTCAGTAGTTTTCCACATGGCATATGAGGAAAATAAATGAACTCACCATGCACACACTTCCATGATGATGCCATGGTGTGATTCAACCTCAGATCCCATCCTTAACTTGTTCTTAGTTCAACTGTGGAAACTGGCTTATGGTCTGCGAAACCAAAGATTTTGGGTTTGAAATGAATATTTATCTTTAGAACACTGAAGCGTTCTCCCCAGCAGAGTCACCATTTATTGTGGCAATAGCACACATACCCCATTCAAAACTGGTACCCTCTCTTTCTTTTGCCTCGCTGGGTCATTTTATTGTTGCTCATTTTGTGTACCCTCGTTTTGGTGTCCTAGATGGTCAACGTGTCTCTCAAAGTCTCATCTTAGGTTGACCATGTATTACCCCCTTAAATTTGCTAAGTCTTGGGTCCTTTCAGGGTTCCTTTGTCACTTCGCCTTTGCTGGCATCCGTGGGACCTCCCATGCCTAGCTCATCAGGTTTTCCTTGCCGAGTCTCCTTCTTGATTTTGACGTTTTGAATGGCCACTGGCTTGCGTCCTTCTATCCCTCGGACCCTGACGCCCTCTTCACCGTCGGCTTCACTTCACATTTTTTTGGTAGTCGTGACTCCCCATCTTTTCGGACCTCGTGTTCCAGTTCTCTCACCGCCCTCCTAGTTTTGAATGCACCAACCTCACTGACCACCGTACCTACATTTATTAAGGGAATTAGTTACGCTTAAGATTATAGATAATACCTCTGACATGTCATTTTCACATGTTAGGAACAACAGAGAAGTGCAATGCCTCCCCAGCCTTCGTCGCCCTCGCGCCTGAGCCTCCACTTTTCCATTCTTTGTGAATTCAATGTCTATCTTCATCGAGTCTTCGAGGTATGCTCGCCATCTGAAAACCTACCTCATTTTTCATAACTTCATTCTTAGGTAATGGAAAATAACGCATAAAAAAATATGAATATGACAAATGGGAAGTAGTGTTACAAAACCCACATGATGAAATGCTGAAAACATTCCTTAAAAACTTGGAACCTTGCTTTCCTGTTGCTGTTCTTCAGAGTGGGTGACATTACCCTCTGGACCCAAGACTCCCTAATACCCTGACCATTTTAGATTGAAACTTAACAAACTTACCTCAATGGAAAAACTCCTTGTGGGTTCCAGACTCCGGAACTTTGCCTCCAGATTGTCAATTCCTCTATGCGGTTTCAAACAACATTTTCCCCACATCTTTCCAGACCTCAGACTCCGGATAGCCCTTTGATGCAAAAATTATGATGATAAAATGAGTGCCTCCTTTTGACCCTCGAGTCTTGGCCCTCAAACTTCCTTCCGTAGGTTGCCTTGGCCCTTCTACCATTTTAAATAGCCATCAAGTGACTTCTTTCCGGCTTCTAGGTCCCGGGTGCTTCTCTGCCACTTGAATTTTGAAGTGGAGTTAAACAAAATCTCAAAGTCTTTACCGTCATTGGGTCCCTACCCCCAGACTTCCATTGTCAGGATTTCGTCCTGCCTCATCCATCCTAAACAATGAACCCAAGCCACCCTTCGGGCTCTGAAGCCTCAACATTCTGATCTCTACCAAGTTTCAACAGATAAAGTGAGAAGCAAAACCTCTCTCTAGGTCCACTCCGCCAGGTTGCAGGTTTTGAACTTCCATCCCTACTTCCTGTTTCACGCGGCTATCATGCAAGGACATCTCGACCTCTATGGCCCGAACACTCAAATGACTAAAAATGTTTAAGGGCTTTATCTCTCGCTTGCTTCTGGCTCTCGGGTTTCAGACTCTAGAACTTCACCTCCGGAATGCCATTTCTTCAGAGCTGTTTCAAATGGCTAATCTTTGACAAACTCCCCTTAGTTTGATTTTAGATGCCCTAATGATGACCTAAATGACTTCCAATCTAAAAAAAAACAATGAACCACATGCTAAAATGCTACCCTCTCCCACATAGACACTTCATTATCCAAATCCAAGATTGAGAGAAATCATCTAGGCCTCCCCCTTTTTTCACCCTTCAGAAGAATATTTTGACCAAGGAAGTGTGGCCTCTGAGGCATGGACCATCCAATTTCCCTCCAGTGAAATTTGAATGGAAATTCTGATTAAGTGTTAGATTCTTGAATGATGAATGATCCAATCTAACCATGTTTTGTAGGGATTTGGCTAACCGTTTGTATTATCATACATGCTTGTACTTACCCTTGCCTCTGTGTGCAAAATATATGGAATCGGGTGCAAAAGCCTCGGGGAAGTCAAGGACAAGGGAAGGAGAACTGTCAAGGCTCCACGAGGCTAGAAAAAGTACTTGAAAAGGTAGATATGGATATTGAACGGGCCAAGGAAGTCAGAGAGGATTTCCTCCAATATCTAAAGTTAGTGACGGGATATGATATGCCCGTTGTCCAAATCAATCCGGAAAATATAAAGCCTCACTTCCAAAACAGGATGGAAGATGGGATGTCAGCTGAAATTACTATAGATTTCATGAGCTTTTCTGCCTGAGCCTTCGCCCAATCCAAGATGTTCAAGGATCACACTACCAAGTAGGAGGAGGACTGGGAGAAGCTTGTTGATAATTCTAAAGAGTGGAGCTACCAAGTGCTGAGATCTAACGTCATAGAGGTTCATAAGCTCCAGCCGATGATCTTAAAATTCATGGAATATGCAGCTTTGAAGAAGCAAGAAGGAAACCTTTTTATTGATGAAGAATTTCTAAAGGAATAGTTGTAGCAAAGAGAAATCAATAAGAAGACAAAATGCTACAGTGCTACCATTAGACGACAAAACAAGGATATGGACAAAATGTATTTTAAAATGTAATCTATTGGGGGGTAGGTAGAACCCTAGGTTACAATGAATTGTGGCCACACAAATGTAAATAAATCTTGGGGACATATTCTACTTTTGGGACACTATAAATAGGGGACCTCTTCTCATTTTCAAGGAGAGTTGAGTTGTTGTAAAGGCATGCTACATAAATTGCAATAGAAATACATTGAATTTGGTGCATTTATGGGTTTCTTCTCATGTTTCATGATTCTTCTCCCATAATTAGATGATTTGGTTAAATTTACTTTGCTGTTTTAGTTTCCTTTCAGTTAGCTTTGGTAGATTTAGTAATGTTGTTTCTTGGTTATGAATATTTCTGCTATGTAGATTCCTTCCTTGTCCATACTTTTGGTTGTCTGCTATTGGTAGATGGCTGTGCAAAGTTAGTCTAGACCTAGAACTTGAAGCTACTTTTAAATATTTATCTTTGTTTATGCATATGTTTGGTGAATGAATGGTAAAATATCTGCAGTCCTTAGAAGATAGCACAAATTTCATGGGACTGTGAAATTTTTGGTTAAGTGGAATTTTGTTTTAAGGAAGTTATCCACTGTAGAGACCTCCATGATCACTGTTCATTGGTAGTTGCAGGTACAGGAACCCTCTCTCTTCCCTACCATTTTTTCTTTTCTTTTTAGAAATAACCTATCCTAAGGTTCATTGCACATTGTAAAGCCAAATCTTAAAACATAAATGGAGTTAAAGACTATTGTTTGAACTTGCAACAAATGTACAGTAACTTCCCCACCTCAGAAAATCTGTTTGCAAATCCGATTCCCCTTTGATCTTAACTCATGTAAGTCTTCCCTGTGATTAATAGAAAAATCACATCAAGTATCAACTGAGATATTCTACACAAGTCATGACTTGACACCCAAGATACCTTGGGGCGATTTTCAGCGATTTGCTGCATATTTCCTTTCAAGAGAGGTGATGCACCTATGCATTTCCTGTGTTGAGAAAGTGCACAAAAAAACCCATCAACAGGAGTAGGGTTGAGAGAGAGAGGGGGGGGTTGAGGGTTGAGGGTAGAGGGGAGAGGGTTAAGGGTAGAGGGTAGAGGGTTTAAGGGTTTAGGGTTTAGGGTTTTGGGTTTAAGGGCTTAGGGTTTAGGGTTTGTGATTTAAGGGTAGAGGGTTTAAAGGTTTAGGGTAGATGGTAGAGTGTATAAGGGTTAAGGGTATATGGTACAGGGTTTAGGGTTTAGGGTCTATGATTTAAGGGTTGAGGGTTGAGGGATTAGGGTAGAGAGTTTAGTTGGGTTTAAAAGGGTTTAAGGGTTGAGGGTAGAGGGTATTGGGTTTAAGTGTAGATAGTAGATAGTTTAAGGGTTTAGGGTTTAAGGATTTAGGCTTTAGGGTATAGGGTATAGGGTTTATAGTTTAAGGTTAGAGGGTTTAAGGGTTTAGGGTTTAAGGCTTAAGGGTAGAGGGTTGAGGGTTGAGGGTTGAGGGTTGAGGGTTTTAGAGTTTAAGGGTTGTGGATTGAGGGTAGAGGGTAGAGGGTTTAGGGTTTAGGGTTTAGGGATTAAAGGTTAAGGGTAGATGATTTAGGGTTTAGGGATTATAGTTTATAGTTTAAGGGTAGAGGGTTTAGGGTTGAGAGATAGAGAGTGGGGTTGAGGGTAGACGGTAGTGGGTTAAGGGTAGAGGGTAGAGGGTTTAAGGGTTTAAGGTTTAGGGTTTAAGGGTTTAAGATTTAGGTTTTATGGTTTATGGTTTAAGGTTAGAGGGTTTAAGGGTTTAGGGTAGATGGTAGAGGTTTTAAGGGTTAATGGTATAGGGTACAGGGTTTAGGGTTTAAGGTTTACAACTTAAGGGTTGAGGGTTGAGGGTATAGTGTACATGGTACAGGGTTTAAGGGTTGAGGGATTAAGGGTTGAGGGTTGAAGGATTAGGGTAGAGAGTTTAGTTGGGTTTAAAAGGGTTTAAGAGTTGAGGGTAGAGGGTATTGGGTTTAAGGGTAGAGGGTAGATAGTTTAAGGGTTTAGGGTATAGGGTATAGGGTTTAGGGTTTAGGGTATAGGATTTAGGGTTTATAATTTAAGGGTAGAGAGTTTAATGGTTTAGGGTTTAACCTAGTTAAGGGTTGAGGGTTGATGGTTTTAGGGTTTAAGGGTTGAGGATTGAGGATAGAGGATAGAGGGTAGAGGGTTTAGGGTTTAGGGATTATAGTTTACAGTTTAAGGGTAGAGGGTATAGGGTTGAGAGAGAGCAAGAGAGGGGGGGTTGAGGGTAGAGTGTAGAGGGTAGAGGATTTAAGGTTTTAGGGTAGATGGTAAAGGGTTTAAGGGTTAAGGGTATAGGGTAGAGGGTTTAGGGTTTAGGGCTTATGGTTTAAGGGTTGAGGTTTGAGGGTAAAGGGTAGACAATTGAGGGTAGAGGGTAGCGAGTTTAGGGTTTAAGGGTTGATGGATTAAGGGTTCATGATAGATGGATTAGGGTAGAGAGTTTAGTTGGGTTTAAAAGGTTTTAAGAGTTGAGGGTAGAGGGTATTGGGTTTAAGGGTAGGGGCTATATAGTTTAAGGGTTTAGGGTTTAAGGGTTTAAGGGTTTATGGTTTATGGTTTATGGTCTAGGGTTTATAGTTTAAGGGTAGAGGGTTTAAAGGTTAAGGGCAGAGGGTTGAGGTTTGAGGGTTTTAGGGTTTAAGGGTTGTGGGTTGAGGATAGAGGGTAGATGGTTTAGGGTTTAGGGTTTAGGGATTAAGGGTAGACGTTTTAGGGTTTAGGGATTATAGTTTACAGTTTAAGGGTAGAGGGTGTAGGGTTGAGAGAGAGAGAGGGGGGGGTTGAGGGTATAGGGTTTAAGGGTTAAGGGTAAAGAGTTTAAGGGTTTAGGCTTTACAATTTAGGAGTAGAGGGTTTAAGGGTTTAGTGTAGATGTTAGAGGGTTTAAGGGTTAAGGGTATAGGGTAGGAGGTTTATGGTTTATGGTTTAAGGGTAGAGGGTAGAGGGTAGAGGGTAGAGGGTAGAGGGTAGAGGGTAGAGGGTAGATGGTAGAGGGTTGAGGGTAGAGGGTTTAGGGTTTAAGGGTTGAGGGATTAAGGGTTGAGGGTAGATGGATTAGGGTAGAGAGTTTAGTTGGGTTTAAAAGGGTTTAAGGGTTGAGGGTAGAGGGTATTGCGTTTAAGAGTACAGGATAGATAGTTTAAGGGTTTAGGGTTTATAGTTTAAGGGTAGAGGGTTTAAGGGTTTAGGGTTTATGAGTTAAGGGTAAAGGGTTGAGATTTGAGGGTTTTAGGGTTTAAGGGTTGAGGGTTGAGGATAGAGGGTAGAGGGTTTAGGGCTTAGGGATTAAGGGTTAAGGGTAGAGGGTTTAGGGTTTAGGGATTATTGTTTATGGGTTAAGGGTACATAGTGTAGGGTTGAGAGAGAGAGAGATGGGGGGTTGAGGGTAGAGGGTAGAGAGTTAAGGGTAAAGGGTTTAAGGGTTTAGGGTTTAATGGTTTAGGGTTTATAGTTTAGGGATTATGGTTTAAGGGTAGAGGGTTTAAGAGTTTAGGGTAGATGGTATAGGGTTTAAGGGTTAACAGTTTAGGGTAGAGGGTTTATGGTTTATGCTTTAAGGGTTGAGGTTTGAGGTTTGAGGGTAGAGGGTTGAGGGTTGAGGGTAGAGGGTAGAGGGTAGAGGGTAGAGGGTAGAGGGTTTAGGGTTTAAGGGTTGAGGGTAGATGGATTAGGGTAGAGAGTTTAGTTGGGATAAAAAAGGTTTAAGGATTGAGGGTAGAGGGTGTTTTAAGGGTGGAGGGTAGATAGTTTAAGGGTTTAGGGTTTAAGGGTTTAAGGGTTTAAGGGTTTAGGGTTTAGGGTTTAGGGTTTAGGGTTTATAGTTTAAGGGTAGAGGGTTTATGGGTTTAGAGTTTAAGGGTTAAGGGTAGAGGGTTGAGGTTTGATGGTTTAAGGGTTGAGGGTTGAGGGTTGAGGGTTGAGGGTTGAGGATAAAGGGTAGATGGTTTAGGGTTTAGGGATTAAGCATTAAGGGTAGAGGGTTTAGGGATTACTATTTACGGTTTAAGAGTAGAGGGTGTAGGGTTGAGAGAGAGAGAGGGGGGTTGAGGGTAGAGGGTAGAGAGTTAAGGGTAGAGGGTTTAAGGGTTTAGGGTTTAGAATTTAGGGTTTAAGGGTTTAGGGTTTATGGTTTAAGGGTAGAGGGTTTAAGGATTTAGAGTAGATGGTAGAGGGTTTAAGGGTTAAGGGTATAGGGTAGAGGGTTTATGTTTTAGGGTTGATGGTTTAAGGGTTGAGGTTTGAGGTTTGAGGATAGAGGGTAGAGGGTTGAGGGTAGAGAGTAGAAGGTTTGGGGTTTAAGGGTTGAGGGATTAAGGGTTGAGGGTAGATAGATTAAGGTAGAGAGTTTAGTTGGGTTTAAAAGGGTTTAAGGTTTGAGGGTAAATGGTATTGGGTTTAAGGGTAGAGGGTAGATAGTTTAAGGGTTTAGGGTTTAGGGTTTATAGTTTAAGGGTAGAGGTTTAAGGAGTTTAGGAGTTTAGGAGTTTAAAATTAATAGTTAAGAGGTAGAGTTTAGGAGTTTAGGGTTTATGGATTCACGGTTTATGGTTTAAGGAGTAGAGGGTGTAGGAGTTGAGTGGAAGTAGAGATAGAGAGAGGGAGTAGAGGTGGGGTAGAGGATAGGATTCAAAAGGGTTTAGGGTTTACAATTTAGGTTTTATGGTTTTTAGGGTTTACAATTTAGGTTTTATGGTTTAATGGTAGATGGTTTAAGGGTTTAGGGTAGATGGTAGAGGATTTAATTGTTAAGGGTATAGGGTAGAGGTTTTAGGGTTTAGGGTTTATGGTTTGAGGGTTTAGGTTTGAGGGTAGAGGGTAGAGGGTAGAAAGTAGAGGGTTGAGGGTTGAGGGTTGAGGGTAGACGATAGAGAGCTTAGGATTGAAGTGTTGAGGGATTAAGGGTTGAGGGTAGATGGATTAGGATATTGGGTTTAAAAGGGTTTAAGGTGAGGGTAGAGGGTAGATTGTTTAAGGCTTTAGGGTTTAAGGGTTTAGGGTATAGGGTTAAGTGTAGAGGGTTGAGGGTTGCGGGTTGAGGGTTTTAGGGTATAATGGTTGAGGGTTTAGGATAGAGGGTAGAGGGTTTAAGGTTTAGGGTTTTGAGATTAAGGGTTAAGGGTAGAGGTTTTAGTGTTTAGGGATTACGGTTTACGGTTTACGATTTAAGGGTAGAAGGTAGAGGGTAGAGGGTGAAGGGTAGAGGGTAGAGGGTTTAAGGGTTTAGGGTTTAGGGTTTAAGGTTTACAGTTTAAGGGTAGAGGGTTTAAGGGTTTGGGGTAGATGGTAAAGGGTTTAAGGGTTAAGGGTATAGGGTATATGGTTTAGGGTTTATGATTTATAGTTTAAGGATTGAGGTTTAAGGGTAGAGGGTAGAGGGTTGAGGATTGAGGGTAGAGGGTAGAGGGTTTAGGGTTTAAGGGTTGAGGGTAGATGGATTAGGGTAGAGAGTTTAGTTGGGTTTAAAAGGGTTTGAGGGTTGAGGGTAGAGGGTATTAGGTTTAATGGTTTAGGGTATAGGGTTTATAGTTTAAGGACAAAGGGTTTAAGGGTTTAAGGGTTTAGGGTTTAAGGGTTAAGGGTAGAGGATTGAGGTTTGAGGGTTTTAGGGTTTAAGGGTTGAGGCTTGAGGATAAAGGGTAGAGGGTTTAGGAATTAAGGGTTAAGGGTAGATGATTTAGGGTTTAGGGATTAGTATTTACAAATTAAGGGTAGAGGGTGTAGGGTTGAGAGAGAGGTAGAGGGTAGAGGGTTAAGGGTAGATTGTAGAGGGTTTAGGGTTTAGGGTTTAAGGGTTGAGGGTTGAGAGTTGAGGATAAAGGGTAGATAGTTTAAGGTTTAGGGTTTAGGAAGTAAGGGTAGAGGGTTTAGGGACTATGGATTATAGTTTACAGTTTAAGGGTAGAGGGTGTAGGGTTGAGAGAGAGAGGGAGGGGGGTAGAGGGTAGAGGGTAGAGGGTAGAGGGTTAAGGGTAGAGGTTTTAAGGGTTTAAGGGTTTAAGGGTTTAGGGTTTAGGGTTTAGGGTTTAAGAGTAGAGTGTTTAAGGGTTTAGGGTAGATGGTGGAGGGTTTAAGGGTTGAGGGATTAAGGGTTAAGTGTAGATGGATTAGGGTGGAGAGTTTAGTTGGGTTTAAAAGGATTGAAGGGTTGAGGGTAGAGGGTATTTGGTTTAAGGGTAGAGGGTAGATAGTTTAAGGGTTTAGGGTTTAAGGGTTAAGGGTAGAGGGTAGAGGGTTTAGGGTTTAAGGGTTGAGGGTTGAGGGTAGAGGGTATTGTGTTGAGGGTAGAGGGTAGAGGGTTTAAGGGTTTGGTTTTAAGGGTTTAGGGTTGAGGGTTTAGGTCTCCCATCCATCTATCTCCCACTCCCTCTCTCTCTGACTACCTCTCTCAAGTATTCCCCACCACCCTAACTAAATAACTCTCTCTCCCTCTCAATTATATCTCTCTTGGGTCTCACTCCCTCCCAAACTACCTAGACTAATCTGTGTCACTCCAATGCCCTCTCTCACACTACCTCTCTATTAGGTCTCACTTACCTCCCACCCTACCTAGACAAATATATTTCACTCCAACCCCCTCTCCCACACTCCATATCTCTCTCCCCCTTTGGTATTTTTGTATCTCTCAGGTCCCATCCCTCCCAACCCCTCTCTCATTGTCAGGTGTTTCCCCCCACTATAACTAGATAACTCTCTATCCCTCTCAAGTCTGTATCACTCTCAAGTCTCAGTCCCTACCAAAATACCTAGACTAATCTCTCTCACTCCTATCACCTCTCTCTCTCTATCTCAAGTCTCACTCCCTTCCTCTCTATGCAAGGTGAACATTTCAAAGCAACACATTTGGCGCTCACCAAATTTGGCAAGAACCAAATGTGTTTTACCTTGAAATGGTAAAATAGGGGTTGAACCCATGATTAAGGCCTACATGCTTCTGCATTTGTCTAGTTCAGTGCTTTATCTAACTCATAAACACCTTTTTATGTAGTTGACTCCTTGTTGTACCAATCTATACTTGATCCATCACCTTTTTACCACCAATCTACATGCTAGACAACATAGAAGAAGACATTTTGAATTTTCTACATCATTTTACATTATCTTAGGTAATATATTCATTTTGGTAATATTGAAATGTTTATATTTAGTATATTTTTTTATTTTTGACAATATAAACTAAATTCCTTTAATGATTTTAATAATAATAAAAATTGGACATAGAATTCAACATTGAATTATATGGGAATTGCATAAAAAAATTAAATTTTATGAGTTTGAAGAACAAAAAGATGAAAAATATGACATTTAATTTACATGAATTCATGTTTAAACTTGTATAAATGACATCAAATTAACACAAATTTTCTTTATGAATTCTATTTGCATTGCTTACAATAGTCCATTTCTAGAATGACTAGTGGAACTCACTCTATTTCATTTTAGGTAGATGTTTATATTGAGTTTTTTTGTTTTGTTTTCACAATTTTTAGACCGTTCATTTGATGATTTTATTAATCTTCATTGTTACACATAGAATTCAACATTAAATTAGATGGATGTTGCATGAAAAAGTTTAACTTTTAGGAGCTTGAAGATATAAAATGGAAAACATGATATAATAGATTCAAATTCATTATTAGTGATGGTTGTGGGAAAACTTTTATTTTCAACTAATTTGGAAAACCTAATAGCTTCCATCAATGTTAATGCAAGTTTCCATTAATTTTTTTGTTCCATAAAAAATTCACCTTCATCATACATGCTTAGATAAATTCAAGTGAGTTGGCATAGTTATTAATGTAAGTTTCCATTCATTCATACCATTTACCTTTCTAATAAATAAAAAAGGGAAAATTTTGTGCAATTGAAAATGCTTATTGTCTTTCTAAGTTACCTCATTGCCAAAGAAATAGTGAATAATTCTGAGATATAACATCACAAACCCTTCTTTGAATTCATCTTCTTCATGGCTTCGTTGACAATCACAATGTGGTTTTGACAACAATAAACACAAGATTCTCTAGTTTCTAAAGGTGGAAGCAACTTATACCCTGGGCTTGACAGTTGTTTGCTCCTAAGAACTTGTCCACACTCTAAATACTCCCCTCAAACCCAAGTCTTAACATTGATCAACGCTTACATGAAGCAATTTTGGTACAAATCATTCAAAGTACTAGGTTTTACACAATAAAGTTGCAAAAAGAAACAAAACTATCCTCAACAACTCACACAAAATGATGATTTAGCAACCCTCATTTTTTCAACACATGCATATAGGCATATAGAAAATTAGTACTAAGTTTCATATATTTGAACCAGATGCATCAAAAGTTATGGGCTTTTTGAAGCTCACTATAAACCATTATGGGACAACAATGTTTGATAAGTCACATTAGTTATGAAATTTAAAGAAATGATTTGAGTTTTAAAGATATGCAATGCAATGTAATAAACAATATGTTTCATAAAATTCTTGCTATATTTCATTAAATGCAATGTAATCAACGGTATGGATATGTTTCAAAATTTATGCATTACTCACTTTTCTTGCGGTATGGAGGTAGATTTATGTATGAAAAATGTTGTAGCATAGACATGTTTGATAATTCAAAATAGCTCGCTTCCCTCTTTCATAAAATTCTTTGGTGTGTTTCATAATTAATGCAATGTAATTGGCGATATCAATATGTTTCATAAAATGGATCACTTACTTTTGTTCTATGTGTGTTTATGAACATGTAGCATTCAACATCATGCTGAGGAAACAACCAAAGGCTCTAATACTAGAAGAACATGCAATTAAAAATGAAAGGAGAAGCGAATAAAAAATGTAGCTCATGAAGCAAAGGAATTGCAGTCCATATACCCAAAAATTCTCATGAAATCTAAGAGAGAAGTCCAATTGGAAAAAAAAAAGGGCATGAATGAGGAAATTTCATGGAAGGATAGGAATGGATACCAAAGTTGGGGGCACATCATCAACCATAGGTGAAGCTCAATGCACATCTCCAGTTGAAGACACACTGGCAAGAACATGTGATTTTCAAAGTACATCAAAAATCACATCTCCAATTGAAGACACATCATCAAAAACATTGCATTTTGAAAGTACATCAGCAAACACATCTCTATTTGAAGGTACTCCACAAATGAAATCTCAAGTTGGAGGTACAACATCATTTATATGTCAATCTCAAGGTATGTCATCAATTGCACCTCTGATTGAAGGTATACGATCTATCTTCGATGTTGTTGACCTTCCTAATGTTGATACAAATTTACATTTGAGAACTCCTCCTAGAGTTTTGCATAGAAAACCTACATTTTTGATTGATATTGATTCCAATGTTTTGAAATGGATGCCTAATAAGATTCCAAAATGTTCATGTCAAAGATATGCACAAAGGATATGGAGTTTATTTTTTGTGAAGCTAAGTGAGGGTGGAAGATGCCAAATATTTATTGAAATTAAGAGGCAATTCAAATTTAAGCTTACCATGAAGGATCTTGGACTAAGAGTTTCAATTGACTCAATTTAAAATTCCATTGTAAAGAACTTGATGAGTGCATACGAGTGCGTGGGTTCTACCTCATGCACGAAGGATAGTTGTGCCACACAATGTGTGATGAAAAAAACATTGTTAAGCAGTTAAACAAGGAACAAGGTGAACCTTACAAAGACAAGTAAGTATTTGAAAATAAGTAGATAATCTCTAATGAGAGCCAAAGGAAGCTGTGAAAGAGTGGAGGATCCAAATAGCAATGAGTTATGGGCATTCTCGAGTAGAGTGCCACAGAAAGATAAAAGAATTGCTCAAGGCTTGAGATATTTAATAGTGAATTATTGGAAGGATAACACAAGGACCTCTCCTAATCAAAGAGATGTTGTAAGAAGGATAATTTATATTAAAATATGCTAGCCACATCTAAAGCATTATTTGGATACCACTCATACCCATTTTTTTTGCTGATTTTGTACAAAAGTTTCCTAAAATTAAAATATGTCAAAGGTATTTTGAAATGCTAAAGAATTTTTATGTAAAAATAAATCACACATGCACTACTTGTTTTTGTAGAGTTCATATTGAGTTTTATAATCATTATGATGTTTATCCACATATATGTGTAGATATGCATACTGATAATGTTTTACAGGAATGTAACATAAGATCTCCACCTATATCCTCAAGGGAATTCTTATCTTCCATTTTATGTGAAAGAGAGGATGGTCAATTTTTTTACAAAAATTCATTTTTGGATGGCACATGTGATCATTGTGGTTGATTGCAACATTTTCTAATTT
This sequence comes from Sequoiadendron giganteum, assembly GCA_007115665.2. Lineage (NCBI taxonomy): Eukaryota > Viridiplantae > Streptophyta > Pinopsida > Cupressales > Cupressaceae > Sequoiadendron > Sequoiadendron giganteum. The sequence goes on along the minus strand of CM021105.1, from coordinate 134,031,519 downwards.
CCCAACACACGGATAGTACATACAAAATTGGAGACAAAATTATGGAATTTAGAAAATACAAGACAATGGCCTACAGTCTAAAAGATGGGAAAGAAGCAAATAAGTGTGAATTGGTCAATGATAAGATTCCAATGTATCAATTTATGGGCATTTTCCATGATCAAGTGGTCTATGAGTATGCAAGGCATACACACAGATCTCAATGGTTGGACTCACAATTCAAGTTATGCAAGGACACGTTTCCACTTCATAACATCATTTCGGTTGTCAAATTTATTGAGAACTACACACTACAGCCATAGAACGAGGTGCAATAACAATACTACAACTCCATGTAGGTTGCTATATTTTTGGATATAACATTCATTCATGCAAATGATAGTACAAAGGAAAACAAGAAAGTATTGAGGGAGTATCACTTTTACATCAGTGATGATCACACACATTCTACAGAGTTTGTGCAAGATTGCTTTCAGATGTTCTATGTTGATCTTGCTAGCAGGGGCATATCATTCAATCAACATATCATATGGTCAGATAATTTTACATCATAATTCAAGAATGCTAGAATGTCTTACTAGTTGAGCAGGATGCATAAGATCAGTGGTGTTCAAAATATGTAGAACTTCTCAAATACCGGGCTTGGAAAGGGGGAGCATGATGGAGTAGGTGCTGGAATATGGCTTCTAGTGTTGTCATTGATGGAAACCTAAGTCACTCATCTGGTCTATAGTCTAGTTTTGGTTTATATCGGTAGAACAAAATGAAGAACAAGGCATCCGATTAAAGGCAAAGATGTTGATTTGAATTCCTCACCCGACTATTATTTTGAGTTATCGATCTCAGAGGAAGGTTTTTGGATGTTTGTATTATCTTACTCAAGAAGTATACTAATGCACATTCACTGGTGTATGATCTAGGAGATCTGGTACACTAATTTTCTAATTATTTGTGTTAGAAGGCCGACTTGGCAGAATTAGTCATTACAGATGTTTAAGAAGTAATTGGTTAAATGTTTTTGTGCTTGAATATGTTTATTTGGGTTCTCTCTATGTCTTAACCGACTTTGGAGGATACACATAAAGAATTAGTGATGGATTCAGCTGACAGTTGAATAATAATTTATGTTTTATGTAAGCCGACATATGAATGATAAAATCCTTGACAACGAATATATATACAAGATCGATAGTATCATTTTAGATATTTGAATGTGTATTATGCAAAGTATATGAGTGTGTGATGCAAAAATCAGAAGGATAGTAGTGGGAATTCATCTGTGCATGGATTTGTGTAGAAAATTGTAGAGGAGACCATAACAAAGCAGAGTGAAGAGCAGAATTAGATTGAAGATTCAAAATATATTTTATGAGCTTAACCAGAATTGTAACCTGGCATAAGTAGATGCTACTACTTCAGTTCAACCTTTAAATGGTTTTAATATGAACTTTTGTAAGACAACGAGCATTTATTTTGACCAGTGAGCTCTAGGTAGTGTGCCTGAATGCAAGTGCATTCCCTTTTGTAAAACTTATATTTGAGTACTCAAATTTTGGATTAACCTTCATCGTGGTTTTTCCCCTAACAGGGTTTCCACACAAAAATACTTGTGTTATGGTTTTGTGGATGATTACTTTGTGTGTTTGCATATTTCTTTGGTTTAATGTTGAAATGGTTCAATTATCAAATTAACAAAGTTCAGATTTGCAGAACACTGATATACCCCCCCTCTCAGTGTTCCCTTGAGTTCAACAATAGGTGCATATATCAAAAGAGGCCTAGTATGAGAAGAGTTAAAGTACAAAGATAGTGTAAAGTTGATAGATGCAAGATCAATTTTCCAATGGTGCAATCATGCAATGGGTCCAGGTAGTGAAGGTAATTCTTTAGTTCATAGATTTTTTATTTAGTAGAGGATACTAACATTGCAAAATATGAGGATTATTGTACACTAATAGGATCGAATGAGCTACACTCTTTTAGAAGCTCCAATGCAGGTACATGAACTATCCATACACAAAATATGGCATGCTTTTGTTCTGCATGTACACTTCAAGAATGGAATGATTCTGAGTCAACAGAGTGGGTTGATGAATGGTCTATAAGAAGTCTAACCCAATTTGACACTTATCAGCTCCCAACAACTCTCCAAATCGTGAAGATGCAATCATCTGTTGAATTTGATCATGCATCAGACCTACTAGAACTAGGTAGTATATCTTACTTATAGGTTTTATTGTGATGTTTAGTATATACATCTAACATGATGAACATACAAATGTAGTGCACATTTATGTGGCAATTGCAGATGAATACAATGAAGAGGGTAAAAATTATTACCTATATCATTGTATCAAGGCCAAAAGGAAATTAGATGTCCCAGTTATAGATGGAGAAAACATAGAATATCCTATAGGTTTAGTGGTTGTTACTAGAACATGGCTTAGAAGGTACCCAATTAAGAATGTTTTAGTTTGGTTGTTTGAGGACTTCGATACATATCAAAATATTATTCACTACTTGAACCTTGTCATCACCACCAACATTCATTTGATCAAATATAAGGGAAAACTTGTGAACAAGAACTTGTGGAAAGTGCATGAGTCTAACCATGAGACAATACTTGACACAATAAAGAGTAGAGTAGACCCGAATGGTTCCCTAGATTGATTTGTAAGTATGCACATTGAATTTGTAAAGTCATATTATTGATCATTGCTTTCTTTCAAGTGTTTAAGTTTGATTGTAGAAGGGTTCACAAAATCGCATTATTGTAGATATGCAAAATAATGGTTATATGATGCTCTCTATTGACCAAGTTTAAGTTGATATTCTCTATTGGTGTTTGATGTCATATTACAACTATCATTGATCCATTTGTGATTGTAGGTAATACTTAAGTTTTTCAAAGTTTAAGAAAAGAATAGCACCGGTTGCTGGTGCAAGTGTTCAGTGGTATGAGAAAAATTGGTTGCTGATGCATTTTCTGGTTCTCAATCTTCTCTTTCTTTTCCATGTCATAGATTTCTCAGATTCTTATATGCTACATGTTTTATGTTAATTATGTTAGTGATATATTTGAAATTTATATGTATGGTCATCGAGAGATGAGAAAGTATCAAAAGATGGGCCACACCACCATTGTAGGACCTTCAATTGATCTATTTATAGCATGAATGCAGGTGATAATAGATCTTGTTAGGTGTATGTCTGACATTATTCAGTTATTTCTCTTTTAATGATTTTTTATGTGAGTCCATGTCTAAGATTGATAGGCTTTGGTAGGTTTTTTTGGACCAAATTCCAGTGAGAGTACACAACCACAAAGAGGCTACTACCCATGTGTTTCCAATGGAGTAGGGGATGTACATGTTTTGAAACATTTTGGAATGTAAATAACTGGCCCACCTGAGGTGGATTGGAGAAAAGAAACTGGGCATCAACTCCTTTTGTTTCTTCTTGTACAATATATTTCATGATCTAGGCTGCAAATGGGAGGATTATTTCCCTGCATGTATTGCTACAAGTATTCTCAAATGGGAAGATTTTCAAGATATTCTTCCATCACTATTGTAATATTTGTTATTGACTTAGTGTATTTTTGATATACAAAATTTATGAGAAATTAATACATGAAAATGTGTATATTCCTTAATATATGCCTTGATTAAATGTGTATATTACATTTAAAATTAGTTGGAATGCTTCATGGTTTATATTTAAAGTTGTCTTCAAGGAAAAGCACGTGGATTTATGAAAAAATCTGAAACAATGTCTTATATTGTACAAAGGCATATTTTATTGCTCCTACCTTGTCAATCCTACTGAATTGGGAAGTTAGTGAGCTCACTGGCTTTCCAATTCGGTAGGGTTGACAAGGTAGGGGCAGCATATGCCTCAGAGAAAAGGGGTCTCATGGTGATGTATGTGAGACCCCTTTTCTATGAGGCATATGCTGCCCCTACCTTGTCAACCCTACCAAATTGGAAAGCAATGAGCTCGGAAAGCTAGTGAGCTCACTAGCTTGCCAATTCGGTAGGGTTGACAAGCTAGGGGAAATGTATGGCTCATAGAAATGGGGTGTCATGGTGATTTTTTGATATGGATTTAATATATGGTTAGATAGATATGTGACAATGTCTTAATTCATTGCAATTTTTTTTGATGCTCTTCTAATTTTTTTCATGTGGATGGTTAAAGTTCTATTAGGATTATTAAAGAATGTCATCATAGTCAAAGGACACTATGAAAAACTTGTCTCATAACTCCTATATTCCCTTCAACATCATAATACAGAAAGACTCCTTCTAAGACCTTTGTCTTTATGGTCTTTGTGAGCATTGTGAGAAGTGGCTTCTTCTCCCACCTTTCACTCCACCTTGTCAACATAGAAGGAACATATTCCTAGTTTATATCCCTCATCCCAATTGATGCAGATCAGGAAGGATTTTGTAAAATCAATCACAATCCAATAAGTCTTGAACAAAATTTTCACTTGGAAGACCCTAACTTGGTGTTTTCACTCAATTTTCTCAATTTTCCTTGTGGCACATCAAACAATGAAATTTGGGCATATATTTTAAAGAGGGCCTCAAACACATGAAATAATTACCATTTAGGATACCCTTTATGCTCTTCTTAAACATACCAAATTTGTGCATAGGATTATTTCAAAACATTCTCTCTTAAAATGGACTGCTACACTGCCCCTTAAGCCCAATTAAGCCTCTTTTACAAAGCAAGTGTGTAATATTATTTCCCCAGATCACCAATCTCCATTCTCAGACCTTGGACAGATCACATGGGGTTTGAAATAATATATTTTCTCACTTGAAATACCCACCAACTCATCTAACAACAAAACTCTACCTCTACCTATCAAAACTAGCCTAATACATATAAACATTAGGCTAAGGATTGCACAAACATGGCCCTCACTCCATCCCTTGCATCTACAATCCTACTAAACATGAAAAAAACCCTATCTAGCACCATTCCACTGATTTTTAGCAATTTCCACTAGTGGAATGGTTCAATATGCCATTTTCTCTCAAACCCTCTTGACTTAGGGTTTTCAGACCACTTCCAATAAATTGCTTATAAAAACCTTCAAAATTTATGAAAATAGCTCAAACTAATGCAAAAAAATGATAGTTCATGCCTCCATTAAATTAAATTCACCTTATTTCATTTATAGATTGTACGAAACCGTACCAATGCCTGTAGCAACATATTTACACAAAAAATTGTAGAAAACAGAGCTATTATTATTACTTGCACTTCAAAATCAACTTCAAAACCTTGCCTCAAAGTTTTTGAGGCATATTTAAAATTTTACCACAACAAACCAATGGTTCCAACTAGCCTTTGAACTACATGACTGTTTAACTTCCAAATATGACAAAATTGCAAAGTTGAAATCAACTTTTGACAACATTTGCAAAACTTAACAAACCTTGAAAACTCTATTTAATACCAAACCCACGTGACTTATTACATGTCACAAGACCAATTCTCAAACCGTTGATTTTGTGCCACATGCATGCACAATTCCTTAGCCTATAAAAGGAAGCTCATCACCTCCATTTTTAATATGCGCAAGAGATATCATACTTACATGTTGCTTAAATGATGTAAATAAGGGAGGAAAACCTTCCAAAAATCATAATTTGATCAAACTCAATCAATCTTTCTGCCCTCAAAACCCCAACTCAACAACTTTTCACTATTCCTTCACAAACTCCTTGTAGCATTATAAAAAAGGTTTTTGTCCATATCTTTCAAAATATAATGAATACCCACAAAATAAACATCATTCTAGATACCCATTATGATATTATTCAACATATCTCAATTGTGCATATGCTTGTTTCAGACCATCACCTCTTAAAATTGGTTGGTACGCTGCCCGTTGAGCTAATTAGGCCACTTTTCCAAAGAAAATTCAAGGGATCCTTCACTTAGGCTTCCAAAACTTTCAAAAAGTTTAAAAACCTGAGAATCAACTATTTTCATCAAGGGAAACAATCACAAATTCACCAAAGCATCAAACCCTTGTATTAGGCCATTTCAAGCTTGTACAATGGGGGTTTATTGAAAATATGATATCCAAACCCTATTTCATCCTATCAACACCTCAGAAACATCAAACTAAACTTTCCCAATCTTATTACATCAACTCCCAACCTTTAACTTTGTATTTTCACCAAGCTTCAACTCTTACCTACCATATTTAAGCCAAAATTAATGAAAAAACACCTAGGGCAGCAATCAAAATCTACCAAAACACCTTCCCTAATCTTAACACCTATGATAACATATAAAACTACTATAGTGCACCCATTCCACCAAGTTACAAGAAAATGTAACAGTGGAATGGATATTTAATTCATTTTAAGTTCCTTCAAACCCTCAAAATAGGGTTCTTAACCCATTCTCAAAAAAAGATCACAAAATCCTTAAAAATCAATGAAAACACACCAATCAAAACCAAAGGGAAGCTACTTCATATTTCCATTGAATACAATGCAATTTTGATAAAAAAAAATGTACAGAGTCATACAATCACTTGGAATAGCAGATTTACCAAAAAATTATAAGGAAAACAGTGATTTCTTATTGATGCAACTTAATAAACATCATTCCCACCCTTTACTCAAGGTTTACAAGACTTTTTAAATGTTTCTCACCTCAACCAATGGTTGCAACTTCCCTCTAAAAACTAAATGACCGTTGGGCTTCCTATTCTGCATGTTTTCACTTTTGAACATGACCATAATTTGACAATATTGCAAAATATGACAATATGAACTCAAACCGACCCCTAGATGACTTAAACATTAGAAATGGTATATTATGAGCTTATTTGATGACAAAATAAAACTCAAACACCTCACAACCTATTACATGACCTTATTCACAAAAAAATGGACTTGGTGCCCCTGCACCATAAATCTCGTATCAATTATCCAAAAGCATTCATTTGTCTTTGCATCATCATTATCATAGCATTATCATTATCATTATCATTAGCATAGCATAGAAATCTCCATAGCATTGTAGTTGCAACTACTTCATTGTAGGATCATATCCTCATCTCCATCCTAGCATCATCAATCTCATATCCATAGCTTGCATTGTCGAAGCAATTCACACTACATATCTAGCTTGGCAAGCTAGTGAGCTCACTAGCTTGCCATATGTTGCCCCTACCGTGTCAAGCCTACCGAATTGGCAAGCTAGTGAGCTCACTTGCTTGCCAATTCGGTAGGGTTGACAAGGTAGGGGAAGCGTATGCCTCATATAAATGGGGTCTCATGATGACGTACATCACTGTGAGTCCCCATTTATATGAGGCATACACTGCCCCTACCTTGTCAAGCCTACCGAATTGGCAATCTAGTGAGCTCACTATCTTGCCAATTCGATAAGATTGACAAGGTAGGGGCAGCGTGTTGTGCACTTTTTGCACACACGCCCCACTAAAGTGGGGACCCTCTTTCTTGCTCTTTTTTCTTTCGTTCTTGGTCTTTTAGCCCTTTGGTTTTGAGGATTCGCTTGCTTGGGCATGTGATTTTCTATTTGTCTCGCTTGCTAGAATGTTTCATATATGATATATATTGAAAAGCTTAAGTTTTGGACTCATTTCGGGATTTTCACCATTCTCAGGAAAATCCACCCCTTGTGGAATTCCTTGATTTCCTTAAAAGCCCGGTGACAACTGCTTTTCACTAGTGATCTGAAGATTTTCATCCTTCACGAAATTCCATTGAGACCGGATTTCTTTGAGGGCCTGTCACCTCGTCGAATTCCTGGGTTCTGGGTTGACCCGTCTTGACTACATTAATTATATGATTCCTTCCATGGGTATTAAATTGACTTTTGGGGATTTTGTGCCATTATGGTTTTATCACTTGCTTTCTATTGAACTGGAGTGCTTGATCCTAAGTGGTGCTATTGGATTGTTCGTCTAGGATTATGATCGATTTTTGCAGCTAGGTTTTCTCGAGGCCATTTCCACTTTACTCAGATTTTGGGGTCTCTTTCCAACTTTTGCTATGTCATTTTTCCTTCCCTTATGGTATGTACATGATTCTTCATCTCTTTTAGTGGATGAATCGAATTATTTCATGGTTTGTGTGTATGTGCTGTAAGGCAGAGTGTTGATGTGGTAGGGTTTGGTGATTGGGCTTGCATTTATGGTTTTATTTCATATAGAGTTCGAGTTCCTGCATGTTTGAATGTTGAATATCTTAAGGCTGGGGTTTGCCCATTTTGTTAGAGTGTCAATCCCGAGTGAGCTCTTGAGCTCGTCCTTTGGTTCTATCGTGAGGTAGCTCACTTGTATGGGTCAGGATGAACCTACTGTAAACCTTGCAAACAAACAAATTGGGTCTAGGCTTATCTTGCATGCTCATGGCGGAATTTTAGGGTTTCGCACCTAAGGGCATCATCAGTCCCTCTTGATTTACCTTAGGGTGGGTTTCAAATTTAAGGATTTTTTGTAGGAGGTTCAAATCGAGCTGGTTTCAGGCTCCAGATCCTCAAATTTGTGATCGTTCAATCAATTTGAGTGAGGTCGAGAGAAAACATGGATATTCGAGTTTTCAAAAGTCTTCACGGAATTCTTTATCTATCGGAATTCCCCGACTTTCCATTTTCTCTATATTTTCCTGAAATGTGTAGTGATCCGGATTTTTGCTTGGCTCACGGATTTTCGCTACCTTTGCATTTCCCCGGTTTTTTTGTCACCTTGTCATTTTCCTAAAACTAGGCTTAAATTGTGAAAATTACATTAGCTTCGTTGTAATCCATGCCTTCAGGATTTCTCTGAAAGTTCTTGGTTCCTTTATTTTCTCAGAATTTCTAAACTATTGTCATTCTCGTGGATTTCTGTCCTTGGTGGATTTTCCCAAGATTTTGTTGAAAATGGAGAATCAGTCGATTGCATGGAATTTTTCTTGATGATTATGTATTTGATGATCGAATGTCAATTATTTGAAGATGCTTCATGCCATTCCTTGGTTAATAACAGTCGATTGATTGATTATTGGATGCTTTTGTGCTTATTTCGCAAAATCCGCCTGGTTGGGAATTTCTCGAAATTCCTCTCCGACTTGGATTCTGTGGGAGGGTTGAAAACCCGAGCTTCAAGATGATTAATTTTTATGGGCTTTTGAGCATGTTTCTTATCATGGGACTTGTATTGAAGATGAATTGGTCATTTTTGATTGATTGACTTGTGTTCCATGTGATCTTTATTATAGTTTCCTTGTTGAGTGCAGGCTGAATCAGGTAAGGAAATGACAAGTGGAACCAAGGGTAAGGTGGTGGATCCAAGTGCAGAGGGGTCTTCTATTTATGAGGCAGAGAGAATCAAGATGGATATAAAAATTAGAATCCTAGAGAGCAAGTTGTCCTCCATCTGGTTGGGGTTCACTGATACAAATGTTGGATTGTGGGATTATGAAGAGTTCAAGACAAGGATGGCAACACTGAATCTCTCCCTATTGGCCAGAAGGACATTGGAATCAGGATTGGAACATGTAGCTATATTTCCTCCTATGGTATAGTGTTATGAATTGGTGCTTGAATGTGCATGACACTGTGACAGAGGTACACAAATGATAGTTGGTCCCCAAGGGAGAATTGTGGCAAATTTAAATCTTGTGTCTATAGCCTAGACCATTGAAATGCCTGACAAGTCTCATGTGGTGGCTTTTGAAATGGATGTGGCAAAGAAGTTCTATGGGGAAGATACCATCAAATCCCAAAAGGTCATTAATTCTTGGTTGGAAAAACCTAAGTCCCACTTCTCCAAGTTTCCCAAGCAATTGGTCATACTTAAATTTAGGAAGGAGTACTATGATGTTATCACCCTTCTCAGTAGGGTGGTAGGGTTGAAGAGTGTAGGAATGTTTGAGAATTGGATGCTCCATGTTATTGCTAGGATGGAACAGGGTATAGACTACCACTAGGTAGGCATAATAAGTGCCATAATTCATGAACAAATGTGTACTATCCTATAGACTAAGAGTTTCACAATGACTTCTTACCTGTTCTATTCTTTAGCTAGGTTCCACCCATATAAGAGATTGAGCACAACAGGTGTATTTGCACAAGATATAATTTATGAAGTTTACCCACAACTACACCTTGGTAACTTGATCTATAGAAGGGTGAATGATGCATTCACCATGTACATCACTAGGTTGCTCCAAGGTGTAGAGCATGTATGGATCTCAAACAATGCTAAGGAGTTGATTAAGAGGTTTTGAGCTTGGTTTATCTAGTTCCCCACTTTCTCATACATAAGAGGGCTCCATATAGACTCCCTAGGTAGCCTATAGATCATGTTGTACTCTTGGAGGTCATAAGATAGATATGTGACTTTGATGTAATTGTGAAGAGAGAAAAGCACAAGATAGGATTTGGTAGTGACTTTCCTTTGAGGATAGGCATTGATGAAGCCTACCCTTCTATCAACTCAGCTCATGCTTCTAAAGAGGAGATGACTACTCTTGGTCTATCCTTCCATTCCAAGAGATCCATATTTGACATAACAAGTGAAGCACAGAAAAAGGCTAGTAGATAATATAGTCACAAGGATGACATAGAGGACTACTGGGCCAACATCAATGATGAGTTTGAGGTCAAAAAGAAGAATTTCTCTAGGTTACTAGTCAGCTTGGTGCGATTATACAACATAAGGGTTATTCTTGATCAAGTTGATGAGGATGGGAATTTGGTTCAAGGTCATAACTTTGAGGTTGTGAAGGATAAGCCAATTAAAGAGGTTGATTGGTTGGAGGAAGAGAAGATAGAGCTAGAAAAAGTCATGACTCCAGTAATCAAATATACCAAGCTATGCCTCAAGCAAAATATATTGGAATTGGAGAGTGAGGGTGTGAAATGCACCTATGATCTTATGGGAGACATAGAATCTCACTCTACTTCTGAAGAATCACCTGAACAGGACCCCAAAGGAAAAACCAAGGTCGGCTCTCCTTCCAAGATCAAACTTAAGGATGTTTAGTCGGAAGAGGTAGGAGAAGTAGAGAAACAAATAAATCCTATAGCTAAGAAGAAGAAGCATGTCTCAAGGAGAAAGAAGGCTGAAAAAGCTGAAGGAGAAAAGGAAGAGGCCAGTGTCCCCTTGCCTAAAAGGAGGAGGATTGTGAGGTTGTCACAAAAGGAGAAGGAAACCTCCAAGGAAAATGAAGAGGGTGACACATTTGTGGTAGAGGTAGAGAGCTCGGGGGAAAAGACACAAGTATATACTAGGAGATAAAGGACTCCTTCTCCAACAGATGCTGCACTGAAACAAAATGTTCCCATGACTTCTCCCATCATCAAGCATGAGGACATCCCTCCTCTTCATGAGACTAGCAATGTTCTAGATGAACCAAAAGATGCTAAAGATCCCCAAGACTATGGAGAGGAAGAATTCTAGGAGGGTGATCTCTACAATGTTGAGGCCGAAATAGATAAGGTTTTGCAATCCCCTTTGGTGGCTTATGGGGATTCCCCTACAGAGGTCCATGAGGAAAAATATCCCTAGAAAGAGGAGATACCAGCTAAGAATCCTTTACCAGTACATGAGAAGGAGGAGCACAGTAAGGAAAAAGAGAATTCAGTTAGGGAGATCCCTAAGGAGCCAAGTATGGAGGAAAATGTGCCCAAAGTTCAATAGGAAGAAGATGGATAAAACAAAGTACAATCAGAATCAACTGTTCTGGGCTGGTTGGATAAAGAATTGAAGAGAAAATAGATTGTGGTGGATGATACTCCTCCTAATTGGGATGAACTACTGGAAAACATTAGAAAGGGGAAGACAAAGAAGAAAGCCAAAATCATTTCTAGGATTGAGAGAGATGATGCGAACAATAGGGTAGTCCACATTGCTACTCTTTCTCTTGACAAGGATAGGGATGATGTGAACGGAAAGGATTATAGTGTGTAGATCATCAACCTAGGGCATGCTTCCATGGAGCAAGACATTGAGGAGTATGAAGGTTATAGTGCTATAATCCTTGGCAGGTTGAGGAAGGAGGTACAAACTAATTCAAAGTTGGAGAAAAAAATGATAAACTCAAGAGATATTTGCAAGAGTTGATGAAACCCTTGCTATCCATCAGTTCTTCCTCATTTTCTCCAGGCTTCGTACCTCAAGAGACAATATCAGAGTTATAAATAATGAAGAACACCACACATGATATAGCCCGCTGGTTGCAGGGGGTGCAAACCAAGGGAGATGATGCTATCAAAGGCATCCTTTCGACTGGAGGAGATGCAATGAGGTCCTTAGATTGGATAAGGAATGTGCTAGCTCAGGATAAGGAAGATGTAGATCTCTTGTTGGAAAAGACAAAGACCATCATGGAATACACTAAAGATAAATTGATAAATGATGGAATTATTCCTTCCTCAAGAATCACGGAGCCTTGGGAATGGTTTGAAATTTTGTAGATGAGGCAAAAGGCTTTGAAGAAGCTATATAAACAAGGAAGGCAGATTGAAGACACCTTGACTGAAATCTATAATAAGTGTATTTCCTTTTTTGAAGTGATGACAGGGAGAAATTTTTTTTCACTGAAGCATCTTAGCTGGGAGTAGTTGAGAAAGTGGTGGCAAGATGTGTATTCTCCAGTCAGTGAGGGCCCTATCATTGAAGATCTGTTGGATGATGCTACAACTTACATTGCAGTTATTGATAGGTATCAAACAAATAAGGTAGATTGGGATAATATAGTGAGGTAGTCAGGAGATGATATCAAGTGCCTTGAGAGGAGAGCTAGGGTTTTTCCTATGCCACCTATTGCCAACTTGGACATGGTATTATTGATGGTACAGGATAAGGTGGAGCGTGCTAAGGACAAAGGGGGAAGTACTTAATGCAATGCTACATCGGAATTTGTGCTTCCGCATTATTTTTCCTCTTCCTTTGCATGCATTGGACTGAGTTTTGTTGGAGACCCCAGGTCGAATTGGATGAAATTGGTGCATATTGCATATTTCATGTTATTTCAAATTTCTCTTGGCTGACCTATTGTGTGGCCATTTATTATTGTAAACCCTAATTGGGCCGATATATCTTGGGAGTTTCTATAAGTTCAGCGTTATGCCTAATTTGTAGGGAGTTAGTCAATTAGTAAGACATTTACATTGGAGCGAATTGTGATAAGAGAAGGAATTAGAGTTAGGATTTAGTTTATCCTTTCAAGAAAGTGATGTAATAGAAGACTAGAATTGTTGCCACTTTGGATAATTTAATACAAGTAAAGACATTGTGATTTGGTGACTTTCTTGTGTTGAGTTTTATTTGGCATGGTTCTTGATATTCTATCTTTGAAATTGCTTAAGTTATTTGATGTTAGATGGTTTGATAATGTTTAGGGTTTTATGCTTGAAGTGTTTGCAACAATATCTAGTCCATACTTTTTGTAGTTAGCTGATTATTAGCTGCTTTGCAAAGTTAGACTGGACTTAAAACTGTGCTTAGTTCAATTATGAATTCTTGTTCATTTCAATTACAATAGGGTTGTCTTTAATGAATATTCATAGTTTAAAAATACTTACCACCTTAGAATATTGCACTATTTCTGTAAGATTGTAGATTTGTCTAGGTCGAACAAGAATCAGTTTATGAGGGATTGGTCCATTTTGAGCATTTCATCTTTTGCATTGTTAATCTTAGGGTTAGAATTAGTCTTAGAATTATCTTTGAAACCCTTATCTTTTGTTATTTATTTTATTATCTGGGTTAGTTTTAGGTTCTGAAGTAACAACATATTGCTAGATATGATAAATCTAAGCTTAGTATTTGCTTGTAGTAAGGTCCCTTTGTGCTTACCAACATTTTCACATTATCTCTAAGTTGTTTTATTTACATTGTCAAGACTTGACATTAGAGATTTACCTTTCAAGAGAGATAGGATATCATATTCTGTCTAAGTTGTTGCTGTGTAGAAAACACCATCAAATTATTGGTGCTAGAAGGAGGGCCTGAGTAAGCAAACTAGAGTGTTTTCTCAATGCCATTTCTCCTGAAAGGTTCAGAAGAAGAACTAGATCTACTTCAAGAGAAGAAGAGTTTCAAGAGCTTCAAGCCCCTACTAGGTCAAGAAGGACCAGAACAAGTGGAGGATCATCATTCACCCAACCACTCCAATCATCCCCATCATCCTCATCTGAGTCTAATTCTGAGGGCATTCCCATTCCGCAACCTCAACCAGCCATAAATCAGCCATTACCACCTCCACCTCCACCAATGGCTTTTCTGGCCAATAACCCATCTCCTTTGATATTCAATAATTACAGTGTCATGCCCAAGAACCCTGATCACTTTTTCTCAAATTCCCATACCAATGATACCAATAGGACAGCAGAGGAGCATATTAGGATTTTCTAGACCTGTGTGAGAGATAGAGGAATCAACCATGAGGATGTTGCATGTAGGATTTTCCCTTATTCCTTGGGGTAAGTGGCCTTTTATTGGTATAATCACTTACCTACTGCTTCTATCCATAACTGGACAGAACTGGAGACTGCATTTCTATAGAAATTTAAAATTCCCATTAGTGCCAATGAGATTTGCATGCAGTTTACTAGGGTTAAGAGGGAAATTAATGAGCCTATGGGGTCTTTCAATAATAGGTTTCACCGAGAATACACTAGACTTCAAGTACCTTATGCTATAGATGATGCCACTACCTTAGAGGTCTACTTTGAAGCCCTTGATAGCCTTACATCCACCTTCCTTAAATGGAGGACTAATCCCCCAACTACCTTGCTCACTACGTATATAGAGGCTGTTAAGGTTAGCACGAATCTGAGGCAACGTTTGTCAAGACCTTTTCCATCCTTAGGACCTATTTCTCACCTTGGACAAGTCCAAGCTCTTAACCAAGCTTTGACTTATCATGCTCCTATGATGAATCCAATACCATCATTGCCTTTGATCCTACACCCAGGTCCTCCAATAAATCAAACTTAGCCAATGACCTCTTATCCTCAGTAGGGAGCCAATCAAACCCTTCACCCACAACAGTAGGCTAGTTTTTCTACATATTTGTAGAATTAAAAAGTCTTGAATCAGGCTGTTGGTTCCAGAGGAGCATCAGAATACCCTCCTGGTAATGTGAATTCAACGCCATCCAATGGTTTAGATAAAGAACAACTGGATGAGTTAACTGAGCAGGTGAAGAAATTGAATATGGAGGTGACCTATCCAAGAAATCAGAACAACCAACTTTAGGTTGCATAGAAGAATATACAATCGAACTACAATAGAGAAAACATAGATGTTGCTAAGGGACATAGCTTTGATAGAGGGCACTATTTTGACCAAAATCAAAATTTTGAAAGAGGACAAGGCTCTGGCCAAAATTATGACAGGGAGCAACTAGGTGGACAAGGGTTTGATAGAAGACAACCACCTAGACAAAATAGACCTTGGATACTAGACCTAATAATGGAGGAATTCCTATTCCATTAGATCAGCCTTGTACGTAGGAGAAGCCTCCAAGTGGTGTGTATCTGGCAGAAGCAACTTTGTTTGGATGGTGTAGGCTCCATAAGACAAGCCAACATTCTGAGTTAGATTGCCCTGAGTTTCAGACTACTACTTCCATCTTTCAGTATGAAGTTGAGAACAATTCCAATAGTCAGGAGATTGTGCCCTCAAATCCTTATGATTCCCCTGTAATGGTACTCTACCATGCTCCATTCCCAAAAGGTGAGGAGAATGAACTAGAAGAAGAGTCCAGTGACCAGGATAATGAGATAAAGTAGGTGTTGAATGGGGAAAAAATCTCTCAGTTGTTTGATGAAGAGAATGAAAATGATAATGGCACTTTGGATGAAGAGGAAGTTGGTGTTGAAGAAGTCCAGATGTTTCAACAACCCATCAAGAAATACGATTTAAGGAATAGGCCAAATAGGATTCCACAATCTAGAGGCCCTTTCACTACTTCTATTCCTCCAAATAATTTCACTACTCCACTAGATCCGTAGGCCAATAATAATCCATCTTACCCTCATGTACCAACATAGTACTTGTCCAAGGGAAACAATGCTGAAGTATCAAAGGACAAATAGACTAGTGGCTGCAAGGAGGCTCATGTTGATATGAACATGGAGCAATTGGGTAAATATGTGATTGAAGAATTCAGAAAAGTAAAGGTAAGTCTTTTTGGTTTTGAATTATTAAGAGTCCCCACTATTAGGAATGTTTTCTTGGGGTCTTTCAATTCAAACACAACACCACAAGGAGTAACTACCAATGAGGCAATTGTCAGATCCTTTAATTCACGGGAACCTAAAGGCCAAGGCCAGGTCCCACCTGCCAACAAGGGGAAAGATAAAGATAAGATTCAGGTTTCACAAGCTCACACCGAATTGAGCCTATTCGAAGGCAATATGGAAACCCCTCCCTTTCTGATTTCTGTTCGTATCTTTGGGAAGAATCTGTATAATTGTCTGCTTGATTCAAGAGCATCTACAAATGTTATTATGTTTGTTGTCTATAAAGCTTTAGGTATTACCTCTATTGCTTCTCAAAAGAAGGTCACTCAATTAGACAAGATGGAGGTGAGTGTATTAGGAGAGTTGAAAATGATCCCCACATAGGTTGCATCAGACCCGAGGGTGCAACAGGTGATCAACATTTAGGTTGCTGATATTCCTGACACCTATGGTTTGATTTTTGGTCGTTATTTCACTAAGGCATTAAATGGGTATACATCTATAGACCATTCTCACATGTGGCTACCATGGAAAGGAGTCCTAAACCAGATCAGGATTGAAAGAGAGCCCATAATCAAGTATGTAATCACTGAGTACCAAAATACTTCAAATGAGATATTAATATCAGAGGTCGGCATGGGGAACTATGTGTTGGTTTCATCAGTCCCAGATACATAAGAGGTATTTATGTTAAAGGGCCCCTTTTATGAATCTACATCAGAATCTGGTGGGTCTGAGGAATTTTTTATGATGCAATATGAGTCCATTAGTGATTCTGAAACACTAAGCGGGAAAATAGATGAAACTAACGACCAAGAGGATAGGCAACTCAGTTTGTTGGATAAATTCCAGGAGTTCATCCAGAAGTGTATGGAGAATCATATCCAGCTGGGTAGAAGTATGAATTTCGAAGAATTATTACTTCCTAATTGGGGCTGAGTCCATGATGCCCCTCACTTTGAGTTGGAATGTCATATATGTCAAACTGCTATGGAACAAGTACAAAAATGCATTAACCCAACCCCAATTATCAAAATGAATATATTGGGAGACCGAAATAATGACAAGGGTAAAACTCCAATACTTCCTGAAGATTCTCCTAATCATAGTAAAATGAAAGATGATTTGAAGTAATCAGGGAGTGGTGGCTATTGGATGTTAAGATTCGATGAATCCAAATCTAAGCAAGGTGTTGGAGCAGGGTTTGAACTGATCAGTCCTAAAGAGCTATTTTTCTGCTCATAGACTATAATTCCAATGCAATAATAATGTGGCTGAATATGAAGCTTTAATCCATGGGTTGTTAATGGCATCAAGGCAGAGAGTTAAGATATTACAAGTTTTTGGGGATTCTGAGTTGGTAGTCAGACATGTGAGGAAACAATATTCATGCCGTGACAGGAGGATGACTAATTATAGACATAGAGTATGGGATCTTATTGAGGGATTTGATGCATTCAATATCTAGTTGATTCCTCAAAGTAAGAACCAAGTTGTAGATTCTTTGGCGCAAGTAGCTAGTACATTGCAACCCTTGCAACTTTCAGGATTGAAGAAGTTTACTATGGAGCTCACTCCAGTACCTTCAGTACCTGACAACGTTACCAATTTCTAGGTATTTGAAGATGACAAGCAAATTCTTTATTTCATTACAAGCTGTGATGTGTTTGCTTCTCAAGTAATTGATGAGATAGAGCCTCAAGAGGTAGAAATGGACTTGGGAGGGGTCATCAACTTGAAGACCAACACTATCCCAAGAGGTATGGTGAAGCTAGAATGAATTTTTGATTTGGATAAGATAAAAGACCAGGCACAACAATTAAAAAGGGAATCTCTCAGTAGTCAATGTGAAACATACAACATGGGAACACAAGATGACATAAAGAATGTTTTTATTGGTAAAGTATGTACCCCTGAAGAAAGGAGAGGGATTATTGATGCTATACATACATATCAAGATGTGATAGCCTAGAGTTATGAAGACTTAAAAACATATGATACTTCAATCATTACACACACCATTCCCTTGAAGTCAAATGTAAAACTATTCAGACAAAGACAAAGACCAATTAATGCTCTATTAGAACCCATCATTCAAAAAGAAGTACAAAAGCTACTTTCAACACAAATTATATTTCCAGTGAGGCATTCAATCTAGGTTGCAAATCTAGTTCCTGTGAGGAAAAAGAATGAAGAAATAAGACTGTGTGTGGAATTTACGAATCTTAATAGAGCATCAAAAAAAGATAATTATATGGTTCCTTCACTGGATGGGGTACTTTAGATTGTCAATGGATCCTAGATGATGTCTTTTCTGGATGGGTATTCTTGATACAACCAAGTCATGGTACAATATGAAGACAGGCATAAAACTACCTTCACTACGAAATGGGGAACTTTTTCCTACAGAAGAATGCCTTTCGGGTTGATCAATGCTAGAGCTACATTCCAGAGGGCTATGGATATTGCTTTTAAGGACATAATTGGTAAGTGCATAATTATTTACATGGATGATTTGAAAAAATTCTCTAAGAGGCTAGGTAATCACATAGCAGATTTATGTAAAGTATTCCAAAGGTGCAAAGAGTTTGGCATCTCACTTAACCCAAAGAAGTGCATTTTTGGGGTTACAGAAGGGAAACTGCTAGGACATATTATTTGAAAATAGGGTATTGCCATTGATCCTAAATGAATAGAGGCTATCTTGAAGATTCAGCCTCTTGCAAGCAAAAAGGAAATGAAGTCATTTTTTGGGAAGATGAACTTCGTCAGAAAGTTCATCACTAGATTTGCAGAGATAGTAAAACCCTTGAATGTTATGTTAAAACAAAAGGCCAAAGTGGAATGGAGTGCAGAATCCAAGGAGGCATTCACATAAATTAAGAAAGCTATTGTTGAGGCTCCATTGTTGGTGAGTCCAGATTATGCTAAGCCTTTTTACATATATTCATTTGCTTCTGATCACTCTTGTGCTAGAATGTTAACCCAAAAGTTTGATCAAGGCGATGAGCATCCTATAGCCTTCATGAGTACCCCTTTAAAGGATGCAGAATTGAGATATCACAATATAGAAAAGTAGGCCTATGGTTTGGTTAGAGTACTAAAAAATTTCAGACACTATATTCTGAGGAATAATGTTTTTTCCATAGTTCCTGATCCTACGGTGTAGCTGTTGCTATGTAGAAAAAATGAGCCTCTTTGCAAGGAGGAAAAAAACATGAGCCTCCCTGCAGCCAGTAGGGTTTTATATAATAGGTGTTTGTAAACCATTATAGTTGATAGAATTTGCATGTGTAGACCCCATATGAAATGTTGGGTGATCTGGAATGAAGAATTGAGGATTGGAGTTGGTAGAACCAATAGTTGACCCGTCAAACAAGCCTAATTAGGCCTATGGTGAAGCGTAGCAACAAAAAATGGAGGCTTGTGTTCCAAAGTAACCAGCCCTATAATTTTGATATATTTTGAAGTGTCAAAAAGGTTATTTAGAATAGACTTCTTTCACACTCAAACATGTGGAATCGCTCCAAGCTATATTCAACTAACAAAATCCCTCAAGAGTCCAAAGTGAAAAATGGCTGCAAACTTTAGCATGCTCGTATTTGTTCACCGTGTCACTTATAAACTTCTCACATGAACTTATGGGATCATGTTGGGCCCCTCTACAATAAAATCTCTTGGTTTTCACTATCTTGGAGGCCTTTTCTCATGGTGGCAAATTTTTTCTTGGGGAAAAATTTGTCAAATGCAAGTAGTTGAAAGTTGCAAAGTGGTGCAACTTTCGTTCTGCAACTTGTGTGACCAAACAGACTATTCCAATGCATTTGAATGGGTATGTTTATGCTAGGCATGGTCATCTTATGCACCCAAACATGCGGAATCGCTCTGAGGTACATTCAACCAGTAGAATCCCTTAATAGTCCAAAGTGCAAAATGACTGCAAAATTCAACATGCTCGTATTCGGACACCATGATTCTTAGAAACTTCTCATCTGAGCCTATGGGATTGTGTTGGCCCCTCTACAATAACCTCTCTCGGTTTTTGTTATCTCGAAGGCCTTTTACCGTGGTGGAAAATTTTCACTTGGGAAAAAAGTTGTTAAATGCAAGTAGTTGAAAGCTGCAAAGTGGTGCATCTTTCGTTCTACAACTTGTGTGACAAATTTTTTTTTTGTAATGCATCTAGATGGGTACCTTTACAGTAAGAATGGTCCTCTTACACATCTAAACATGCAAAATCGCTCTGAGTTACATTCAACCGACAAAATCCCTTAAGAGTCCAAAGTAAAAAATGACTGTAAACTTCAACATGCTCGTATTCAGACACCCAGACACTTAGAAAATTCTCATTTGAGCCTATAGGATCACATTGGTCTCCTCTACAATCTCTCTTAGTTTTCTCTATCTCAAAGGGATTTTCCCGTGATGGTGAATTTTTGCTTGGGGAAAAAGTTATCAAATGCAAGTAGTTGAAAGTTGCAAAGTGACGCAACTTTCATTTTGCAACTCATGTGACCAAAAAAAATATCCCTACACATTTAGATGAGTACATTTATGCTATAGATGGTCCTCTTTTGCACTCAAACAAGTGAAATTTCTCTGAGCTACATTGAATCGCCAAAATCCCTTAAGAGTCAAAAGTGCAAAATGACTACAAACTTCAACATGCTATTACTTAGACACCATGATGCTTATAAAATTCTCATCTAAGCCTATGGAATCACATTGGGCCCCTCTATAATAACCTCTCTTGGTTTTTTCTATCTTGAAGACCTTTTCCTATGGTGATGAATTTTTGCTTGGGGAAAAGGTTGTCAAATGCAAGTAGTTGAAAGTTACAAAGTGGTGCAACTTTCATTGTGCAACTCGTGTGACCAAAAAAACTATTTTGATACATCCAAGTGGGTACGTTTACATTAGACATGGTCTTATTTCACACCCAAACACATAGAATCGCTTCAAGCTACATTCAACCGATAAAATCCCTTAAGAGTCCAAAGTGTAAAATGGCTGCAAACTTCAAGATGTTGTTACTCGGACACCATGATGCTTAGAAAATTCTTGATTGAGCCTATGGGATGGTTTTGGAACCATATACAATAAAATCTCTTGATTTTCACTATCTCAGAGGCCTTTTCCTGTGGTGGCAAATTTTTGCTTGGGGAAAAAGTTGTCAAATACAAGTAGTTGAAAATTGCAAAGTGGTGCAACTTCTTTTTGTAACTCGTTTGACCAAATGAATTGTTCTGACACCTCTAGGTGGGTAAATTTACACTATAATGGTCCTCTTTCACACCCAAATAGGCGGAATCGCTCCGAGCTACATTCAAGTTGCAAAATCCCTTAAGAGTCCAAAGTGCAAAATGGCTGCAAACTTTAACATGTTGTTACTCAAAAATTGTGATGCTTAGAAATTTTTTTTCTAAGCCTATGGGATCATGTTGGGACCCTCTACAATAACCTCTCTTAGTTTTCACTATCTTAGAGGGCTTTTTCGATGGTGGAAAATTTTCGCTTGGGAAATCTTTATCAAATGCAAGTAGTTGAAAGTTGCAAAGTGGTGTAACTTTTTTCTACAACTCGTGTGACCAAACAAACTATATTGATGCATCCAAGTGTGTAAATTTACACTAGGCATGATACTATTTCATACCCAAACATACAAAATCACTCTAGGCTTTACATTCAACTAGCATAATCCCTTAAGAGTCCAAAGTGCAAAATGACTGCAAACTTCATCATGCTATTATTCAGACACTGTGATGCTTAGAAACTTCTTGTCTAAGCATATGGGATCAAATTGGGCCCCTCTACAATAACCTCTCTTGGTTTTTTCTATCTGGGAGGCCTTTTTTGATGGTGGAAAATTTTTGCTTGGAGAAAAAGTTATCAAATGCAAGTAGTTGAAAGTTGCAAAGTGGTGCAAGTTTTGTTCTGCAACTCGTGTGACCAAATGAAATGTTTTGACGCATCTAGGTGGGTACATTTATGATAGGAATGGTCATATTTTTCACCCATACACGTAGAATCACTCTGAGCTACATTCAATCGATAGAATCCCTTAAGAGTCCAAAGTGCAAAATGGCTGCAAACTTCAGCATGCTATTATTTGAACACCATGATGCTTAGAAACTTCTCATCTAAGCCTATGGTATCGCATTGAGCCCCTCTACAATAAAATCTCTTGGTTTTTGCTATCTCGGGGATCTTTTTCCATGGTGAAAAAATTTTGATTGGGGAAAAATTTATCAAATGCAAGTAGTTGAAAGTTGCAAAGTGGTGCAACTTTTGTTGTGTAACTTGTGTGACCAAATGAATTATTCTAACACATCCGGGTGGGTACATTTATGCTAGGCATGGTCCTCTTTAACACCCAAAGACAATGAATCACTCTGAGCTACATTCTACCGGCTAAATCCCTTAAGAGTTCAAACTATAGTTGTTGTCACCAAATAGTGCACCCTTGCTGAGATGCAAAACTCAACCTACTAGTGAAACATTGGATCCGAATATTCAATATCCATGACATTTGATTTGATGTCCTATGCGATTTTCACGTGAAGAAAAATCATGAGACCATAGCTTGTTGCTTACTACTATGTTGATCTTTGCATGAAGATAAATCATGAGACCATAGACAAGGTAGTCAATTGTTTGAAAAAATGCCTCAAAGAAATGTGGTCTCATGGTTATGGAATGACATGATGAATACCAAGAAAAGAAAATTGCTATGGATTTTCATGGAATTCCATCACCATGAGACCACATTTATTTGAGGAAAATTTTCAACCAGCTCACTACCTTGTGTATGCTATTGCTTACTATTATTCTTTGATAGATTTTTTCCAAGCATCCATAGCTTCTTTGAAATCACCTATTTTAGGCTTTTAACCATAGTAGCAAGTTAGTGAACTATTTGATTAAATTCTCTGGTAGACATGTATGAAAAATGTGGTAGTATAGACATGGTAGTGAACTTTTGAAAACAAATCCTCAAAGAAATGTGGTCTCATGGTGTGATGGAATGCCATGACAAGCGATTTGATATGGATTGCCATGGCATTCCATCACCATGAGACCACATTTCTTTGAGACATTTTTTCAACCAGTTGACTACCTTCTCTATGCTACTACTTACTATTATTCTTTGATAGATTTTTTCCAAGTATCCATCACTTTTCTAAAAGAGCTTGTTTTAGGATCTTAGCCATTGTAGCAAGACAATGAATTGTTTGATAAAATTATTTGGTAGAAATTTATGAAAAATGTGGTAGCATAGACAAGGTAGTAAACTGTTTGAAAAAATTCCTCAAAGAAATGTGGTCTCATGGTGATGGAATTCCATGACAATCTAGGGAATTTTATTGTCATGGCATTCCATCACCATGAGGCCACATTTATTTGAGGCATTTTTTCAAATAGTTCACTGCCTTGTCTATGCTATTGCTTACTATTATGCTTTGATAGATTTTTTCCAACAATCCATAGCTTGTTCGAAAGCACCTATTTTAGAATTTTAGCCATAGAAGAAAGTCAGTGAATTGATTAATAAAATGCTTTGGTAGACATGTATGAAAAACTTTGTAGCATAGACAAGGCAGTGAACTGTTTGAAAAAAATGCCTCAAAGAAATGTTGTCCCATGTCGATGGAATGCCATGACAAGCACATTGAGACCACATTTCTTTGAGGAATTTTTTTGAACAGTTCACTACCTTGTCTATGCTATTGCTTACTATTATGCTTTGATATATTTTTTCCAAGGATCCATAGCTTGTTTGGAAGCACTTGTTTTAGGATTTTATCCATAGCAGCAAGGTAGTGAACTGTTTGATAAAATGCTTTGGTAAACATGTATGAAAAATGTGGTAGCATAGACAAGGTAGCGATTTTTTTGAAAAAATGCCTCAAGGAAACATGGTATTATGGTGATGGAATTCCATGAAAATCCATAGCAATTTTCTTGTCTTGGCATTCCATCACCATGAGACCACGTTTCTTTGAAGCATTTTTATCAAGCAATTCATTGCCTTGTCTATGCTATTTCTTGCTATTATGCTTTGCTAGATTTTTTCCAAGCATCCATAGCTTGTTCAAAAGCACATGTTTTAGGGTTTTATCCATAGCAGCAAGGCAACAAATTGTTTGATATAATTCTTTGATAGACATATATGAAAAATGTGGTAGCATAGAAAAGGAAGTGAACACTTCGAAAATATGCCTCAAAAAAATGAGGTCTCATGGTGATGAAATGCCATGACAATCAAAAGCAATGGAATTCCATCACCATGAGACCACATTTATTTGAGGCATATTTTCAAATAGTTCACTACCTTGTCTATGGCTTGTCATGGCATTCCATCATCACATTTATTTGATGCATTTTTTCAAATAGTTCACTACCTTGTCTATGCTATTGCTTACTATTATGCATTTGATATATTTTTTCCAAGCATCCATAGCTTTTTCAAAAGAGCTTGTTTTAGGATTTTAGCCATAGCAACAAGGCAGTGAGATATTTGACAAGATGCTTTGTAAGACATGTATGAAAAATGTGGTAACATAGACAAGGCAACAAACTATTTGAAAAAATACCTCAAATAAATCTAGTCTCATAGAATGCCATGATAAGAAAATGCAATTGGCAGCTCCTCCTAGTTATTAGTTATGCAATGTGAAGTAATTCCATAATTTCTTAGGTTTAATTTGTAAAAACTATATTGTAATTGAAATCTTGTCATCTATCAACATCTATTTATTAGTTATATAATGTGAAGTAATGCTTTGACTTTGAAAGATGTGCAATGCAATGTAATCAACGATATGAATATAAACTACAAAAATCTATATTTTATAATTCATTAGTTAAAATATTTATTTTATTTGCTCTCTATATCTCTATATGCTATAATTTTTATCTCTATATCAAAAAAAAAAGTTTTTATCTCTTGTTCTATAATTTTTTATGTTTTTTTTTAAATATGATTTTTCCCAATTTTTCAATTTTTTTTATACTTTTGGTTTGCCAATTTTTTCCCCAAAAGATTTTTGCTGCTATGCATTGGAAGCATGCAGAATACACGTGAATACACACAATATACATGAAGTATACATGAAGTATACATGTGAATAAGTGAAGTATACATGTGAATAAGTGAAGCATACATGTGAATAAGTGAGGCACAAGTAATTGAAGCATTGCAAATGATACAAACCACCAAGAATGGAGCTTATTTACATAATACGCTTTAGATGGGGCTTATTGAAAAATAAAAAATAATTAATTAAGCATTAGATGTAAATAAAATACATTCCTACAACATTCAAGCATACAATTTACATAATACACATGATAACATCATTCAAGAATGGCAGTATCAAAATGAGATTTTATTTAATAAAAAAGTCGTAAGGCTATACAATGATACATATTGATAAAAGTATATACAATATATCCAAAAAATCCATATATGATTAGTACAAAGGAGCCATATGAACATAAAATGTCACATATATATCGATAGTACAAAACATATGTTCCAAAATGCCACATAGGCATACAACAAATGACCCTAATACATAGTTAGTTCCCTCTAGGGGAAGGAAATAAATCTCATGCTTCCTTTGAAATTCGGCTAGATGGAGTGACTATTGGTTCTCTTGTCTTTTGAAAATGATCGCTAGTCCTCCTCTCTTCATTCTGGACCTTCAAATGATACAATAAAAACTAAAGATGTTAATACATAGAAATTGAATTGTGGAATGACATATGACAAAATATAATCACTTACCGCATACATATAGTCATCATGTACATTTAAAGCATTACCACATCCATGATCTGGAGTGACAACCACCTATAGTAACCATCGAGATAGAAATTAAACTACATAGTGTATCATGAAAATTTTCTATAATAGACCATAAAAGAGAAAATATAATGTCAAATCGACTAATCTATTGTATACCTCTCTCAATGGATTAGAACTGGCTATTATTGCAGTAACTCCATGGTCCATCATGCCACCAACATCACTAGGGGTGTTTGATGTCAACAACTACAAATGAAACAACATATCTAACAATAATATAAAGAAGTTCAGATAGTCCCTTTATAACTATCATAAATGAAAGAGTAAATGGTTGGCCTCAGTTGAGACTACAATATAGTGCTTATAGATCACATAATGGTGAAAGTACTAAGCCCACTGGGATAGTCCAAAATCTTGCAAATGCCAAAGTTTAGTGCTCATTGACATTTGTATTGCATATGTTGATGAACTAATGTTAATGAGGGCATGCTATCAACATAGTGATAATTCCACAATGAAGTTCACATGAATGAATTGAGGATTACTATGTTACTAGCAGCTTTCAAAGGGATAATGGAACATACAATGAATTAAGATGTGTCTAGGGTTTTACTATAGCAGATGAAGTTGGTTGTTGAGGTGTGTAGTAGTAATGGAGAAGACAACTTTGGTCAATATTGAGTGGAAGGAAATTTATTTCTTCTAACAGTGTATAAGATAAAATTTGGATGGAGGTGCTATAGCATACATAGGATAAAGAGACAAGACCAATGAGGGATAATGGAACATATGGTGAAAAAATAGAGGGTACAATGGGATGGGAGTCAAATGCGATAATGGAATATGGGATGCACTAGAATATATTAATGGGATGGACTAGGATGGGATAGCAAAATATAGCATGAACTATTAGAGTTTAATGGTATGGGATTAGGAGGGAATAAAGGAATGTAGGGTGAATTAGGGAAAGATAGTGGGACAAGAGCAAGAGGGGATAATGGAGCATAAGGTGAAATAAGAGAGGGTAATGGGATGGGAATAGAAGGGTTTAATGAAATATAGGTTGGACTAGTATATATTGATGGGATGGAATATGATGGATAATTAGAGGTTAATGGGATGTGATTAGTAGGGAATAATGCAACATAGGGTGAATTAGGAGGTGTCTAGGGTTTGACTATAGTACATGAAGTGCAAATTTGACTTGTGTGTAGCAATAATAGAGAAGAGTTATCTAGGATGAAACATGGATAAAGATGGTATAACATAGAATGCATAAAGGAACATAGGGGATCATGGAACATCTAGGGTGAAATAATAATGGATACAATAAGATGGGACTAGAAGGGAATAATGACACATAGCATGGACTAGAAGATATTAGTGGGATGTACTAGGAGGGGATCATGGAAAATAGGGTGAAACATTAAATGTTAATGGGATGAGAATAGGAAGGAATAAAGGAATAAAAAGTGAATTAGGAGAAGATAGTGTGACATGATCAAGGAATACAAATGCAATGTTTGTGTTTCTCATAAAATTTTTAGATTTTTAAATGAAAAACTATGAAAACTAGCTAACATTATTTTACAACACCATTAAGGAAGAAAGGCTACCTGAGTGTAAGTTGTTTGAGGAAACGAATTGCGAGGTGTGGAGGTGAAATGTCCACTAGGAAATTGTTTGAAATCCAAAGCATGCTATGAGACAAACATTCAAATATAACATTCAACTATTCAAATGTAATAATAATATATTTAATACTAGTTGCATACCTGTGGACTCAATGTCGAGAACAAATAAGGGTCTGTAGGAATGGAGCATGTCTCATGAACAGTCTGACCCTGAAACTTCATTATATCAAAATTCTGCTAATTTAGTTATTCTTAAATTTCAAATTATAATTTAATAAAGAACATTAAATGAAATTGTTGAATTTTACCTGAGTGTCAATGTCAAATGTATCATTCAACAAATCATCTATGAAAGCCATTGCCTCTGCAATTGATGTATGATGTGTAGCTGCATCTTGAGCACTCTGATAATCATATGTACAAACAAAAACACAAGTGCCACAATGGTGGGGTGGAGCTCAGGGCCTACACATCTCCTCCACATCAATCTCTACCAGAGGCCTCACACACTGTAAAATGGTTTGGGTGAGTGAGCCAATCGACTCCAACATGTCCACCTCTACACTATCTTTAACAATGGAAGGAACAATGACATTCTCCACCATGGGTTTGGCCAAGGGTCTTGGTACCAACTATGGATTATGCCATGCAGTAGGTTTATAATGTATGGAGCCCTCACCTTTACCTTGAAAGTCTAAGATGTCAAAATAATTTGGCATCTTATTGAGGAAAAAATCACAATAGAGTTTCCTCAAAAATCATTGTGGTACCTCATGGTTATTGCATGGAGGTTGGTCAAATACCATCCACCACCACTCCCAAAATTTATTTTTAATTAACTCATGGTGGCACCAATGGATGGGGAACCTCCTGGATGCATGAGACAAAGGTGCATTGATTCTCAAGTTTGTTAATAGGGCACAAAAGTCGGCTTTGCTAATTTTTTTTTTCACATTTGGATATGACAAACCACTAGCATAAAATTATCTCATCTCATGCCTCTTATTTGACCAAAAAATTATTTTCTCGCTCATTTCTCTTACATGAGATACAACTAACTTCAATGATTCAACAATCCCTCTCCTATAAGGGTGGATTTCAACATGCTCGGTTAATCTTCCAATTAATTGTTCAATTTCTTTTTTATTATTTTCAATTTTATTTAGAATATTTTCTTGTGTTCCTTGAGGATGCCTATGAATTGATGGAAGGGTTTTAGGTTGTTCTTGTATAGGAGGCTCTTCATGAGGGGGTAATTGTGAATTCTCAA
This sequence comes from Sequoiadendron giganteum, assembly GCA_007115665.2. NCBI lineage: Eukaryota > Viridiplantae > Streptophyta > Pinopsida > Cupressales > Cupressaceae > Sequoiadendron > Sequoiadendron giganteum. Next base: position 134,002,559 of record CM021105.1, on the reverse strand, counting down.
TGTTTCGAGGTGGAGATTCATTCCTTGAGAATTAGAACAAAGTTTTATTATAAAAACCTATTTCAATCTGCATTCTAAATAAAATTCAAAATAAATAGAATAAAAATACATACCTCTTCACAATCTTCAACCTCTTTGATGTGTTGGCAACATCCTCATGAAAAATTGCAAGCTAAGAGTGCAAAACATTGATGACATTTGGTGAGCATGAGTTGCAGAGCTCAAATCCTCCAAGCCAACCCACAGGTTGAAATGAAAATGTAGGTTTGAAATGCATTTTTTGGATTTTAACTTACTTTTACATTTGGTGCTTGCCAAATTTGGTGTGTGCCAAATGCTCAATTTTGACCTTTTTATGAATTTTTCCAATTTGGCATCAAAATTATGTCATAGATTGGTGCACTTACCCATCCCAGTCCATGAAATTTGGGTAAATTATTAGGAGAAGTGTGTGGCACCTTCTAATGGAGAACACACGGGCCCCTTTTGGTTTCTCTATAGGTATGTTTATCAAATTTTTTGTTGGTCTTTCTACCCAAGAGAATTTTTCAAGGGGCGAAGTAGGATTATCTAATGAGACTGACCACGTCCCCACTCCTCCTACATCTCCTACAACATCATCAATATATGAGCACAAATATTTTCACATTCCTTTAGAATATATCTCTATCCTTAGCAAAGGGTTGGGCAAATTGGAGAATCAACTAGAGAAGGACTCGAAGATGGCTAGGGCCACTAAGGTTATTAGCGAGATAAAGTATATGGTGGGAAAATACCGAATAGGTATAGAGCTCCTTGCTAGCCTCTCGAGTCTGACTGAGGTATGTGCCCCTTCAAACAATGCTAACATTATATAGGGGTTCGCTCTCGAGGAACATGATAGACAGTTAGGATTGTCGATGCCTCCCATGTCCATCTACATGGTTGGCACAATCCCTTTGATTAGAATACCCTACCTCTGAGAGATCTGAAACTATCAAAGTAGATATAATTTCCTTAGGTTTTAGTTTCACCCCTCATGTCACCTCTAGTAGTGGAGGTTTTGGTGGGTTGAGTGGTGGGGGCTTTGGTAGTGGTGGTAGCTTTGGCAGCGGGGGTGGTATTGGAAGAGGTGGTTCTAGTGGAGGCCTTGGTGGTGGCTTTGAAAGTAGAGGTGGCTCTAGTGGAGGCCCTACTAGTGGCAGTGGCTCCGATGGTGGTGGCCACATTGGTGGTTTTGGAGGTGGCTCTGGTGGTGGTTCCATAGGAGGTCCCACTAGTCCTATGTCATCTAATGACCCTATTCTGAACACTCTTCTTCAAAATATGGGAAATATGCAAAGCCAACTGGCAAGTCTCTCCCAAGCCTCTACCCAACCTATATTTCAGCCCTTCTTCCGAAATAGCTCATTATCGATAGAAATCTTAAGTACTCCCTTCCCACAAGGAATGAAGATTCCTAAATTTGAAAAATACGATGGCAAAGGGGACCCACAAATGCATGTATTCACCTTTAATGCCCTGTGTATAGACTTCTTGCATCATGATGCATTGATGGCAAAGATGTTTCCTTGATCTGTCAAGGATACAAAACTCGATTGGTACTGTTCCTTGCCTAACAACTCTATTATCTCATTTGATCAAATTGTAAATAAGTTTCTTTGATAGTTCCAAGCCAACATTGGACCAAAGATGACCTTTTCAGATCTCATCCAATGCAAGCAAAGGGATAATGAGAAGATAAATGATTTTATAGCATGGTATCAAGTGCTCTTCTCATAGATCTTGTACTCGTTGCATGATTCTAATGTGCAAAAGCTATTCATAGGGAACTTGCAAAGACCTTGGCAGGAAAATTTCACCCTTATAAAATACCCTTCTTTCATGCATCTGTGTGCAATGCTATGAGAATATCAATAGATGATAGTCTAGTTTAGGGGATCCTCCTCGTAGTCTTGTCCAAAAGGAAAATCCATAGTATTGATCTTTGGAAAGGGTAAGGCTATTGCAAATGTAGTAGCTGCTATGAATGATAATGGCCTCAGATGCAACAAAAAGTTCAGAAAGTTAGCAATATATTATTCTTCCATATTACAAAGGTTGTTGAAGGATAAGATCATAACCTTAGAGAACCCTAAGCCTCTCATGGAACCTCATCCTAGTTGGTACGATTTGAATGCCTTCTGTCAATACCATTGAGTTAACAGACATGATATCAAATGTTGTATATGCCTACGTCATGAGATACAAGCTCACATCGAGGACAATACTATTCATCTCAATGGAAATAAACAAAATTCAAATAAATCAATGGCAAAAGCAAATAGAGAGTTGCATATATACACAAACCCATTTCTGTCGCATTTTGCCAACATGATTATTGATCCTGATTCTACCACATGGCGTGAGGCATATGTTAGCATGGTTACAATTACTCCTGCACAACCCGCAACCTCCTTGCTAGATGTAACATTCACATTGTAGGATATGCCCTTAAACAATAATCCATCTCCCCTTTACATTCTCACTCGTGTCAATGGGAACATTGTGAGAAAAGTCCTAGTTGATCATGTGAGCCAAGTGAATGTCATTATAGAGGAGACATTGTGGTTGAACTCATTACAACAAAAGGAATACAAAGAAATGAAGTCCATCATCTATACACATGATGGAATTTCTCTTAAACCTTATGGTTTGTTAACTCTGTCCATCCTAGTTGGACCTAGGGCTATAGACATAATCTTCGATGTCATTCCAAAGTCAAATTTATTCAGAGTGAAGTTAGGCATACCCTAGCTAGCTTCCATGAATGGAATTTCCTTCGTCATTCACAAATACTTAAAGTTCTGCTATGAAGGAATTGTGCACGTGGTTCATGACACTGGGTACCAACCTTTGCTATCTCATGGGGGATATTCATTGGATCACTTTTGGCCCACCCTGATTGGTCCACTTCCTCCATGAATGAACCTAATTTATAAGAGTTATGTAAAGTATAAGACCCAGGGAAAAGGAAAGAAAAAATTGACCCTTCTAGTAGTGCACCATCAAGTTACCTCATTTTCTTGAAAGGGGAAGGAGAAGCTTTCCCATCCTCAGGGTGCGTCTTCTACCCCCCTTTCTAAAGAAGAGTTTTGGATGAATGTGCATGGTTGTTACCCTCTGAGTCCAATGATACTAGCTTGGTGAAAGTGGAAGATTTGGATATCTGATCTTCCTACCACACCTCATGGGCCTTGGCCCTACTTGTATGGTAGAAGGAAGGGTCCCCATGGGGAATCCTCTATGTCCTAGCCTCTAAGGCCTCCTACCACTTCTACTCTAAAAGTAGTAAATGGGAAGAGGTCCACTGCCAAGGAACTAGAGCCAACTCCCCTCATTGTTTCTCAACCCACTCCTCCTACTCTCATTCAAGAACTTGTCTCTCCATCAAAAATTGCTATAGTGTACACTCCTATGGCTGAGAAAGATTTTTCCATCCCTTCACAGCTCCCAACCTCTAGCTAAAAGAGTTGTAGAAATCATCTTTCACGTGAGCGCAAGCACCAACAAAAGGCTCTGGTGGCTGAGTAGGCTACTTTGTAGAGAAAGGATGAGGATTTGACCACCCTTGTAGTAGGGCCTCCTATTGTGTCCTCCTCTCTCCTCCCCTCTACTTCCATTCAATCTAGCTCAGTCAACCTCCTAACTTCTATAGTTAGTATGAATGCACCTGACCCCAAGAAGGTGCAAGTGTTCATCACTCCTTTGGTTGAGCCACCCTTGTTGATGTCCCTTCTGGACATCCCACCTTTCTCGAAACCTATGGACATGTTTAATACTTTTGTGGTTTCTACCGTGGTTTTCTCCTCCTCTCCCTCTACACTTCTTGCCTCTTCTATGGGAAGTTCCCATCCCTTGAAAAAGCCGAAGGTAAAAGTGGGTCCTTCCAACAATAGAGGGTGTAGGAGGAGTCCACCTTCTCTGAAAGGTGGTCCCATGCTAGCTTGTTCTGTCCTAGTGATGGAGCTAGCTTTGAATTCTCTTGAGTTTTTGACTACTCCCGCGTCACTTGGTGAGCCAAGCGATGAATCTCAAGTGCAGTCCTCTCCATACATTTAGGTATGACATGGTACTCCTATGAAGTGTATGTTTAACTCTTTGGATGTAGTTTTGAGCTTGTCAACAATCTTCACAAATTTGTTGACTATAGCTCCACAAGAGCCCGATGGAGAAGACCTTGTGAGGGCTTCTTCCTTAGCCCTTATTGTGGGAGGATAGAAGCACCTCCCCTTAATATTCCACCATTGCAGACTCATCCTCCTTTCCCTTATGATGATCTAGAGTGGGAAGCAGATGACCCCTTGGTCAATGAGTGTTCGGGGGAGGCCTCTTCTTTATCTTTAGATAAGATGCATGTGTGTTGTAATGTGTTCCCCCATACTCGTGCTACCTATTCCTAGATGACCCTAGTCACCCTTGTTGGTGCTTGGATATAGGAGTAATTTTCATGTCATAAACCTTCTTCTATCTATATCATCATTCTTCCATGTTTGTGTTTTATTTTGGCAAATTGGGGATGATGCAAAGTGTTGGGGGGCATTTAGGCTTCCCTTCCATGTCGACCCAATTTTTTATTTTTACTTTATTTTTTGTGCATTTTTCTTGATCTGGTTGTGGATTGATAGTCTTTTACCTTCCACTATGGTTACCTATTATTTATATAATCATGAGAAGATCTGATCTCGTGAAACCAAATCCCCATGTGTCCTTTGTTTGTCTCTCTTTTGATTTTTCCTTATCTTTTTCTCTTCTTTGCTTGAGTTGTCCCTCTCATATGTGATAATTTAATTTCTATGATGCTTTGATTTTAGAAAAAACATTTTTCACCAACAAATATTTTCTTGAAGATCCTCACAAATATTTCTTTTTTGAAAATTGCATTCATGACTAGGACCCCTAATAGAACATGTTTCCTTCATCATGGTTTCACAAAGAGAGAACTTGAGAACTTTCCTCTAAGGTGGAAGCAACCTTTGACCTTCCTCTCATGAGGGGGAATTTCATTCCTTTCAAATTCCTTGATGAAGTGAATGTCTTTTGAAAGGATTCCTTGATGATGAATCATTTTGAGAAAAAACGTCTCTTTTGTACTTCCAAACGATGCGTCCCTTGAGTGGACCCCTCTTCACATTGGGTTCTCGAGGGAGCCCTTTGAAAGATTTCCAATTTTTTGATGATTTGTGTGCTTGTCCACTTGACTACCTATGTGGCCGCTTTGTTTTTAGACATGCTTTATCTATGGGTAAACATGTTGCTTTACAGGTGCGCCTATAAAGCTACTTTCCAATGCGACTCTGTGAAGTCCCCTTCTTTGGGTTTCCTCCATGCAAGAGATCTTGGGAGACACCTCCTTGTAGGTTTGTAGACTTGTAAGGCACTTTTTCTTTGGGTTTACTTCATGTGAGAGATATTGGCTGATACCTTCTTGCAGGTCTATGGGCCTGTAAGGTGCATACTTCATGGGGCTTCCTTCATGTAAGAGATCTTGGGGGCTTCCTCCTTGCAGGTTTGTGAGCTTCTAAGATTCTTTCATCCTGTGGGATTTTTCCATCATTGGTTCAAGGGCCCTCGATATACCTTGTGTAACTTCATATTTCTATGAGTCTATGGAGGTTTTTCACTAGAAACTCCTCGGGTAATGTGCTTATAGAGTCCTTTGCTCGCCCTGCACTTTCGAGCTCGCTAGATCATGGTTTGCTTCCTTGACGGTTTAGGTATAAATTTCTAACTCTTTGATCTACTTGACTGGAGCACTCATCAGTACTCATGCTTGCTAAAGCGGGGGAAAAATTTATAGGAGAAAATTTGCACCCCTTATGCAAACTCCCCTTTTGAACATCCTCACCTTAGAAAATGAAATTCGAAGGAAAAAATCTACATCACCCAACTGCCTTCCTTCCACTTGGCATTTTTCTATTGTTTAAGTGGGAGAGTATTTGTTGGGGATGCATGCATGGCACATAGAATTCCATGGGGCGTGCATCCGTCCTTGATGGATTCTTGCATTTGAAGTTGGCAGAGGCATTACACTCCTGATTGGGGATGAATTGTAACATCCCTCTTCGACCAACTGACCCAAAAATGCCTTTATTCTTCCTCATTCTCACTTTTTTTCAGGCTCTTAGCAATTCAATCTCACTTTCTAGCATCTCATTCACTCTCAAGCAACACTTCAACACTCCATTGTAGTAGCAACACTCCATCAACTCCACATAGAAAGTGTGAAGCATACCCTAGTAGTGTGGGCTTGGAGTCTTGTGAGACCTCCCTTCATCACATTCGAGGTTGTTGTGACCTTGCTACGTCCATTTTATCCTCCATTTGCTAGTGAGATTTTTGGTGGAGGTGGTAATGTCTCACTCCTCTCCTTTGTGATTTGGTTGAGTAGAATTATACTATTTTGTAGTGTTTATTACAACTTCTACTTTCTTTACTTCTTTATCACATATTTCTACTTCGTTGCTATCTAGTTATCCGTGGAGGTGGAAACAGCCGAAAAAACGGGGGTCGGACTGAGGTAGACTCCTACATAGCCCCAACCATTTCTCCCTCTTTTTGTATGTAGGTGAACGTGCATTTGGAGCTAGTTGGCGAACTAGCATATTGGTGAGATCATCTTCATCACCCTAGATTTTATCTATCTACTTTATCATCTTCATTTATACTTTTTGTATCTTATCATTCTATTTTGTCCATTTAAGAATAACTAGCTAGGTTGTTAGTTCATTTTTAAGTAGTTTATATTGTACTTCCTATTTTTTGGCCATACAGATACCAGCACACTAGAGAGATTCTAGTGCATCACGCTGTTGTCCCAGAACTACACTGTCGTCCTCAAATAGAGAGTTGTCTGAGGTGTAATATCAATTCTGAAAACTAGCTCATCTAGTATAAATCTAGATTTCAGGTTTGAAGAGTGATAGAAGAACTTTATAGTCCTCATCATTCTTGAATTCTATCTGAAACACCCCTTTAGAGTGAGGTAAGTTAGGGTAGCCCTTTGCTCTTTTCTCTTCATGACCTAGAGCCTTGATTTGGTTGGTTCCCCTCTCTTACAAGGACCACTAGTTATTACATGCTATTATACATATACGGTTAAAAAACCACCATTCCCCTCCTCCCCTTAGGTGGCTTATCAAGTCACATGGTGCTTGTAATGTGCAAATTTTATTGTTGAACAAAAAATAATAATTGGTAATTTATGATTGATGTTTAATTTTAGTATGTGCCAACAATCTGGAATTTTATAGTTATTTTATTAGGCTATTTAGCCATTTGAAGGTTGTATAGTCTGATTTACGTCAAGGACTTTTTTAAATTTCATTTTGAATTAAGTTTGAAATGTTGCAATGTAGCTACAATTGATCTTTATGGGATTTTTATTGAAATTTTGGTTTATGATCATATGTTACTCGGTTTGAGGCTTTCTCCTTGTTTGAAAATTGATGGCATGTGTGGTGTAACGTAACATATGTAAATTTCCATATCCCGGGGGTTTCCCTGTCAGGTCGTATAGGGGAGTAGATGAATTAGGGAATTATGAATTATTTGAAAGGGGTTTCAAATGGGACCAGTATTGGATGGTCATCAATCCAATATTCCCCTCATTCTATGATTGTTCTTATTTGTATGGAAGGGAATTGATACCCTCTTTCCTAATTTTCTATGGTATCCATAAATATCCATCCTTGTAAACCCTATTGTGTGAGCCTTATGTTGTAAATTATGTGACTATATGAGGATAGGTGCACCCATTTAGGAATATCATCCTTTGTATAAGGATAGGTGCACCCATTTGGGAAGAGTATCCTTTGTATGAGGACAAGTGTACACAATTCGGAAGAGCATCCTTGATATTGTTTTGTGTACATGTGAAATTGCAAGTAAATGTGATGTGCCATACCTATGAAATATGTGCGAAAGTAAAAAATGGTGCAAGTTAATATTCCTTGATACATGGTATGAGTGCCATGATTGAGATATGGTATGAGTACCATAATTATAAGGTAATTTTTTCTCTTAAGAACATATTTGGACAAAAATGCGAAGCTGATAACTCTTGAGATATGATTGAACATTTGTTATAAGACATTTTCTATCAACATGGGTACTAATCATGTGAAAATTTTGAGATATATTAAAAGATGCTTATTTGTTGATATACAGTTGTAATTTAGTTAAATATGGTTACATAGGAAATAATTTATGGCTACATGGATAGTGTTTAACCTTGTAATTTTTTATATATATTGAGAATAATGGGTCGAATGTTTCATTTTGAAAGAATTTATTCTAAATGTTGGATGTTAAACTCATAAAAGAGAGGTATCTTATGTATGTCTTCTTATGCATGAAAGAAATGCCTCCTATGTATTATTTTTTTGGTCTACTCTTGTTGTCAGTCTAGTGTAAGAGTTATTGTCTATTTGATACCTTGTATAGTTGCTATGATTAGTTGTAAGTGTCTAAACTTCATAGGATTCTCTCTAGCTCATTGTTTGAGTAATTGTTGATCATAGTGACTGTTGTTCTATGATTCATGCTGCTATACAGAGCTGTTGTGTGAATTTGTGTAAATCTTTCTTTTCCTGATACAAAACAAAAAATGCATACATTTTCCTAATTTAATGTTTTGATTGCCTTCATCATGGAATAGGATCATTAGCATGACTAGTCCATTTCTTGATTGTTTCTATAATTCTATTAAGTTCCAACCTTGAAATACTTCCAAGAGGAAGTATATACAAGGGGGTGATGATGTAAGGCCCCTCCCTTTATATAAGTGTCATAGACTTTTATTCTAAACTTATACTACACTGTTATGTGGATTAAGGGTGCATCATTTAGATGATATAGAACCCAATTGTGTTTGAGTGCCATTGTACTTTTAGTCATTTGATTCTAAGAGAATATTAGTTAAAGTCTTATGTGAATTATTCTATTTAGATATGTGACTAAATCTACATGGATAGATACTATAACTTGTCATGCTATACTATGTTGCTAAGGTTCCCTAGTAATAAAGCTCCTTTCTTATCATTTGGCTCATGTTGATTTTGAATATCCCCTATAATATTCACTTGAGGTTCCTCATATCAAATATGATGACTAATGTCACTAAAGGAGCCTTAGAGGTTTTAGTAAATATAGCAGGTGCAAATTCGATCCCTATGGTATTGCTTAACTAAGGGAGATTAAGATAATAAGTAAATAAGGATAGATGAAGTCTTAGAGTCTTCTCTACTTTTAGGTTGTGCCTTATCATGGAATTATGATATGATCTTAGATTAGAACATTATACCATACTGATAGTTGGGAGATGCTAATAAAGAGTTAATCTGATAAGGATAACTAAACCCAACTATAGTTAGATTAATCTATTGATAATATGATTGTCGTTTTTGTCATAAGGGCATCTTATGGATGTCAGATGACAAGCTTATAGAAATGAGTTGATTGTGATCAATAAAGGCACCTCATTGAGGTAAGTAGGAGATTTGAGTGATATCAAATGAAGAGCTATTGTTGGAGGCCAAAAGGTCTTCATAGGGTTGTTAGGAAGAAGGATTCATTGGACTTAGGGTATCATTACAACAAGCCTTGGAGATTTCCAAAAGTTTGTATGTTGAACCTCAAGCTTACCTGTATCATTTGCTAAAGAGGAAAGAGTTTTTCATTTTTCAGGTAAGTCCGAACAAGCTTCGGACTACGAACTTGAGGCTTACTCTCTATTGAAAGGTATCATAATTTGGGCTTCTATCATACCTTATATTGAATGCCTCAAAGTATGAAAAAGGTTTGAGTTAAGTCCAAAATGGCTAGGGACAATGAGGTTGAGTTTCTTACTGGGCATTGGAGATCGGCCCTAAGACTTACACTTTAACACAATTTTAAGTACGAAGTTGGAGTCAAATTCGAAAGGGCATCGAACATCAGGCTTTGTCCATGCCTCATACCAAATCCCTCAAGCAAAGGAAAGAAGATTGTGCTAAGTCTAAAAATATTTCAAACATAAAACTTCAACAATGAGGCTTACACCTTGACTTACCAAAGTTGCTAAGTGATGAAAGAGGTATGTAGGAAGCTCAACCCCCAAAGAAGTTTTGGCATTGTGGGTCGACCTTGTGCTTTATGCCTTAATAGTTTGACAAGAAAATAAGTAAGTATGAAGAAATATTGAAGGGTGACACTTGAAAGGGTTTGAGTTTGCGAGTGAATTGTGTGGGTGTTGTAGTTTGGTAAGAAAGCTTATGCCTTATCAAAGATAAGGTAAGTGGTAGGAGGTAAGGTCAAACCATCAAAACTTGAAATGGGTTTAGAGTTTTCTAGTCGGTGTTAAGGTTTATGCCCTAACATGAAATAAAGGAAGGAGTATGGGGTAACCCTGAACCATTACACCCAAAAGAGTTAATTTTTTTAATGTTTGCAAAGTATTGTCCGAACATTGCGGATTAGTAGGTTGGCTTACATCTTAACACAAAGGCATGAAAGCATTAAGGTGGAAGAGGGAACCCCACCATCTGAAGAACTCATGCATGTTTCAGAGGTTGGTGGGAAGGTTGTGTGACCAATGACTTAGTGTACGTTACCTACACCCGATCCATACAAATTTGAGGCATATTCAATCCACTAAGCATCAATCCCAATAAGATATTAAATGTAAACAAAGCAAAGAAGCCATTAAAACTAACATGCTAGAACATGAAATCTTGACAAAAATCTATTCTAAGACATTAAAACTTATCCTATTGGGGGAGTGGTGTTGTATTGAGGTGAAATTATGACCCTTTCCCAATCCCTTAGATAATATGAGCCTTTCCAATCAATTTTATTGATTAAAGTCGATGGAAATTGATGAAAAATATGAATGAAAGCATGATAAAAGATAAATTAACATGATGAAAGTTAAGATGTTTGATGAAAGTGTATGCAAAACTATTCTAAATGTGCACAAGATTCAAACATGCAAGCCCTAGATTCAAAATATACTAAATGTATGCAAACTAAGTTACCATGGAAGCCATTAATGGATGCTAAGCTAACAATGCATGAGAATTAACCTAAAATTATTTTAAACATAAAACATGGATGCAAATGAGTGTGATTTTTAATAGCATAAGTTTTATTTGAAAAGGTGGATCCCTATTCAATAGATGCAAGGTCTATTTATAGAATAAGCAAAAAAAATCCAATGGTCAAGATTGAAAGAATCAATCAATGGTCGGGATGGAAAGAAGATGAAGACATGGATCATGGATTCCAATCAAGGGTTGAGAATTTAAGTTGATATTTAATCAAGGGCACACAATCATGCAAAGAAGCACACTTTAAAAACTTTCTCAATAAGTTTGTTGAACTTGTTTTTTACAAGGAAGAATATTTCCTTTTTTGAATGAGTGAAAAGGGAGAATATTCTCTCATGGATGAGGAAAATTAGAATTTAGTCAATTAAAACTAAATTTTAATGTGCAAAGGGAAGAAATATTCCATGAGAATATTCCCTTTTGGAGGAATGTGAAAAGGAGGAATATTCTCAAGGAATATTCCCTTGCAAGTGGGAGAGTTAGAATTAATTAGTAATTTGATAGTTAAAATAAAGTTTCAATTATACAATTTAGAGGAATCTAGTATATTTATTAAATAATTAACTTATTTAATGAAAATGGGTCAAATTGAAATTTAATTAAATAATTAAGATTATTTAATTTAAATGAGAGGACTTAGGGTGTTAAAATTAAATATTTTGATTTGTCCAATTTAACATGACGAAAGGTTAGCATGAAAGGGGTAGGAATTAACCTAATTAGATTAATCAAATTAATAAATGATAAATGAGGTATTTAATTAAATAGCTAGGATAATTTAATCAAAAAAGAGAAAGAGGATGGATTTTAGGATGAAATGGTGTTAGTATATTGGATTCAAGTGTGCATATCATTTAGGACATTTTTAAGTGTCTACATTTTGGACCTCTTTGAAGTGAGGTACTTGTTACATTCATTCAAAGACTGACACTTTTTAGATTAATGTTGCTTCTCATATCAAAAAATTAATTTTTTGGATGCCCCACTATTGCCCCAATGGAAGGAATAAGTTGGTTCCCTACCCCCTCAAGAGATCGGGCAATTTGTTTGAATTTTGGGTTGATCTCTTGACAAAGGTAAAATATTAATTCCAGTACCAAAACATTCCCCAAGATGCAAAAAAATGGCCTCTGAAATGTAAAAAGCGGCTCAAAATAGGTTGCACAATGTGGAAATAGGTAAAATAGGCTAAACCTTAGCTTTTGGCTCAAATTAGGGAAAAAACCCTAATTTTTGGGCATAAATAGGTGATAAGGGTGCACTTACAATTCATTTGTGCATTTGGCCTATAAAAAATTTGTGCTTTTGATCTTTGACACCCTAACAAGATGGCTCACCATGCGCTTCTAGTTCACCTTTATGAGCAGGTTTGTGATTACTAGCGTCGAGAAAATGTAGGACCCCTGGTATGTGACTCAAAACTTGTCTCGATTTTCAAATTTTAGTGCATTTATTAGCACATCCAAATTAGGTTTTCTAGGGTGTTGCTGTATAGCGACACACAAAAGGTGTCAGAAGCATCACTATTGATTTTTAGCGACACACTTGCTATTTAGCAACACCAATATTTTTTATTCTGGCGACACATTTGATTAGGGTGTCACATGGTTAGAATAGTAATGCATAGGGTTTTTTCTTTTAGTGACACACAAAAGTGGTGGATGACACACCCTCATTTTTAGTTATAGTGACATGCCTCAATGTTGATGCAAAATTGAGTATTGCAATGCGTGTCACCAAATTGGTGACACACCCCCTAAAATGATACAATAATGCACCCTATAAATAGTGATGATATTGATTTCAATGACACAATTGATGTTTTAGGATGCAGACTCTCAAATTTTGATTAGTTTTCTGATTTGTAGGAAAATTGACATTGTGTGTGCGATGCATGTAGGAGGATACTCAACCTTTGATGTTGCAAGAGAATCATTTTGAGATTTGGGTAGTAGCATGAGACTTTGATGACCTAGAGATGGAGTGGTTGGGGATGCTTGGATTAGGGTTTATCACTTTTATGCTAGAGGTCCACACTCATCTAGTCATGATGATGATGCTCATCGAGAGGTGGCACAATGAGACATCTTCTTTCCATTTACCCATCGACATGTCCATAGTCATGCTCGAGGACATGTGGTAGATCATGCGGCTTCCCATTCATGGGAAGGGGGTTATTTATGGCACATATTTTAGGAGAGATGCGTGTTGTTCACTTTTGCAGAATGACAACATCATTTTGGTTTGTTCACAGATAGAATTGGACCTATACAAAGCCCGAGTACCTATCTTCAAATTGTTCATTGTTGCACTTATTACTAGCATGATTATCTCCAATTGATAGGGTAGAGGTTTTAGTCTGGATTGGGGGTGACATGGCACAAGATGATCTAATAGACTACTATGTATGCATGGGGGCTAGTTTTTATTACTTCTTTATATCATAACATGCATCAGGTGGTATATTGCTAGGGATAAAGCATTGGAGTGGGTGTGATACTATTACATATATGGGATTATGAGCACATTGCAATTTTGAGGCCTCTTTTTGTTTCAGTAGATATTCATGAGGAAAAGCCCATCATGTTTAGATATAGAGTCCCTATGAAATTGCAACACATTGTCCCAACATGTATCCCATATTGGCATCATGCCATAGATGACATGCCTGTATTTAGATGGAGGTCATGGTTGTAGGTTCTTGCCTGGTATGCGACCAATAATAATTGTACTTTACTTGATAGACCCACCATATCTAGGAGCAGGAGTGCACTATGGTGGAGTGATACCTTCTAGACCACATTTCTCGATAGTTTAGGGAGGTATAGGATGTCCCCCCATAGAATTATACAACATTTTTTGTGAGATTTTAGAGAGAGGTCAATTGGGGAGCTCAGATTGACCCTATCATGGTGATCAATGAATTCCAATAGTCGTTTGTTTAGCCATGGGCTTATGATCAGGGTTTTCTAGATGTGGGGACTACCCCTAGATATGATGCATGGTTCAGATCACCTATTTTCTTGACAAACCCAATGGGGGGATACCTTGGTGGGCGAGGAAGAGGTGGAGGAAGAGGCAAGGATGGGGGCAAACAACAACTCGATCAACAACTGGATCAGTAGAGGGTTCATATGTCAGAGGATGGAGAGGATCCTTGATAGGATTAGGGTCATTAGGACCCAGGGCATCAACCTGATTAGCAGGATTGACATGTTCTAGGGACACCACCACCACCTCCACCATCCACTAGTAGAATTTGGAAAATAAATGACTACATGACTAAAAATTTTAATCACAACTAAAGATGACTAAATTCTACTCATTTTTTGCAACACAACTATAAATGACTAAATAAATGACTAATTTGATCATCATAAGTGACTGATTTGATCATCGAGTAAAAAACACAACTAAATAGTTAGTCACACAAATAAAAATGACTAAATAATTAGTCACACAAATAAAAATTAGAAAATATGATATTAAAGTGGATAATCACACATAAAAATGACTAAATAATTAATCACACAAATACAAATTAGACAATATGATATTAAAGTGGATAATTAAAAAAATATTTCGAATTAAGGGAGTGGTGGTATTATAATATAATATAATAATAATATATTATATTACAATACAATATGATATTATATAATATTATATTATTATATAATGTTATATTATTATATTATATAATACTATATTATTATATAATATAGTATATATTATATATTATATACTATAATATTATATTATATTATAATATTAAATATATTATAATATAAATATAATATTATATTATAATATAATATTTAAATTATATAATATTATAATATTAGATTTATATTATATTATTAATATTATATTATTATATAATATTATATAATAATGATACTAAAAGAAAGGCTAGCAAAACTAAGCCGATGGAGCATCGTACAAACCAGATCGTGCCTTTCTACTCCAATGACAACTTTTTTTTTTTAAATGTCATTTTGTGAATGGTTTGGGTTTCCATGGAGTGGTTTAGTCAAGGAGGCATCCATTTTCACATACATCAGAGGCTTCCTTTCAAAGATCAAGGTCCCGTGGATCACGAAATGTATTTTCAAAGGAGAATTAGGGGTTCCATGGTCCCTCTAAGGGCCCTAGGTCTTCTTGTACCAAACAAACATTGATTAGGGTTCCACAACTAGTTTTTGATATTTGTGGTTCAGATTCTTGTTCTCATGTTGAATCACTGGTCACATTCTATGCATCGTTCTTCGGTGGAGGTGGTTTCTGGTAGTCCTCCAGCTATATTCTCAAACAATATTACTATCTCCTTTCAAATTTAATGTTTCTTGTCCTCCAGCTATATTTCTGAGCAATATCCCAATTAATGTTGGAGCTCCCTTTAGTCGAAAGAAGAAATCTATTGTTGTGTCTAAGCATAATTTTAGGCCTCCAGTTTCATTTCCCAGCTCTATTCCCATTTCCAACTCTAGTTTTCAGGGCCGTAAGGAAAAAAACAAAGTGGAAGCTTCTCTCCAGAAACAAAAGGTCGTTGGAAAAGAGTCTAGCTTCAAAAGTCAAAAGATCAGTTGGTGGCCTAAGAGGAAAGGGAATTGTAATCACAAAGGATCTATTCCAATTACTCTTAAGGTAGAAATGCTTTAGCCACAAGTGTGTGATCTTCAAGGATTGGCACTTATTTGTAAGTTTTGGAAATTCTCTCCTTCTTTGAAATTTTTGTAATCTTGGGTGTTTCAAGAATGGGAAGGTTCAACTCAGGTTTTCTACCTAAATAAGGGATGGGTTTTTTGTTGTCATTTTTTCCAACAAAGAAGCTAGAAATGTAGTCCATAGGGTTAATTCATGGTTCTGTGAAGAAAATGGCTTATATACAACTCCATGGGCCCCTAATTTTTCACCTACTCAAGCTAGAATTAGATTTATGCCTTTTTGGATCCAACTGTAGGGTTTACCTCTTGAATATAGAGAGACTAATCTTATTAAAATTCTGGGCAATCAAGTGGATATTTTTATTTGACATGATTTGGTCTTTTTCAAAAATCCTTTGTTGCCTGTGATGCAATGTGCCATGTTTGATCTAACTAAACATCTTCCCAGTGCTTTGAGCATTACATATCCTAATGGGTTGTGGGATTAAGAAATTGTATTTGAAGATCCATCAACATTCTATTCTTCTTTCCATTGTAGTCTTCATCCAACAAGTTTGTGTCAAATATTCAAGGAAATGGGCAATACAAAATACACTTCTCCTCAAAAGGCGTCTATTTCTTCACCACCTGTTGAGATTGTTACTCAACCTTCTGAATATGAGGTGGTGCAAGGATGGGTTATGCAAAGCAATAATTTAAGTCCTTCACTTTTCTTCAGGGGATCTTGTAGTGGGTAGATATTTCCTATTAATGGTCAAGCTTTTTTAAATGGGTGCTCCAAGAATGATATAGTTATTAGTTTGGAGGCTACTTCATCAAATAACTTAAGTCTCAAAGTTGACAAGTTGTCAATAGCCAAGGTTGTTTCTTGTTCACATAAATTTTTTTTGGTTATATTACCTATTGGATGGGAAATTTTGTTGTCAATTAAGTCCTTTTTTAATTCTATAAGTCTCTTAGTTCCTTTGATCAAGTGTATAAGAATTCAACAAATCAGTAATTGTGCAACAATGTTAACTATTGGTATTGATAATCTGTCTAATTTTTCACATTTTTTGGAAACTCATAGTGAAAGGGATGATGATCTTCTTTTATCTAATCAAAGGGGAAAGGCTACATTTCATGATGAAAGTGATTGTAAATTAATTTTTCTTGGGAAATCCTTAGTTTCGCCATCTTTTCCCTACCATCCATCCTTTTCTTCTGATAAAGAGTTTGAGTCTTTTATATATGAATCTCTTTTATCTATTGGGGAGCTACTTATAGAAGAGATTTCGATAAAGGTATTAAGTGAAGAAGGAGGGATTAATCATTTTGATACTCCCTCTTTAGCACAATCGCCGTTTTCACCTATTGGTAGCAAAAAGTCTCCTACTAAAAGAGGTAGGAAATCCTTAGCTATGAAGCTTCAAGAGGAAATACATGTAGGAGTACAATCTACTTTAGATGGGCACAAATTTGGTGATATAAAAAATGAAAAAAATACCAAGGAGAGCATGTTGCTCTCCTAGGGTATTATGAAGCTAATTTCTTGGAATGTCAGAGGCATGAATGCCTCTGAAAAAAGGACCCAAATTAAGCATTGGTTAGATTTATGTGGGGCAGATGATGTGGTTCTTCAAGAAACTAAAGCATCAGTAGAGGTGTTTGAATTTATTAGTAAAAAATGGTCTAAATGGAGTTCTTTTCAATCTCCTTCACAAGGGGCTTCTAGAGGCCTTATTACTTTATGGAATGATAAAACAAGTATTTCCCAAGTTACTTGTGAGAATAATTGGCAGCTAATGAGGGTTTCTCATTATGATCTATCTTTTTGGTTACCAAATGTTTATGGGCCAACTAATTCAGTGGAAAAAATACTCTTTGGGATAAGTTGACACAAATTATGGATCAATTGGGCCATGATAAGGTTATTATAATAGGGTATTTTAATGCCATAACATTAGATACAAAGAAAAAAGTTGGTATTTGTCCATCTAAAAAAGATATGGTGGATTTTAAATCATTCATCCAAGGCAATGATTTGGTGGACATAATTCCTCTAAATGGAAAATTCACTTGGACTAGTAGGATGAAGAATTTCCTGCAAATTGTGGAAAGATTAGATATATTTCTTTCTTTGCCAAACTGGGGTTCAACAGATTATGTTTTATCATTTGAAATTCAGCCTTTTAATGCTTCTGATCATTTTGTAATTTCCTTGGATTTAAGTCTACAAAAGATTAAATTAAATCAGAGATCTTCTTTCAAATTTGAAGCAATGAGGTTTCACCATCGTCAATGTCTAAATTTTCTAAGGCAATGGTGGTTAGCTACACCTTTTAGAAAGGGTTCTAGGATGTTTTAGCTGAGTTTGAAATTGGATCACATGAATCGAAAAATTAAATTGTGCAATCAACAAGTTTTCAAAAATATTTTTGTACAAAAGGATTTGGTCTATAAAATACTTTCTAAGGTAAATCAAATAATTATTGCAAATGGTTTAGATAATGTTTTATTTGAAGATCAAAAAATGTTGCAAGCGAAATGGAATGAATTTCTTTCTAGAGAGGAATTTTTTTGGATGTAGAAATCAAGAGAGTTGTGGTTAAAGGAAGGGGATAGAAATGTTGGCAAGAGACATTGCAAATATCATCTGGTGTTGTCATTGATGGAAAACCTAGTCAAAAATTGGGTACGCGCATCATCATTTGTTCCTACCGACAGTCAGATTGCAAAAAATTAAGGAAGAACAAAGCATCTGATAGTTTTGGATTCATCAATTCAAATACATATTTTTAGTTAATATTTTGTGTTGTGTATCTCAGTGAAGTTTGATCAATGTATTCTTAGAGTTATCTATAAATATTAGTGCCTCGTATTGACACAGGTGGAAGTTAGAAGATACTGTTAGCTAATTCTTCTTTTTATCAATACTGGAGCCGACTTCGTGAATGCATCAAATCATAGATGTATGTGAAGTAATTAGTTAAGTATTTTTGTGTTCATGCATCTTTGTTTCAGTCCTAGCTATGTTTTGGCTGACTATTGTGGATGTGCATTATACTTTATTCATGATTTGAGCCGACAAATGTGTTGCGAGTGTGAGAAAAATAGAGCAAAAGTGTAGAATCAGTTTGTAGGATAGAAGATTGAATGTTGTGCCTAATTAGAAATGCAATCAAGCATATGTAGATCTTGGAAATTGTTTCAATGGATTCAAGTAGTCTTCAACAATAACTTTTGGTGGCCCTAGATGATATTGATCAGTCAAAGGTTGAAGTTCAAAAATTGTAAGAAAACCTCATGGATGCTGAGAAACTCATTGAGTCTTTGAAAGACACAATCAATAAGTCTAGAGAGAAGAGAAAGGAACTCTGTGATCAGATTAAGAAGAATGATGGTAAGAGCATTCAAGAAGAACAACCTAGTCAAGCCCTAAAAGAAAAGATAGAAGAATGTGAAAATCTTACCAGAGATAATACATTCCTAATGCATGAAATGAAATCTATCATGATGAAGACGACCAAGGATATTGAAGACAAAAAGAAGAATGAAGAGAACCTAGCATAGTCCCTAAAAGAAAAATTTGAAGTATGCAGCCAATTGGACGATGAACTAGAACAATATAAAAACAATGAGGAAGTACTTGAAAAGAAGATTGATGATCTCAGAGATGAACTTGCTATTGCAAATGAGTACAAGGAGAAGTTTAAATTTAGCTCAACCAAGCTTGATGAACTAATTAGTAGTCAAAGAAAAAATGGTGACAAGCGAGGTCTTGGATATGAAGAGGGAGAAAGTTCCAAATCAGGCCAAAGGAGATTCAGACAAGGAAATCAAATGAAAAAGTCTAGAAGGTATCCAATAAGGAAACCTAATGCTCAGAGATTTAATGGATACTATTTCAGTTGCAATAAATTTGGACATATGGCTTCTCAGTGCAGAAGTAGGATGAAATCAAGTGGTCCATCATTCTCAGGTCAGTGCTTTAATTGTCATGAGTTTGGTCATAAGTCAAATGAATGCAAAAATGTGATGAACAAATTTCATAAGAATATCAGATGCTATACATGCAATAGATTTGGGCATATTGCTAACCAGTGTAGAGCAAAAGGAAATAAGTGGAACAACTAGTCTAGACAGAAAGATGTTGTGTGCTACAAATTTGGTCACATTGCTACATTTTGTTGGAACATAAGAGGTCCAGTAAATGAAAGAAGGAATATGAAGAAGGATGTTAAAGGAAAAGGAAAAGTCACTAAAGATGTGGTCAACCAACAAATGTAGAAGAAATGGGTGAAGAGTCCATCTAATGAAGAAAATGTATCAGCACCAGAAACTGCTTCTGATAGTTCATTCAAGAATTAGTTTCAGGCCATTGGCCTAGGGGGAGTTTTCAAGAAAATATTTTGAACCCCCTGTCGGTAACTAACACTGGAATTTGGATACATTCAGTATGTGCATAGATGTTCTACAAATGTTGTTTAACCTATTAGAGAAAGTTTTATGCAATGTCGAAGATCCGCAGAAGATTTATCTATCACAGTTCATGAAAATAGTGTAACCAGATGAGTTAGGGTAAAAGAATTTATTGCGACCAAAAGGGTTAAGTATGCGAGTGATAAAAAGTCATTTCTATCTTTCATTTGTCACTTTGAATTTTGAAGAAAAGAAGTTTGGAGAGCTCTAAGGTGAATTAAGGTGAAAGTCAAGTGCGAAGAAGCTTTTAGAAATCAAACTGTGATCCGAAAGAAAGGTATTTATCAATAGAACTCTGTGAACTTGTGAATTGATAATGGCTACTCCATTAGTAGTTGAAGTTAAGGACATACCGCATGCAAAATTCAAATGGAATCCCTACAAGTCTATTGAGACTGATCCATTAGGAGATTTTTAATCTGTTCTATACGACGTATTACACATAGAGGATATTAGGGTTTATATTCACGTGAATATTGAAGATATAGGAAGCTCACAACTACTGAATTTATAAAATAATCAAATCATAGGTAAAGATTTATGTGTGAAGCTAGAATATAAAACCCTATAAGAAAATAAATTTACATAGATTGTTAAATTTCCTATCTTTGAAGAGTCATAATGGGTTTGTTACATTTTGAGTCGAGTCCATGATGAATTCATGGGATTAAGAATACCTTTCAAAATCATAAAGCAGGCTATTAGTGATGTAACAATTTTAAATTCTTCCGATGAATTACCGATTCTAAAATTAGTGAAGAATCAAATGGTCACTGATGCTACAGGTTCTAGGTATGATAGAAGAGCAATGCCAATTGATGACATTGTTGATGTAGATTTCAAATTTTCATCTATGGTTATTGTGTACAAGATTTATCATTCCAACTGAGATATCTCAGTGTCCAATACTTCCATTTATGCTGCCTATCAGATTGTGAACGAAAATGTAGACTATGATCTTTGTGAATTGGTTAGGAGACAACTAATGAAAAATATTGTGAAGATCAAGAAGGATAAGAAAAATTCTTTCAAGTATGGTAACTTTCTTTTATGCTTATTCCATTATTTCATGGGTGAGGTTTCGGGATTCAGAAAGATTCATTGGCAAAAAGACATACCGGTATCTACTCAGATCAAATATCTCTTTCACAAATATGCAAACACTAAGACAAAGAATGCCACTATCTAGGGATACTTCAAATTTTTTATGACTATGATACAAGCTAGAGAGAGGATTCCCACTTCCATTGTAGAGAAATACAAGGATACAATTTTATTTCATGGTTGATATTGATCAATGTATGATGGAAGATGCTGATCCCAAAACAATATGGATCATGACGATGGGATATGAAGTGGAGGAGAACATTCTAGAAATGTATGCAGAACATTTGTTGAGCAAGCCTCTAGATCAATCTGAAGAGAGATTCAATACCTATGCTAAAAAGGACATGCAAGTTCACAATGAGCTCAGGAAACCTATGTTAACCAAAAGAGTTAGAAAAGAGGTGGAATTTTTAGCAAAAAGTATGTAGATACCGGCAAAAAAATTAAAGGAAGCCAGAAAGGAAAGAGACGAGGCTGAAGCAACAAATGAAACAGCTAAGGAAGCAAAAAAAACTGAATCAGTTGGTCTAGTAGCACCATCTACTTGAGCTAGGTCAACTAGAACCTCTGCACCCCCATCTTCTCCTGTAGCAAAATCATTCCCTGTGAAAATTGAGTCTAAGGGATCCTGTAAAGAAGGAAAGAGGAAGAAAGATAAGAGAAAAAGAGTATATGTAGAAGTTTCTGATGATGAAGAAACAAAGTCTGATGAAGGTGTTAAATAAATCAAGCATCAAGGCAACAACTATTATAAAAGATAAATCCTCCGTGGAAATGTTCAAGAAAAGAAGAAGACAAAAAATGACAATCCAAGTATGTCAATAGAGGAAGTTGAAAAGGCTTTGGTTAAGGATGGAAATATCAAGCCACTTCATAAAT
The DNA here is from genome assembly GCA_007115665.2 of Sequoiadendron giganteum. Taxonomy (NCBI): domain Eukaryota; kingdom Viridiplantae; phylum Streptophyta; class Pinopsida; order Cupressales; family Cupressaceae; genus Sequoiadendron; species Sequoiadendron giganteum. The sequence continues at coordinate 133,980,340 of CM021105.1, read as the reverse complement.
GGTATGAATCTTTTGGTGAATCTGATCAAAGAATTCTTGAAGAAGAAACAATAAAACATTTGAATATTTTCAATAAAGTTTTGATTGAAATAATACCAAATTTACCCAAAAGTTTATATGACATTTTGGAGATGAGGAGAGTTAATGCCAGATCAAAAGAACAAATGAGATAAATAATTCTTTTTGAATTATGTCTAGTAGTATCTATGGAAGAAATACAGTCAATTCTGAACAAAGCCAAGAGGAGTTCAAAAGAAAAACTGGAGGAAACAAACTGATGATTGGTTAAACCAAGGAAGTTGCAGAGGAAACAAAATAGATTATGAGAAAAGTTATGTTAAATAGAAGAATTTATGTTATCCCTAAATAAACTCATGATGTTTCATCTAGTTTGGGAAAAGAAGAAGAAGAAGAGAAAAAAGATGCATCTGAAGATATTCAGATCCTTTTTGAAGAGGTCAATATAGAGATGCCTATGGAAATTGAAGCTCCAAAAAATGTATCAGTTGAGAAAGCAGAGACCCCTCAAGATAATTTAGAACTTGCAACTGAGGAAGTAATGGTTGAAGAGAAGAAGGTTGATGTAAAGACAATTCCTATAGAAGCAAGAGACACTACAGAGGCAGTGAAGAAATTCTTGGTAGAACACAAAGAAGATTTTGATCCTAAACTAATTGAAGGTCTGATTGACCTATCAACTCTGAGTCCAATTTAGAAGATGAAAGTAGCATCATTCTCCCAAGAAAAAGCCAGAGAAGAACTATTGAAGTCCCACATTGAGGACAATGAACTTCTAAATCTTGCATCTGGAGTCTTGAAAAAGATAATACCAACTCATATGAAAGATCCGATTGGTTCCTCCTCCAGTGAACTAAAAAGGCTCATCAACTCAGTAAGTACTCACTTTGAGTCACTTGAGAAATCTGCTTTGATCAAAGTTCGAAAGGAATTTTATGCTAAAAGTTTAAATGGGCTAAAGGAAATGATTTCTAAGGATAAATTTTTTCTAGCCACTTGTATGGAAAATATCCAAAATGCTCTATTCGAAGGTGGGAAGATTTAAAAATCATGTTTGTCTTTACCAAAATTTACTGATGACAATGAGAAAAAGGTTAAGGATTTGGAAAAAAAATTAGCCACTGCTTCTGATGCCTTTGATCCTTTAACCGGTAGTGTTGGAAAGTTAGAAGGAGAAGTGCTATCTATGTTTGATAGAATAAAGAGCCTGAAACATGAAAATGACAAAATTGTTGCAAGAGCATGTGAACTTAGAGGTCTGATTGGCCCAAACATAGAAATTATGTCAAGTATATTGAAAGAAACATAAGATGCTAAAGCAGTGAGTGATTCAGAAAACCTAGAGTTTGCAGAAACACAATCCTATTTGGTTTGTGGGCATATAAAAATCCTAGAGAGTCTCAAGAGATTTTGGGATACAAATTTGGCTCTGTTGAAGAAAGATTTTTCAGAAATTTTCAAGTCTATGTAAGTTTATGAAGCTTGTTTTGTACATAAGCAGATTGTTCATAACAGTTTTGTTAATTTTTTGGCATGTGAATTCCTTCCTTTTCCATTGATGTCAAAGGGAGAGGGAGAAGAGTGAAAATTCATAATCATCTGAAGGGGAGAATTGTATTTTGGAGAAGAGTTTGGTTTTTGAAATTTTGGCAGTGTAGTTAATGTTGGTACTGATCCGACACTTAGTCATTTTTCACTAAGTGTTACCATCAATGCCAAAGGGGGATATTGTTGGCAGGAGACACTACAAATATCATCTAGTGTTTTCATTGATGGAAACCATAGTCATTAATTGGATACACCCATCATCATTTGTTCCTACCGATAGTTAGATTGCAAACAGTTAAGGAAGAACAAAGCATCCGACAATTTTGGGTTCATTGATTCACATAGAGATTTTTAGTTAATATTTTGTGTTGCATATCTCAATGAAGGTTGATCAATGTATTCTTAGTGTTATCCATAAATATCAGTGCCTTGTATTGATTCGTGTGGAAGTTAGAAGATTCAATTAGCTAATTCTTTGTTCTATCAGTACTGGAGCCGACTTCATGAATGCATCATATCCTAGATGTATGGGAAGTTATTAGTTAAGTATTTTTGTGTTCGTGTATCTTTGTTTGGGTCCTAGCTATGTTTTGGCTGATTGTTGTGGATGCGCATTATACTTTATTCATGATTTGAGACAACAAATGTAAATATTCCTTTGCTCTACTAAAGCCAGCATACTATAATTGAATTCTAAGTTGCGGATATATATATGAGATTGTCTGTATCATTTTGTGTGAAGTATGTAGAGTGTGTTGATGTGAATTGTGAATGAAAGCAAAGCAAAAGAGCGATAATGCACAGTTTCACTTGTGCATGAAGGATATGTGTTGCGAGTGTGAGCAAAACAAAGCAGAAGTGTAGAATCAGTCTGTAGGACAAAAGATTGAATGTTGTGCCTAACCAGAATTGTAATCAAGCATATGTAGATGCTATTTTTCTCAGTTCAAACTCTCAGATGGTTTTAATCTGATTCTCTTTGTAAGTCAGTGAGCTTGCCCTTTGAGCAGTGAGCTCTAGGCAGTGCGCCTGAATGCAAGTGCATTCCCCATATTGTAAACTTTATTTGAGTATACTCAAATCATATTGTGGATTGTCCATCCACCGTGGTTTTCCCCTAATAGGGTTTCCACATAAAAATCCTTGTGTTATGGTGTTGTGTTTATTTTCTTCATGTTTATGCATTATGGTTGTATGTTTCTAATACTTGAAGATAAAGGATAATAAAGTTAATTTTTGCACAACACTGATTCGCCCCCCTCTTAGTGTAGCTTGTTTCCAACTAGAAATACTATTTTTTTTCACATCTCCATGCAAATAAATGAGTCAAAAAATATAATTTGCTCAATGCATGATAGTCTCTCAGGAGCATGTTTAACAAAGGAAGAAGATAATGCACAAATGATTAGAGAAAGTGAGGATCTTCTTTAGGTCATTTCTCAATTAATCCTGTTGGAAGATAATGAGAGATTGATGGCTCCTTTTTCATTAAAGGAAGTTAATGATGTTATTTTTTTCCATGCCTCCAGATAAGGAACCAGGCCCAGATGGTTTCACGACCATCTTTTTCAAAAAATGTTGGGATTTTGTAGGTTTAGATATTTTAAATGTAATGGAGGAGTCGATAAAATCTGGTGGCATGTTAAGAAAATTTAATGTGACACATATTGATATTATTCCTAAGACTCCACAACCACATTAATTTTTAGATTTCAGGCCTATCTCATTGTGCAACACTATTTACAAAATTTTCACTAAGGCCATATATCTTCGTTTACACCCACTTGTATCCATAATTGTTTCAGAAGAACAAGGTGGTTTTTTTCTAGGTAGGGAGATAGTGGATGGTGCAATAGTAGCTCACAAAGTTCTTCATTCAATGGCTTCTAAAAAACTCTCTTCTATGATTATAAAATTATACATGCAAAAGGCATATGATAGGGTTGATTGGGTGTTCTTGAATTAGGTGCTTCTCATATTTGGTTTCTCATCTAAGTGGTGTAAATGGATCATGAATTTTTTATCTTCTTTGAATTTTTCAATCTTATTAAATGGCCCTCCAATTGGATTTTTTGGTTCAACTCAAGGTGTTTGTCAAAATGATCTATTTTCGCCTTTCTATTCATCATTTTAGCAGAGGATTTGAGTAGTTCAATTCACAAAGCTCGTACTCAGGGTTTAATTCAGGGAATTCCAATTCCAAAAACAAATATTAAAGCAACTCATTCTTTGTTTGCTGATGATACTTTTCTCCTTGGAAGGTAGTTATTTCTAAAGCACATCATTTTAAATCAGTTCTTGATAAATATTGTTTAGTTTTTGGTCAAAACATTAATGAGTCTAAATCAAAAGTGTATGTGTTCAACACAAATCTGCTATTGAGAAGAGGATAGAAAACATTTTAGGATTCCAACAAGCACAACTTCCATGCAAATATCTTGGTATTCCCTTTTTTGTAGGGTAGGACAAAGTATCTCATTGGCATAAAATCATCCATAGCATAGAATCAAGAATCATGTCTTGGAATGGCCGATAGTTGTCTTTACCTGGTAGAATTTTGTTGGTTAAGATAGTTTTGTCCACAATTCCAAATTATCATTTGTCTATTCTAAGGGCTCTGAAATCTATTATTATTCAAATTTAGAAGTTGATCAAGAAATTCTTGTGGTCTGGCAAGATGGACAACAATAATAAATTTCCTTTAATATCATTAGAAACTATGTGTTTGGAGAAGTTAAAGGGGGGTGTGGGTCTTCATAATATGGTATAAAGAAATATGGAATTAGGGGAAAAAATGGTTTGGTACATGTATGCTAAACCATATTTGAAATGGTCTATGTTAATGCAAAAAAAATATTTGGATAATTAAAATCCTTCAAGAGTATTTACAGGTTTCAAACCACCTTCAAGTTCTATGATGTGGAACTTTTTAGTTTTTGTCATTATTCCACACTTAACATGGGAAGCCAATGATGGGAAAAATTCCCTTTTCTGGAAAGATTCATTGAATGGATCTCCAAGTTTGAATTATTTACATGATTTTCATATCACATAAGGTTTGTTGATAGAAAGATTGGGTGATAGAGTTAGAGATTATATTCATCATGTGGATCCGTTGTCTGGTAAAGAAATTTGGAAGGATTGTTTAGAGTTTGGAATTAGTGTTGAGGATAAGGTGCTATTATAGTTTATTTTATAGAAAAAGATTGTGTGTTGCACTGATGGTGATGATAGGCTAATATGGGTAAAGTCAAATTCTGGTTCTTACTCAGTTAAAGAGGGCTATAAAATATTTTCACAATCAGGGTCACAATTAGTAAAACAAAGAGAATATAACTTTTGCTAGAATTCTATGATTTTGCCTAAAGCTGGTTGTTTTTCATGGCTAGCTATTGGGAGTAAGATTATAACTAGTGATAGGCTCTCAAAGTTTGGGATGGTGGATCCTTTCAAATGTGTTCTTTGTAATGAATAATTTGAAGATGAAAATCATCTTTTCTTGCAAGCTTTAGTAGCACAATCGTGTTGGATGTTTATCCTAAACAAAATGAAATGGTATTCACCTTTACCAAATACTCTTTGGAAATTATTCTCAAGTTGGCTAGTTTTGTTTTCTAATTCCTTTTTTGCAATTATTTGGTCAGTAATTCTTGCATCAGTAGTTTTGGCTTTATGGTTGGCAAGAAATAGATTTATTTTTCGAAAAGAAAAAGTTAACCTCAATTTGGCATTGAATTCCTTAGAGAAATCAATCTCAGAAACTGTCAATGCATATGTAAGTAAAGTGAAACATGTGGGATCAATTTTTTTTTTATTGGGATTCAAAACTAATGATGAATTGGCCTCTACTTAAATTGTCATTTAAAGGGAGCATGGATAACCCATCCAAAAAAGTCAATACAAAATAAATAAGATGAAAACCTCCAACAAAGGGTTTGTTTAAGTTGAATTATGATGGATCCTCGAGGGGTAATCCAGGTTTGTCAGGAGCATGTGCTATCATTAGAGATTATAAGGGATTGGTATTGTGTGCTAGGTCATTGAAATTATAAAATGGAACCAATAATGAAGTAGAGGCTCAAGCATTGCTTTATGGTTTAAAATTAGCTCCCACCTTTAGGATTACAAAGATTCAAATTGAAGGAGACTCTTTGTTAATCATTAATGCATGTCATGTGAAACTTTTGTTTAACTAGAAGTTGGGTTATATAATGAAACAAGTATGGGAATTATTAGGAAAATTTGAATCCTATCAACTTATTCATATTTATAGAGAGGGTAATAGTGTTGCAGATTTTTTGGCCAATTTAGGTTGTGACCAGTCAAGTGAGGAAGTGTGTCATGAGGTTATGTCTTTGCATACTAAATTAGCGAAACTAGTTTCACGAGATGAAGGTAATTCTAGTTGGTTTATGAATTAATATGTCATATGATTTGTTAATCTATTATCATAATTTTTCATGTTATAAAAGGCATTTAAGGTTTGAATTGGGTAAAAAGATATGATTTATCAATTTCAAAATGTTTATTTTATGAAATGATATTCAAAACAATGATAATTTCATCCACTGAGTTAGTTAAATCAATGCACATGGTAATAAAGATTAAGGCACCTAAAAAATCTAGATTATGCATTGTATGCTATATTTCAGGTATAGGGTAATCTTCAAAGTACACATTTTTGTAAAGTGGAGGAGGTTTTTAATAAAAGAATTTAAGTACAACATAGTACTCCCATATCGCATCAGTTGAGCTAAGTTTGTGTGCCATGTTAAGTTGGTGCTATCTTTCAACAGATGTGAAGTAATGATGGTGAGGAAAGGTGTTTCCTTGACATCACAAGACTCATGTGGAATTATTTTCTACAAGGTGGGAAGGAAAAATGGATTAAATTATGTACCATTTTCGCATATGGAAAAGGCACAACTTCATAAGGTAATCTTGTACAATGATTTTTCTAATATTGTGCTCTTATGTGTAGGTACACGTGTCTCCATGTTATATAATTCTAGTGGTTTTTTAAAGTAAGGAATCAAATGAAGATACATGCGAATTAAAAGTTGGAGGATATAAAAGCTAGCAAATGGAGATGGAGTATCTCCAAATTTGGGGCTTTGGCTAAAAAATGATTAAATCAAATTAGGAACTTCACCAATTCGTACTCATTGTGAATGAGATGTAATCATCAATTGGAGTGTATAGTCCACTTGCAGCTCTAGAAAGTACTTTATTCTAACAACATATTCCTAAGACATTAGATTTCCATAGTCCATAATAATGAGAGAGATTTTTTTGGATTCAACTATGTGTTGTTTTTTTTTATGCAAAAAAGAAAAGAAAAGTTGAATCCAGAAAATATCTCTCAGCATATTCCTATTTGCATTGCTATTAGATCTGATTATTTATCACCTAAAATATTTATGTATGAGTTTAGGACTTCATATATTATGTCCCATTAGGAAATTTCTAGTAGTGATGAGCTTAGGTTGCCATTTCAAGCCTGTGCAGTGTGTAGAAGAAGACAAATGAAATTCTATCCAAGGAACTATAGAGTGTTTATCCTAGTCAATGAATGGGAAATTCCTATTTCAGATGAAATTAGTGATGCAAATCTGTGCTTGGTCTTCAAATATCATTTCTCTACATTTAAAAGGAACATAAGAAGAGTAATAGGGATCAAGATTCTAGAGCTTGAATCCAAGTGCTTGATTTATCCTTCACAATTGTTGTCAATCTTTATCTCCAACTTGCTGGATGTGCTTCAAGATATTAATTTAGTGGAGGTAATCACAAATAAGGTGGTAAAAGAATATTTCCTGCTTGATGGTATCCTCCAGAGAGCTTTCCAGAGATATGATCTATGGAAAGGGCATGGGTATGTTAGAGGTTTATTTCCAAGAAATTTTATGTTGCATAGATCAGAATTTCCTACTTTATTTGTTGCTATAAACAAGGCATTATCCCAACAAAATTCCATGTACATGTTAAATGCACTGAAACACCATGTAGGGGAGGTCAATGTTGCATTAGTAGATAAAATAAAAGAGAGGGTGCAAGACATTATGGAATTACTCACTCATGTGCACGAACCACCAACTCAACAACATATTCCTAATCAAATGACTGCTCTTAACTAGCCAGCATAGGAAAGTGGACCTAAACATCCAACAGGAGCAACCAAAGGAATTATCCAACCTTCGGGATGGAAAATTTGGGAGATTAATCTCAATGTTTTTCCTTCATCACATCCAATTGCAGACACCTTCATGGAAGAACAAGATGAAAATGAAATCTAGCCAGTGCAAATGGAAGAATAGCATGTGCAAGTTGAATATATTATTTTGATTTGTCTATACTAGCTGTGAGTCATATGGGTATCAATATGGGTATCGGTATTAGTTAAATGATAATGTATCTTATGTATTCAATTTTCTTTAGTCTAGGGAAGACATTATAGTAAGAATATAGTAATGGGGAAGTCGGGTATCCAAGATGAAAATGTAAGTTGTTTTTGAGATAGAAAGGGAAAAGTGAAAGCAAGATCCAAAGGGTTACAAAACTTTAACATCCAACATTGTAAAACTCATATTATTATTAATATAGATATATATAGGCATTATGCCTTTTTCTTAGAAAAAATATTATATAATAATATAATATTATAATACATTTAATAATATCTATTGTATAAAAGCTCGAGATTTATATATTTAATTTAATTTTGTCTCCTTTTTGAATTTTTTTAAACAGGAAAATACCCTAATAGGCGGGCATAATGGGAGGGAAAATCTTGGCCATAATTTTTATTTTCATTTTCATTTTAATAAATAGACTTTAAAACCCTCATCAAACCTTATTTTTAGGTTGCAGCTTGCCAAATCGAAGAAGTGAAAGGTCAATACTAGTGACAAAGAGTTTGGAGGAGTTGAAACCAATAGCAGCGAGGAAAGCAAAAAAATGCAGCATTGTTTGGTGTGAACAAAGGAGAGTTGAATCCTCCCACCGACATAATGCTTTCATCCATTCTTTCTAAGGTATGGTGCAACCCATTTTAGTGGCGAATCCCTCTATTAAAGGGTCTGCGGATTCAACTGGGCGATGCTATTCTAAAAAATCTCATGTCATCATTGCTTTTCTTTGTTCTATCTTTTATTCCTTCTACCTATATTTTTTTTTCTTTACTTAAAGTAGTGGGTATCTACTAGGGAAGACAACCTTGACTACATAAGGTAAAGGAAGCCGTAATGTTAAAACCTAAATGTTCTCAGTATTAGGATCTTGGCCATAATTTTCATTTTAATAAATAGACTCTAAAACCCTCGTCAAAACCTTATTTTCAAGCTGCAACTCACCAAATCAGAGAAGTGAAAGGTCAATACCAGTGAGGAAGAGTTTGGAGGAGTTAAAACCAATAGCAATGGGGAAAGCAACAAAAAATGGCTGCATTTTTTGATTTGACTCTATTTGCCTAACACTTAGATTGTTCGATTTGATATTGTATATTTTTCTTTTGACTTTTAATGAGGTTTTTGGCTTGATTTGTCCTGTTCAAAAAATTATTTGAGCTTGAGATTTGGATCTGTGTGTCTATCAATTGACTGTTTGATTGTATAAGTGTTGTAGCTTTTGAATGTGGTATGTTAATAGGGGTTTTAGCCTGATTTGTCCTATAGATTTAAGACATTGGTGGTTTCCTATTTATTTGGATTAACATAGGTATTAGAGTCCACATTTATGAGGGAAAAAAATTGTAGTGGGTTTCAACAATTGTGTTGGAAGCTGGTCTTTGTTTTTTGACCTTAACATTGTATGAAGTTGTAGAAAAATATATTCTAGGCTATTCAACTTGTTTTGGAAGTGGGCGGATTCTTTAATGGTCTCACACCATTTCTAGTATATGCAAAATAAAAATGCATTTCTTTTGCAATACCATTAATTCTATATATTTTTATTTATTAGACTTACTCTGAAAATGCTTATGGGTATATGCTTTTAAGATATCCGTTGTTTATGCTATCTAGTAATATGTTTATTTTTTGATTGTGGAAAGGTACAAAGCAAGGAGAAAATGAAAAACTAGTGTCTTACTAGATGCATTTACAACCCATCCCATGTGCAACAATGGCATCACTGAAGACATGAATTCACACTAATGGCTTTTTAGCTTTAGTTTTATTTTTTTCAATTTTAAAAGTATAATAAATCAGTAGTTTGCATATTGCAAAATATTTTGTATTCAAAACTTTTTATATAGAGTTCTTTGTAACATATTTTATATATACTTTGAATATATAGTGAATTATTTTCCAATGTTGTCTCAATCCCAAATTTGTTGAAGTTTTATAATTGTTTCAATGTAATAACAACATTCTCCAAACATTGGAGTTTACATACACATCTAAAAGTATTAATTCATAAATGACTAAATAAATAATTAACATTACTAAATAAATGATTAAACCATGACTAAATAAATGACTACCATGACTAAATAAATGACTACCATGATTAAACAAAGTGACTACTATGACTAAATAAATGACTACCATGAATAAATAAATGACCACTATGACTAAATAAATGACTACCATGACTAAATAAATGGCTAGTTAACAAAAATCAATGACTAAATTAATGACTAGCTACACTACCAAATTGACCAATCAAAACAACCAATAAATGACTAAAATTAGTTTAATCATAAATTTGGTCACATTATAAATGACTGGCAATAAACTACTAATGGTCATGTGACCAAACTAATGGTCACTTGACCAAACTAATGGTCACATGACTAATTTTTAGTAGTTTCTCTAGACATTTGTTGTTATTTTTATACTAGTGACCTCTGCAGCTAGATTCACAGGATGGGCAGATTGTTGCCCTCATAGCAAAGAGGGATCACCTGCGTCAAAAAATTTAGGGGATGACCATAGAGAGAGATAGGGAGGTTTAGTTGTGGCAACAACTAGACCTACATCTGGCCCAGGAGATTGGGAACGTGCAGTAGCTTGAGGCCGTTACAACAACATCTCAGGGACAGATGGTGTTTGCTCATATGTATAGAGAGGCAGTCATAGAGGTTGCATATTACATGATGTAATATCAGAGGGATGTTCCTAGAGAGATGTGGTAGCTTGACTATTCACATAGGCATAGGGCACCTCTTAGGGTTGAGAATCAACCTTCGGTTAGACCTGGGGAGTTGAGCGACCACCAAGGATAGACACTTTTTTGATTCCCTGCTTGATTAATTATATAGATACACATTCATAGGCTCATTTTTGATAACCTCATTTATATTATATTTTTTGATGATATTTATAATGTAGGAAAACCGCTAGAAAGAAATTAGTTAAAGCATATAAACATTAATCTAACCTACATTAAAAAACAAAGCACAAAGAAATAACAAAAGCAATAACTGAAACGTTCTCACCGAATAACTGTCCACTTCTTTGAAATATATCTGTTGTCCTTGTCCATTTTTCCTTCTATAGTATAATTTCCCTTATATTTTCAATAAGTGTGCAAGTATAGCCATTGTATGTATGCGATTATAGAAAAATATCAAATATTACGAGTTGCTTCCAAAAGTATATCAATTTCGGGAGGAGAAATAATGACAAAAGCCAGGTCAATTTATAGGAAATTAGTTTTCAAACGATCGGCTCAGATTCAAAAGAGAGATCAACAATCGAAATTGATGAATACCATGTGATTGAGATTTGTGTTAGTTATAATGTGAGTTGGAAAAGTTTGCAGGATAAAGATTAAATTAAATGATAATTTAATATGATGTTAAGCCTATTCGAAAATTGAAAGAATAAGAGTTCAAGATTAAATAAATGATTTAATCTTTAGTTAAAAGTATTCAAAAATTAGAAGAATAATGTTTGAATAAAAAGGATAAAGATAGAATAAAGACAATGATCTATTTGAATGCACACATGAATTAATTAATTAAATAAATATATTTAATTAATAAATATGTTGATGCATAAGAGTCTTAACTAGACAACTGACTGGTTATGACAGAGAGTCTCTTCATAGAGATGATCAAATATTGAATAAGGAGATAACTAATTGATTCAAATAGATCTCGAGTCGAGTGATGAGTGAATAATTAGATAACTTAAATGATTATCTAATCATGGCATATTCGAGGAATAGTAATATTTATGAATTAAATGTTTATTTAATTCAACATTCAAAATTTAAGGATTTAATTAAATAAATAATGATTTATTTAATTGATTGTCGAAAATGTTAATTGAATAATTAAATAATTCGAAATGAATATTTAATTATAGTCGAAATATGATAAAGGGTAAATTAAATAATAAATTATTTAGTTTAGAAAGAGAATTAATTAATTAGTGACGTAATTAAATAAATAAGATTTATTTAATTAATCAAGGTTGAATAAAGGTCATAATGAATTAATTAAATAATTAAAGCTATTTAATTAATAGAAGAAATATTTGTTTAGAAAGTAATTAAATAAATAATATTATTTAATCGTGACCATGGAAATTTAGAAATTATGTAGAAAATTATACTCATAGGCTTAGACCAATTTTTAGTGTCTACAGTTTGCCCCTCTTTGATAGGATGCAGTTTATCACGTTGTGTCAAAGAAAATTAATTTAAAATATGCCCCAGTGAAAGGGAGAATGACGAGGAGGTAGTGGTATGCCCCCTCGAGAGGATAGGTGGGTTTGAAGAACATGAGTGTGCTCTCGAAATGGATGAGAATACTAGAAGATGAAGGAAAAAATGGATAGAGGAACATAGATAAGGGTGGTGAAGATACAAAAAAGAAGAAATGTTAGAGCGGAAAAAAAAGAATAGTATTAGAAATGGATGTTACAAGAATTTAAGAATCTTCAATATTTTTCCAAATATAAACTAAGCCTTGCATTAAATCATCATTGGGCGGGACATGCCACAAATGGATAATACACACCATGATATAAGATAGACCATAGTGTACAAAGGCATCCACTTGCGAAAACAAATAGTTGCAGACAAGGAGTGTCTTAACTCATACTGAGGGAAAAATTACCCCAGTCTTTTTGTGCAAACAAACCATAGACAACAAACAAATAAAAGAGAGGTCATGAGATGTCATTGCTCCTCTAAATCCTTCATGGGACATCCTCAAGGAAACTAGTAACATGACTCAAAATCCAAGGTTAAAAGATACTTGGCAGACATTAGTCAAAGAAAAGAAGTCCTGAGACATCCTTGCTTCTCTAAATCCTTCATGGAACATCCTTGAGAATTATAGTAACTAGACTAAAATATAAATTGATAAAAAGATAAGAAAAAATAAGTTATAAAGTCAAAAAGAAAATAAAAGTATTTTACAAATTTGATCTTGTGTGATTGTTTGATTGTTGGACAATGCCTGATGTCAAGGATGACACATACCGTATAAGACGTTGAGTCTAGTTTTGACTTTGCGACTATCTATATAAGGCATGACAAAGCCTGGTTTCAAAAAGACACATGTTGTATAAGATGCTGAGCCTAATGTCATCGATGCGAAAATTTGAATAAGGCTATGATAAATGATAATGTATGTTGTCAAGAAAGACATATCTTGTATAAGACATAAGTTGATTGTTTTGACAATGTGTTTGATCTTGACTTGATGATAGTTTTGACCTATTTATCTTGTTGATGCATGATTTGTCTTGATGTTTTGACTGTTGTGTGTGTGTGTGTTGATAGTGTATGACACGATGTACCCTAAAGGATTGACCTAGTGCAGCCTTGGGGGCTCATCGATTGATGGCCTTGCCTACGTTGTACATGTAGAGACCTCATAGTTCGACTAAGTTTGACTAACATGAATGATTGATAAATATATGCTTAACTTAATGATATGTGACATGTTTGAATAGTGAATGTGATAAACCCTAATGGACTGACCTAAGGTGGCCTTGGGGGCTCATTGATTGATGGCGTTGCCTACCTTATACACATAGAGACCTCGTAGTTCGACACGCCCAATGAATTTGACATGTACAAAGAATGAGTCATGATTTGATGTGTGTGATATGTGACAAACATAGAAAGATAGACCTAATGCCTTAGGGGCACATCGTTAGATGGCCTTGCCTACGTCCAGTTATAGAGGCAACATAGTTCGACTATGTCTACGACTGTCTTGACACAACTGACTCTGACTCTATTTCTGGGATTTTGACATGTTTTTATTTTTTTGTCTTTTTGGAGTTTTTTGATGTTTTTGGATTATTTTAGGACATTTTATGATGTTTTTGAGTTTTTTTTTCAGGACATTTTTTGATGTTGGGATGATATGTACAAGGGCTAATTGACACAAGTTGGGGATTTTCCCCTAGTCTGATATAAGACCTATGAGATGGAGTGGGGAGATGGAGTGGACTTGATGTCAATCATTCCAATTTATGGATAGGACAAGCATTTATCATGGGTGATGGTGGAAAAGTTTGATTGGAATAATGGTAGACGAAGGAGCAGATTCGACTACACATGGTGCCTATTTGCCAGGTTTTCACCATGGTACTTATCCATAGCGCCACCGAAGTGGTTTTCACTATTAGATAGATTATTTCTCTTTACTATTTCATTGATTTTTTGATTTTTTTGGTGTTACAAAGACACCTGTTTGCCAGGTTTTCATCAAGGTAACAATTTTTTAGTTTTTCTATTTTTGTGTATTTTTATGATTAAGACATGGTTCCTAGAAGCTATGCATAGAACCTCTTCAGATGAAGGCTATTCATTGGTGACAAGAGTAGTTCTCCTTTAGGGGTAGAGAGTTGATATACTCATGATCCAAAAGCTTCTATAAAAATATAAGGCCCTAACTAGTTTGGTTCAAACTTGCCTGGTTTTTCTCTTTCAACTTGATTCTTAGGGTTCTCCATTAAGACCAAGTCACCAATGTCAAAATGTTGATTTAGAACCTTCTTGCTATAACTGTGATGAAGACGGTTCTGATATGCTTTAAGATGATCTAATTCCTTTTGTCTCCGTTCATCTAGGAATTCTAACTCATGTAGTCATGACACACGGTACTCTTCATAATCTATATGGCCTTTCAAGGATACCCTTAGGGAAGGAATTTCAACTTCAATAGGTAATATAGCTTTAGAAATTAATACCAAAGAGTATGGAGTGGCGCTAGTGGGAGTACAGATGCTTGTGCGGTAAGCCCATAAGGCAGGGTTTAGCTATAAATTCCAGTCATGACCAACATCATTGATAGTCTTTTTGAGGATTTTGATGATTGTTTTGTTAGACACCTCTCCTTGACTGTTACCTTGTGGATAATATGGAGTGGAAAAATGATGTTGGATATGGAATTATTCACAGAGATGGAAAAATTCTTGGTTTTTGAATGGACGACCATTATCTTTGACAATGGATTAAGGAACACCATATCAAAATATTATGTAGTTTAGGATAAACTTGGAAATTTGTGTGCCGGTAATATAGGTCATAGGAATAGCCTCAATCCATTTGGTGAAGTATTCGGTGGTGGTTATGATGATCTTATGGCCATTGGAAGATGGAGGGTGTATCTTACCTATGAAGTCAAGTCCCCTTTGGGAAAAGGGCCATGGTGAAGTTATCGGTCAGAGCTCTTGTGCTGGCACATGTATCAAGTCTCCATGTACCTAACATTGTCGACATTTCTTGATGAAGAAATATGAGTCCTTTTCCATTGTAGGCCAATAATAGCCTAATCTCATAATCTTCTTGGCTAAGGTAGGATGACTAGAATGGGATCCATAGATACCTTCATGTACTAGACGTAAGGTTACTTGTGCTTCTTTAACATTGAGACATCTCAATATGGTATTATCTAAGGAACTTCTATAAAAGGTATCTCCAATGATGGTATATTTGGAAGACTTACGAATGAATGTCCTACATTGGTTATTTGATAAGTCTAAGGGTAGGATTTGGGCATGGAGGTAATCATATATGTCCTTGTAACATGAGGAATTAGGACCAACAATCATACACATCATCACAAAATTAGGGATGTCATAGGCAAGGACCGAAAGTTGTTCGACCAAAAACTCAGAACTAGGCACATTGCTCGGAATATTCAATAATGAACCAACGGTTTCCATAGCATTTTCTGTGCTATTTTGAATGTGGGGTATTTGTTGAAAAGTGATGTTATCAAAGTATTGCTTAAAAATTTCTACCATGCGCTTGTAGGGGGCAAGTTTTTCATCTTTAGTTTCATATTCATCATTGACTTGCCAAACTACTAGCTAAGAATCTCCATAAACATGTAAACTCTTGATCTTCCATTGGGCTGCCATTTTTAATCCTGTCACAATGGTTTCATATTTTTCTATGTTGTTTATGCAAGGAAAAGCAATTCTAAATTAGGGATAGTATCGCCTTGAGGTGTAACAAATAATATACCTAATCTTGAACCACACTTATTATGTGACCCATCAAAGTATAATTTCCATGTGGTTCTAGTGTCAACTTTGAAGATGAACTCATTAGGAAAATCTGTCACTAAAGGATGGTTGGCCTTAATTGGTGTGTTTTCCAACTGATCTACAATACATTTTCTTTTTATCGCTTTCCTTTCTACATACTAGATGTCATATTCACTAAGTATCACTACCAATTTAACCAATCGACCTGTTAGTGTTGCTTTACTTAGGAGATATTTCAGAGGGTCTATCTTGGTGACCAACATGGTTTGAAAGTTTAACATATAGTTCCTTAGTTTTTGAGTAGCAAAAACTACCACAAGATAGGCACATTCTATGTTACTATAGTTGAGTTCATATCCCACCAAAGTATGACTGATGTAGTACACGACCCTTTCATGACCTTCATCATCATTTTGTGCCAGTAAGGCTCCTAGTACAGAATGAGTTGCTGAAATATAAAGTATCAAAGGTCTGTCATCTATAGGTGACATTAACACAAGTGATGTAAGTAGGTAATCCTTGATCTTTTGAAAAGCTTCTTGGCATTTGGGTGTCCATACAAACGGTACCCCCTTCTTGAGAAAATGTTGGAATGGATGTATTTTGTCTACTAACTAGACTATGAAGTGTCTAATAGACTGCAACCTTCCTTGTAATGTTCTTAATTGACCAATGTTGGTTGGTGGAGGCATGTCCATTATAGCTCTTACTTTTGTGGGGTCCACTTCAATGCCTCTTCTAGAAATAATATATCCTATAATTTTTCTTGATTTAACGCCAAAAACACATTTTTTGGATTGAGCCTTACTTTGTATTTATCTAGTCTCTGGAATATCTTGTCTAAGAATTTTAAATGATCTTCTCTTGTCAATGATTTTGCTATTCGTTCATCGACATAGTCTTCCATGAGAGTATGTACAAGGTCATGGAAAAGAGTTGTCATTGCACGTTGATATGTTGCTCTTGCATTTTTGAGCCCAAAAGGCATAACATTCCAGCAATATGTTCCCCATGGACATGTGAAAGTTGTCTTATATTGGTCCTCTATTGCAATTTTGATCTGATTATACCTAGAGAAACCATCCATGAGGGATAACATCTCATATCCTGCTATAAGGTCTACTATCATGTCAATTTTTGGTAAAGGGAAGTCATCCTTAGGAAACGCCTTTTTGATATCTCTGAAGTTTGTACAAATAGGGATTCCCCTAAATGGTGTGGTTACTAGCACAAGATTATATATCTAGTCTACATAGTCTATGGATCTGATGAATCCAACATCCAATAGCTTCTTTAGTTCAACTTTGACTAGTAAAGCAATTTGTGGATGCATCTTTCTTAGTTTCTATTTGACGGGCTTCACACCTAGCTGTAATGGTAGATGATGAAATATAAGTTTTGGATCTAGGCTCAACATGTTGACATATGATCATGCAAAGTTTATCTATCTTTTTGTAAAGAGGTCCCAAAACTCTGGTTGCTCTATCTCTGTCAGATATGTTGCAAAGTATATTACCCGAGGGTTTTTCTCAGTTTTTATGCTAATCTTGACAGACTCTTCTACTAACATTGGAGAATTTTCCTGAGAAACTAGGAGAATGTTCAAACCTCCATCCTTGGGTGCCTCAGAGAGGTTTTCACCCTCATATGCATCCTTTATTTTTACTATTTCTTCATCCAAAGGCACCTTTCTATTTTCACCTAGGGACTTGTCATTTTCATCATTTTCATTGTTTTTCTTTTTGTTTTCATTTTTGCAACTGGAGGTGTGAAAAAACTCCCCAAAATATGCCATGTCATCCAAGTCTATGGTAAAGCCAGCTTTATGATCCCCTATAGGTATGCCTTCTTGAAGTCCCTTGAACTCAACTATCGCTTCATCATTCTCAAATATGTCTAAGATGGGTGTACCTTGTTGATCCCAATCGATAAGTTGGGGATATCTGAGGGGCATGTCATCATGGGAGTTGTCAAATGTGGAGGCTAACAAGGTGAAGATAGAGTGGTTAACATGGTCACAAAATTTTTGGACTAACTCCTTTTTCTTATTTTTCCTATAAACAGGTAGACTTTGGGGTGGGACTACTGTAAGGGATAGGTCGTCAGAAGATGGATCATTAGGTGCCCAAGATTCAGGATCCAGGGTTTCCCAAAAATAAAGTCTAAGCCATTCTTCTTTTGACAAGGACCTATTAGGACCAGGGCTAGATGGATCTGGTGAAGGGTGTAACATTTTATCAAGTTCCCCAAATAACTTATCTAAGTCCATGATTTTGGTAGAGGAAAGGGAATCCCACTCATATTTGTTTAAGTCAGGGGAGTCATCATAAAATGGGTCAAATGGTTTGTGAGATAGCTTGATATCTTCAAAAGTACTTACTTCCTCTTTTGATGATAACAAAGTACTTGGAATACCAATTCTAATCAGTTGAAACCCTAGGCCTAGTCCTTTTGGTCTTTGTGATACAATTATTGGTTTATTCCTTCCATTTTTATGTAGCCCTAAACCACTATGTCCATCATATCCTTTACTTTGCATAATCATGAAGCCTTTTCCATATTGATCCTTAGATATTTGTATAGATGGTGGAGGGTTTTCATTGTCTTTAGTATGCAACCAAGAGGTGCCATCTTCTTGGTCCACAACTTCTTTACTTAACTCTCCCTAGTTTTTCAATGTCATTGTAGGAGGGACATGGAATGTGACTATGGATTGTATCCTATCTACTGTGGGTAGATCATATGACTTAGGAGGAACCATTTGACTGATAGAATAGGATGCTTTCATGTGATATTATCCATAGCCCTTGTCTTGGATCTAGACCTTATGAGTGGATGACAGTGGTTGTGATGAAATGGAATTGGTAAGAGTTGATGGATCAACATACATGGATATGGTGGAGGATGAAGTCTCTTGATTGACTAGAACTTGTCATTGTGGTATTTTGCATAGGCTTGTGCAATATTGAAAAGGATCTCGATCACCATCAATTGTGATATCTATACCATTGTATGGGAATTTAAGACATTGATGATATGTGGAAGGGATGGCTTTCATAGAGTGTATCCAAGGTCTACCCAACAAAATATTATAGGGAAGGGTGAGATCTAAGACTTGAAAACTAGTGTCCATAATTGCAGGGCCAATCTTGATAGGGAGTGTGACAACTCCTTTAGATTATCTTTCCTCATCTTCATATGCCTTAATGACTATACTCTTAGTGGTTTCCACACATGCTTCTGAGAAACCTAATGCCTTAACCAATTTCAAGGTGCAGAGGTTCAACCCTGCTCCTTTGTCTACCAAGACTCATCTGACTTTTGTTGTATGGAAAAGAAATTCAAGGTGTAATGGATCATTATTTTTAGCCTTCTTAGTTGAATAATCCTCTTGAGAGAATGTGGCATGATGGGAATTGGTTAAGTATCCTACAATTTATTTGAAATTATTGACATCTATATTGGTAGGGACTATTGTGCTTTGCAAGGCTTTATCAAGGCTGGCTCGGTGATTTGGTGATATAGTCAATAGTTTCAAGATGTATATCTATGCTGGGGTCTTCCCCAATTGGTCAAGTAAATTATACTTAAGCTTGGAAGACTGTGTTTATGGTTTTGATGAAGGACCTGGAAGGGTTGTCTTAGTTCTGCGTGTATTGACAACACATTCAGGATGCTTCTTTATGGTAATAGTATGGATATTTTCATTAGCAGCTCGGATATGATTGATGATGGTACCTAGTTTATAATCATACTTATCACTATTATAATTGGCTGAGGTATTATTCTTAGTTCCTGAACTGGAGGCATTTCCTTTCCCATGGTCATGTAATGGATCCGTGAAGACCTTCTGATCATTATTTTTTGTATGTTTCTTCTCATTGACTTCTATGGTTCTATCTTCAACAAAATCTTATATGATGTTCTTCAGTTGTCGCCATTGTTGTACGTTATGTCCCTTTGTTTGATTGTACTCACAATAGGTGTTATCATCCAACCATGAGGGTTTAAACTACCCTAGATCATAATATTTTGGTTCCAGAGGTTTTAGGAGGTTATGTTTAATTAGTTCTTTGAAAACTGTCTCGATTGGTTCCCCCAAGGGGGTAGACTCACGTTTAGGAAATCTCCTCTGTGGTCGTTGTTGCAAATTTTGGACAAAGTTGGCAGTTTGATCAGCATCATTAAGCATGTCATGAGAGGGGTTGTAACCTCTAAGTGTGATGATAGGTCCTATATGTAGGGTCTTATCATCAACAATACCATCATTTGTTACATTTTTGTTCCTAGACCAAAATATGTTTCTATCATTTGGAGGGTTTTGGTGTTGAACAACCAGATTCCTACTTGGTGTCTTAATTTCCCCTTTGTCAATAATGGCTTTCTCAAGTATTATGCATTTTTTCACCAAGTCTAGAAAAGAGGTACAACAATTTACTCGTAAGTCACTTTGTAGTTTTGGGTGAAGATTTTCAAGGAATATCATGACTTTTTGTTTCTCTGGTGTCTCGATAGGACAAAAATTAGCTAAACTCCTCCATCTCTGGAAAAAGGTGGAAAATTTTTCTTCATCTTCTTGTGTGGTATGACACAAGGTAGCTATCGTGATTTCATTTTCTATGTTAAAGGCAAAGTGTTCAAAAAACTTCTTAGCTAATTCACCCCATTATCTTATGCCATACGAAATTTTAGAGAACCATTCCAATGCTATCCCAACAAGGATTCACAAAAAGAGTCTCATAAGGTATGTGGGGTCATACGAGATGTCCAAGCATGTTGCAGAAAATTCTTTGATGTGTTATAAAGGATTCCTCTTCCCATTATACTTAAGAAAATTTGGTATAATGTATCCATGTGGGAAGGGTGTCATGTATAGTGCTTTGTCAAAAGGACATGGACATAAATATTGCACTGAGATAGTTCATTTTCTTGACATTGACATAGTGTCCATTTGTTGTTGGAGAGCTTGTATTTGGTTTTGGAGAACATCTACTTGTATTTTGGTTGCATTGTTTGGATCAATGTAAATGTTCTGAAATGCAATATTCTGTGATGGGTTGTGATTTGGTGAGGGTATATATCCTATTTGAATGTTCTGATTTGGTGTAGGAATATGTCCTATCTAAATGTTTTGATTTGTTATAGGAATATGTCTTGTCTGAATTTTCTATTTTGGTATAGGAATATGTCCTATTTGTGTAGCCCCTATGTGTGGAATGGCAGTATTGGTGCTGATATGGGGTATAGATCATTTTGTGTTTGTACCAACTTTGGGTCTTTTACTTTCGGTGTTTGTGCCAAAGGGGTTTGATGAAGATGCTCCCGTAGTAAATTTTAAACCTTGTGTTATGTTGAATGGGGTCGTGTTTACAATTGAGGATGTTTGAGTAGGTATGCCTATTGGTATTGTTGTGGTAATTTGAGGGATGCAAACACTTGATGTCACTCTTTTCATTGGTTGAGTAGATGTTGTTTTCAAGGTGTGTACATCAAATCTTGGTGGTAGTGTGACACCTTCTACTAGCAACTTTTCCATATATCATTGAGGATCATTTTCCAAACATGCATCCATGAAGGATGCAAATTCAGGATCTTGAACAATAGCGTCTATGTCTTCAGAATAAACTTTTCCATGTGTGTCTCTAGTGACATATTTTTCAAGCAAAGTTTTGTGTGGTATTTTTGTCTCTGATGGTTGGTTTCTGAAAGGATTGATGAAGCCCTGTGAGTCAGCCATTTCTCTTTGTCTCTTTCTAGACCTTGTTTTGACCATGAAAATGTTGCTCAAGATGAGGCAATGCAAAATATGCCTAAAATGATATGATATAGTCTATGTTTTTGCTATTTTCTGAATATAAATAAAATCACTAAAAATTATGGATTTCTAGAATGACGTATGCTAGGATGATGTAAGCTAGGATGACAATATGCAAAATTTTTAGTAGACTATGATGGTAAATTATTTTAAGAGGATATTACCTACCACCTATGGAATAATCCAAAGCTATGAATTAACCTTACCAAGGAACCTAATGTAGGACAAGGAAAAATTGATAAGGTGAATTTCCAAACTAGACTGATGAGCTGGAAAGATTCACTAGTAAGACAAAAGTGACAAGGTTCAATGATAATGACAATCAAAGCATGAACTTATCCAAAAATGCAGAAATTTTCCCTATTCTAAGATATGAAAATTCCTATGAGGTAATTAAGTTTTGCAACTAAGACGACTATCTCTAAAACTTAGGTGACACCTAAACAATGCAAGGTTTTTCAGCAATTTTCCAATTTTTTTCCAAGGTTGACCATAAGAAACAGAGGTGAAAATGATAGTGGTTTTCAGACTATGATTGCAATTTTTATATTTTTGTTGACAGTCAATTGCGGTTCACTTTGCAGATGCATTTCTAAAATTGACAGATGCGTTTTGGTTTGCAATTGCAGTTAACTGATGAAATTTAGTCTCAGTTGTTGAAAGACAATTGTGACTTATGTAGATAGATGCAGTTAAACTTTTGACAGATACGACTCTAATGGCAGATGCGACTCACAATTTAGATGCGACTCAAAATCTAATCTTTGTGAAGACTAAATTTGTTGATAGACACATGTGGTTTTCTATTTAATAGTTGTGACTCAAAAATACACATGTGGTTTTCTATTGATCAAATGCGGTCACTCAATTTTCAGTTGTAGTTTTCTAGTGAATGATAGTATAAACTGACTCTGTTTCATGACCACATTTGAGCAAATATAGAATAAAATCAAAAGACAATTTGTTTTCAGTTTTGAAGTGTATGAATATGTTAAAACTAGAAGACATGTACAATTCATAAGGTTGGCAGTGACAATATTTACCGAGTTCTTACTTGGGTTTCCCCAGCTATGTATATTCAAGGTGGATGACTAGTAGGTTGACCCCACTAGCTCCCCTCCACAACACACACTTCTCATGGAAGCCAAGCTACAATACCCGTGAAACTCCCATGGCATACTTCTCATCTCTATAATGAATCATTAAAATGTAAGATGACTTCATAGGTCTGATTTTCTACACCAGTAAATAGAAGTTTTTTGGCTTAAACTATAGCAAATTGAATTTTTAGTGTGGACACCTATTCAGAAGGCCACACAAGAGGTAATATCATCCCAGTTTGTAGAGGTTATGCTCTGTAGGTTTCGATGCACCACAAGGGTACTGGCGAATCAATAGCTATTCCGCAGGAGCTCCTGTAATGTAGAGTTTCCTGAACATTAGAATTTCTATACCAATTGGGAGTAGCTTGGCGAAAACGCTCATCACCGGTTTTAGTCATGTTGGTTACTCTTAACCACCAACACAAGCCCAATTTCTAGAGTCAGTAACTGGTTCTCTTACACCCAGTATCAGATGAATGCACAAGGGGAGAGGATACTTTGATATACCGAATCAAGGTTCTAATCTAAACATGTACATGCATGAAAGACACTGGTTAATTTTCAGCCCAAATGAAAAGTTATCTAATCTACCAATCAGTCTATTTGAAAAAAAATTAGTCTTCGACAATCGGTTCTGCATGCATTTTGTTATTAATTTATTCATCTATCTTTGTCAAAGGTTCTACAAAACCACGAATTAGTAGTTTTTAAATTCTTTGTCTTCATCACTCACCCTACATAAAAATAGTTTTTGAATTGATGTCTTCTATGCTACATCCCACAAACACTATGTTATCCTCCTAAAACACACACTGAAAACAAAAAATTAGTTAAAATAAAATGAAAAGAAAAGAAATAAAAATTGGAATTTAAACTCAAGAATCTTAGTAGTGAGATGTGTCATTTAGAAAAGTTGATGTGTTGTTGGTTTCATCAGTCAATTGCATCACATAAAGCCTCACATGCGTCAAATTTTGTTAGATGCATCTTAGGATTCATCAGTTGTGGTTTGTGATAATAGTTGCCTTGTTTCATCTGTAAGATGCGTCGTTCCGTACGATACCTACGAAAAAATTCAAAAAATGTCTACGGATTTGAAAATATGAATGTCTTCACATCGGGTTCACCAATTGTAACGTAGGAAAACTACTGGAAAGAAACTAGTTAAAGCATATAAACATTAATCTACTCTACATTAAACAACAAAGCACAAAGAAATAACAAAAGCAATAACTGAAATGTTCTCACTGAATAACTTTCCACTTCTTTAAATTATCTTTGTTGTCCTTCTCCATTTTTTCTTCTGTAGTATAATTGCCCTCAGATTTTTAATAAGTGTGCAAGTATAGCCATTGCATGTATGTGATTATAGAAATATATTAAAGATTACAAGTTTCTTCCAAAAGTATATAGATTTCGGGAGGAGGAATAATGACAAAAGCCATGTCAATTTATAGGAAATTGGTTTTTGAATGATCGACTCAGATTCAAAAGAGAGATCAACAATCGAAATTGATGAATGCCATGCGATTGAGATTTGTGTCAATTAGAACGTGAGTTGGAAAAGTCTGCTAGATAAAGATTAAATTAAATGATAATTTAATCTGATGTTAAGACTATTCAAAAATTGAAAGAATAAGAGTTCAAGATTAAATTAATGATTTAATCTTTAGTTAAAAGTATTCAAAAATTAGAAGAATAATGTTTGAATGAAAAGGATAAAGATAGAATAAAGACAATGATCGGTTTGAATACACACATGAATTAATTAATAAAATAAA
This sequence comes from Sequoiadendron giganteum, assembly GCA_007115665.2. Classification (NCBI taxonomy): domain Eukaryota; kingdom Viridiplantae; phylum Streptophyta; class Pinopsida; order Cupressales; family Cupressaceae; genus Sequoiadendron; species Sequoiadendron giganteum. Next base: position 133,955,610 of record CM021105.1, on the reverse strand, counting down.
GATATTTAATTAATAAATATGTTCATGCAAAAGAGTCTTAACTAGATAACTGACTGGTTATGACGGAGAGTCTTTTCGTAGAGATGATTAGATATTGAATTAGGAGATAATTGATTGATTAAAATAGATCTCGAGTCAAGTGATGAGTGAATAATTAGATAACTTAAGCAATTATCTAATCATGACATACTCAAGGAATAATAATATTTATGAATTAAATGTTTATTTAATTCAACATTGAAAATTTAATGATTTAATTAAATAAATAATGATTTATTTAATTGATTGTTGAAAAGGTTATTTGAATAATTAAATAATTCAAAATGAATATTTAATTATAGTCAAAATATGATAAAGGGTAAATTAAATAATAAATTATTTAATTCAAAAAGATAATTAATTAATTAGCAACGTAATTAAATAAATAAGATTTATTTAATTAATCAAGGTTGAATAAAGGTCACAATGAATTAATTAAATAATTAAAGTTATTTAATTAATAGAAGAAATATGTGTTTAGAAAGCAATTGAATAATTAATATTATTTATTTGTGACCATGGACATTTAGAAATTATGTAGAAAATGGCACTTGCAGGCCTAGACCAATTTTTCAGTGTCTACAATATTCATACACACTGATTCAAATATTGTATCATAGGAGTCATTTTTTGATATATATACAAGATGATTTAGATTCATGATGTGATGTGCTTTTATTTCATGCTTTATGGATGTATGAATGCATATGATATGATGTGATATTATATTTATGTGATGATTATGTACGGATGCAATGTGATGGATGTACTTTTATTTATATTTATGTGATATGTGATGATGTAATGTTTATGATATACAATTTTTATGAGATGGATGCAATGTAATGGATGTGTTATCTTCTTTTTTAATATCTTTTTATGATATGTTACGACATGTTATGATATGTAGATGATACGATATGCTTATGCAGGATGTATGGATGGATGCATTTATTTTTGTGTACTTTTCCCATGCGATCTATGATGTCATGATGTATGTATATATGGATGATGTAGATGTTCATGCTTATGATATGGATGTAATGAATGATAATATAATGTCTTAAGATGCTTAGAATAACAAATCTATATTATTCCAAACAACTTAAATGATAATGATGATATAGTGGATTATGTTTTTCCATTATTATGATATGCTGTGATGATGTGAGATGTATGCATGATGATGTTTTTGTGGATGCAGGATGGATGCATGATGTTTTTTTTGTTGACTATCATGATACGAGGTTAGTGTGGAAAGAAGATAGAAGAATAAAATGATTTGACCATTGATTTTGAGATTGATTCAAAATTTCAACAAGTCCATGACCCATCGAGAATTTATTAGATTATGGTGATGAGATAGATGATTTTTCTCATATATGGGATTGGGACTTCCAATCATTCCTTATGTTTGATAGAACACATAGATACGATGCATCATGGTATAGATAACCGGGACAATGTTGTATCTAGCATAATGGACTTTGACTCTACAAACAAATAGGATAGTTCTTATTCACATTTTGACATATGAAAACCTCATTGGAATGCAATTTAGAAGTATAGAATATCTTAGACCAAAGAGTACACAATAGTCAACAAGGTACTCCAAACAACCTCCCTACACACAACTAAGCAAGTATGCACCAAGATTATTTTACAAGAATACCCACAAGCACAAAAATGAAAGATAATAATTGATGCCCCATTCCTTTCTATCTAAATTGTTGAGACATCATTGAGAGGTCCTCAGAATGTGTCCATAAGATAAATCATAAGAAAAGATCAAAGAAAAAAAATCAGTGTTATCTATATCTCTTGCCAATTTAAAATAGCTATGGTTATTTCTGATGTTGGTGCCCATTGTCAGAAGGATGCATCCTAGGATAGTTTATTAGATGTTTTGATTAGGACTAGGTGTGTGATAGGCTATTGGTAAAAACTCTACTGACTCACTTACCTATTATCTAGACTTTTAGATTTTGACCTTTAAGTTCTCACTTTATGACTTGCGACACAGTTTTTTTTCTAGTTGTTTTTCCAAAGGTTGAAGATGATGATCAATTTATTATGGATGAAGGTTTATTGAGGGTGAAAGAGAAATGGGATGGATGGTTTTGGAGTTTCTACCATATTTCAATGTTTTTGGTATTTTGAAATGTTTTGAGGTTCTTTTTGGTCTTTTTGAAAGTTTTTGTGAATGTTTTGGTTTTCAATCATTAGAGGCTATTTAGGGTTTTTCAAGTTTTTCCAATAATTTTGGGCTTTTCAAATTTTAAAAGTTTTTGGATTTTTCTAAGTTTTGCAAATGTTTTGGAGTTTTTTGAGTTTTGACCAAGAACCTAACCTAAAAGACTATCCTAGGGGCCTTGGGGGATTATCAAAGATGAGCCTTGTCTATGTTATACACACAACTAATATGTAGTTTGATTGACTTGACTTATTGTTGATGAGAAATGAAAACTTGATGAATAATCAATTTATTTTGATTGACTCATAAAGGATTGACCTAGGGTGTCTCGGGGGCACATCAATGATGGTGTTATTTTTGGATTTTCTATTTTTTTACCTTTTTAGGGATTTTGATGTGTTTTGGATTTTGAATTTACAACTTTTATGAATGTTTTTGGATTTTAGCTATACAATATTTTGATCTTTTTGGATTTTGATGAGGTTTTATGATTTTTTTTAGGATTTTTGATGAGATTTTAAATAACCTTAAGATATACAAGAACCCAATTTGATCCATAATGAATTTCCCCCAGCATGATGTAATAGACTACCCCGATATAGGCAGGACAAGTTGACCTTAGGAATATTCCAATTAGTACTGAAGGGGATATGATACTTCACAATATCAAGATATGATACAAATGTGGATGGGTGATGGAACAAATAGGGTGAATGATGCGATGGATGAATGTGATATAAAGGATGATAGGATAAGGATCCAAAGATAGATGGAGGTGCTTTATTTACAAAAGGTGCATGTTTGCCAGGTTTTCATCAAAGTACTTTCCCAAAGCACCACCAAAGTGGTTTTCACTAGAGGATGATTTTTTTTATTGTTTTCAATCCTTTTTCTTATTTGTTTTGGATTTTTGATCATTTTTTGATTTATTTTTATTTTTTGAGATTTACACCCTTCAAGCCTAGGCACAATTTTTTTAAAGATGTCGACTATTGGTTGGTTCCTGCAAGGGTTCACCTTTAGGCGATGATAATTGGTATGCTCCTAATCCATAGCTTGTTGTGATGATAAATGGACCTAACTAGTTAGGTTCAAACTTTCATTTACTATCCTGATCTGGAATATTTTTTTTATTCTACTTTAAGACAAGATCCCCTACCTAGAAAGACTGAATCTTGATCTTGTTGTTATAGCTTTGTTTCAGCCAGTTTTGGTATACTTGCAAATGATTAAGGGCATCAAGATGATGCTATTCCAATAATTCTAACTCATTTATTCAAGACACTCTATACTCTTTATCAGTGATCATATTCTGCAATGACACTCATAGTGAAGGAAGCTTGACCTCGATAGGTAGGATGGATTTTGATTCGTAGACTAAGGAGAAAGGGGTTGCACCTATAGGTGTGTGGATACTAGTTTGATAGGCCCATAGGGTGGGATTTAACTATAGATGCCTATCACGAACAACTTCATTCACCATTTTCTTTAGGATTTTTAGATTGGTCTTGTTTGTAGCCTCAGCTTGACCATTGCCTTGGGATAACACAAGGTAGATAAATGATGTTGGATGTTAAATTATTGGCATAGCTCTCTCACATCTTGATTATTGAAGGGTGTTCTATTATCAAAAATAAGGGCTTGCGGAACACCATAACAATAGATAAGGTAATTCAAGATAAATTTGGAAATTTTATTCCCCATTATGTAGGTCATAGGAATATATTCCACCCACTTGGTAAAGTAATCAATGGCCATTATGATGAATTTGTGGCTATTAGATGAGGTGGGATTAATATTTCCTATGAGGTCAATCCCCCACTGTGAGAAAGGACAAAGTGTGACCATTGGTTGTAACTCCTGAGCCGAAGCATGAATAAGATCTTCATGCTATTGACACTGGACACACTTTTGCATGTACTAATGAGATTCTCTTTCCATGGTTGGATAGTAATACCCTGTCCTCAACAGTTTCTTAGATAAATTCATACAACTAGAATGAGAACCACATATGCCATCATGTACTTCTGTTAAGGTAGTCAAGGCTTCCTCTTGGTTGAGATATTGTAGCAATATCCCTTTGATGCTTCTCTAATAAAGGGTAGCACCTATGATCATGAATTAGGATGCCTTCTTAACAAAGGTATTTTTAAGGTTGGAGGTGATATCAACTGGGAGGGTTCCTCTACTAAGGTAGGTGAATATATCATGATACCATGGGGAACTATGACCAAAAAGTCAAGTCAATATGCGAAGTTGTTCAACCAAGAATTCACATTAAAGGCCATTGTACGACATATCTAAAAATGATCCAATTTTTTCCATAGCATCTGTTACCCAATTGTACATGTGATGAATCTACTCAGAAGTTATATCAATGAAAAATTCCTTAATAATTTCTACCATCTTCTTGTAAGGAGTGAGTTTATCATCCTTATTTTGGTAGCCATCTTTGAATTGATTGACAACTAGTTGTGAGTACCCATAGAATTTTAACTCTTGTAACTGCCATTGAACTACTATCCTTAGAACTATTATTAGGGCTTTATGATCAATGATATTGTTAGTACATGGAAATGATAGCTGATATGACTTTGGAATACAATCAACTTGAGGGGTGATAAAAATAATACCCACCCTTGAAGCATGTTAAGTGAATGATCCATCAAAGTAAATTTTCCTTTGATCTATTGTATTGACAAGGAACATTGATTCATCAAGGAATTTAGATATCAAAGGGTTCTCTACATAGATAGGTGCTTCTACTAGTTGGTCTATGATCACTTTTCCTTTGATAACCTTGCATTCCATGTACTCTATTCCAAATTTAGTTAAGATCATTACCCATTTGGCCATTTTCCCAGTGAGAGTTGCTTTGGATAACAAGTATTTCAATTGGCCAATCTTTACAATAAGCTTGATTTGATATGACAACATGTAATGTCTAAATTTTTTTGAAGAAAAAACCACCACTAAGCATGCTTTCTCAATGGATGAGCAATTAATTTTATAGCCTACCAAGATCCTGCTAATGTAATAGATGGTTCTTTCATTTCTTTTTTCATCATGTTGGGCTAGAAGAGCACCTAGTGATGTTGATGTTATTGAGATATACAAGATTAATGGTTTGTTTGGTATCGACAACATGAGAATTGGAGGTGTCAATAGGTAGTCCTTGATCTACTAGAAGGATTTATCACACTTCTCATCCCACTTGTATGTTATTCCTTTATGGAGAAGATACAAGAAAGGTTGAATTTTGTTTGATAATTGTGCTATGAACCTTCTAATGGACTAAAAAACTCCTTGTAACCCTCTCATTTTCTTTAATTTTTGTGGTGGTTCCATGTATAGTATGGCCTTTACTTTTTCTAGATCCATATCTATCCATCTTTGTGACACGATGTATCCAAGAAGCTTCCCTAATGTAACTCCAAAGACACATTTTTTCAGGTTCAACTGTACCTTATACTCTTCGAGCCTGTCAAAGATGGGTCCTAATACCTCTATGTGCTCACTCATTTTCTTTGACTTGGAAAAAATGTCATCCACATAGTATTCAAGTGTTTTTTGGATCATATCATGAAAGATGGGAGTCATGGATCTTTGATAGGTCGCTCCTACATTCTTTAGCCCAAATGGCATCATGTTCCAATGATATGTTCCCCATGGACAAGTGAATGTAATATTGTGTTTATCCTCCTTGGAAATCATGATTTGATTATAGCTCGATAAACTATCCATGAGTGATATCATTTCATGACCAACTATTAAATCAACAAATGATGTCAATGTTGGGAAGGGGGAAATCATCCTTTGGGCATGCCCTGCTCAAGTCTCTGAAATCCATGCATATTTTGATATCCCCAATGGGTTTGGAGACTAGTACTAAGTTAGAAACCCACTTAGGATAGTCAATTGATTGGATAAATCCAACTCCAAGAAGCTTTTGTAACTCAAGTTTTACCAAGAGTGCCATTTGAGGGTGCATCTTTCTTAGTTTTTTCTTCACTGATTTGGCTTTAAGGTAGAATGCTAAATGATGCACAACCACTTCTAGATTGAGGACTGGCATATTTCTGTATTACCATGCAAATTTGGCTTTGTGCTCTTTTAGGAACATTGATAGGTTTTTGTGTTCTTCATCTAACAAGGATTCCACATCGAAAGCTATCTTAGCTACTTCTTCTATTCCCACATTGACTAGAGTAGCCTTCTCTACTATCACTATTGACTTTTTTGGATCATTGCACTAAGGGGGAGATTTAATCCCTCATCCTTGGGTGCCTTAGAGAGGTTTTCACCCTCAAGTGCATCCTTTATTTTTATTATTTTAGGATCAGAAAGTGCCACAGTGTAGTTTTCACTCAAAGATATGCATGTTATTTGCATGTCATCAATTTTTCAACTCAAGGATTCAATCATATCCCTATAGTATGCATGTGTGTCTAGCTCTATATCAAAAACAACTTTGTTATCCCCCCATGGTAAGTTGTCACAAATTCCCATGAATTATGAGATTTCTTCATAATTTTTGAATAAATATAGAATTGGTGGTCCTCGTTGGTCCCATTCAATGAGTTGGCCTAATATACTAGGTTTATTTCAATAATTTAGTTGTTTGCAGTGAAATATTTTGTGAATAGCATGAAGAGAGAGTTATTATCAAATAGGTCAACAACATTGAGGGGGTAGTCATATAGGGTAGTATCATAAGATGTTGGTGACCAAGAGGATGCATCAACCTGTTTAGCAAAAGTAACTTTCCCAATAAGGGTAACCTTTCCAGTAGTACATCCTAGGCCAAGATTATTTGGACGTCTCTCAGGAATGATGGGTTCTAGCAAAACATTTTCATTTTGACCCAACTTATCATTCTTGTTGTACCATCATCCCTTCATTAGCTACAAGCCTTTATTGTCATCTTCCATGGGAAGAAAGGGGATGGTTTAGTCATCTTGATAGAGTAGTTTAGATACATCCTCCTCATTGAAATCTTCTTTTTTCAAATCCCCCCACTTGGTGAAGGTGGTAGATGGAATCTTTAATGTTTTAGCCAGATTTTTGATAGGTGCATGTTTCCCATGATATTTGGGAGAAAGAGGTAGCTCTCCCAACACAAAATTATCCTTTTTTAGTTTACAATCTCCACAACCATCATCCTTGATCACTTCTTTGATGTCAGGAATGTTCTACACAATGGGTGTTTTGAATTTTGAGGTATATGCAAGGGATGATGGGTCAAAAAATGAGGAGGAGGGGGTAGGCCTTTCATCATTTTTAGATATTTGGGGTATTTTATAAAAATTTTCCTCAAGGTTCTTGCACTAGTAAAAGGGCTTAGGATCTCCATGTATAGTAACTTCTCTATCCTTGAAAGGAAAATTTACAAATTGGTGATAGGTTGAAGCTATAGCTTTAGGGTGTGAATCCATGGTCAACCAAGAAAGATGTTGTAGAGGAGATCAAGTTCTAACACTTAGAATGTAGTCTCAACAATGATAGGTCCCACTTGGATGGGTAGTGTGATGATGCCTAGTGATACCCATTCTTGATTGCCATATGCTTTGATGGTTGTACTCTTTGCTTTATCAATAGTATCCTCTGAATAACCCAAGTTATTGACTAGATGAAGGGTGAAAATGTTTAGACTAACAACTCCATCTAGAATAAGAATCTTTTAACCTTGTTCTTATGAACAATGACCTCAAGGTGTAAAGCACAATTATGAGATGGTTGTGATGGTAGGTCTTGTTCTGAGAAGGTGAGAAGATGAGGGATAGTGATATGCCCTAACATAGCTTGAAACTACTTTGTATCCATATCCTCAGGGATAGATGATGTTGAAAAAGCTTTCTCTAAGATTTCCCCATGTGTGGGGGATAGCCTCAATAGTTCCAAGATCGATATCTATGCAGGGGTCTTCTTAAGCTGATCTAGGAGACTGTATTTGCTAGGATTTGATGTTGGAAAAGTAGGTTGTGCTCTAGGTTGAGATGAAGCTCCTTGGATGGTGACTTTTCCATGTCGTGCGGTGACTCCACACTCTATACTAGGTCCTTTGATGGTGACGACACTGACGAAATTGTCAGAAGATATGACTACATTGGAATATACATGTTGCACATTATTATAAGTGTTCCCTTTTCCATTGTCATTACCTTTATTGTGATATAGCATGGGGTTCTTATATATCTTGACATCCTAGTTACTAGTTGGTACTTCAACAAATATATCTCCATTCTTGATAAGATCTTGGATAACATTCTTCAATTTCATGCAGTTTGATGTTTTGTGTCCTTTGATTTTGTGAAAGTCACAAAGATCATTTTTGTTGTACCAAGGTGGTTTATCCTATGGTTCTTGATAGTTTTGGAAATTGGGAAGTGTAATCAAGTTTGAATCTACCAATTTCTTCATGATAGTTTCAATAGGTTCTACCAACTGAGTGTATTTTCATTTTGGATAGTTGTTCCTATTGGGGGTTTGTCTCTATCTTTGTTGTGTTTCAGTGTTATTAATTTGATTATTTTGTGATGGTGTAGTTTTTTATATGGTTGGTTGAGTGTTATTCATTTGATTGGTATTTTTCCTAAGAGCACTTAGGACCACCTTAGCATCTACCATTCCATCATTCATTACATTCTTGTTATTATCCTAGATCTAAGGTTTGTTGCTTGAACTAGTTGATGGGTAGTTGTCTTTGTATGCTTGTGTATTTCCCTATGAGATTAGAGCTCTTTTGATGTGAAGGGATCTAGGGAAAAGCTCATCATGATTGTTAATGCACCACATCTTCAAGTGGAAGGATAGATAAGTATCTACATTTGCTAATATAATCTCCACTTGTTGTTCAAGAATTGGCCATTTTCTCTTACTAGCCCTTTGCCTCCATCGTTGTAAGAAATTGGTGAAAGATTCTCCTTTTTTTTTTTTGAGAGTGTAGAACTCTTCTAAGCTCACATCCATGTCAAGGTTGAAGGAGAAGTGATCTATGAATTTATCAGTGATTTCTTGGAAGGCTTTGATACTTGGAGGAAACTACGAAAACCAATCGATGGTTGGGCCTATCAAGCTCCGTGGAAAGAGGTGAATCAAATAGGAATCATTGTAGGCCATCTCCATACACATGAAGTTTAATTCTTTGACATGATCCATATGATTTCCTCTCCCTTTGTATTTATCGAATTTGGGGACCTCAAAACCAAGAGGGAAAGGTACCATTGTGATGTTTCAATCAAATGGATATGGACATAGTTTTTGTTGTGTATGGGGATTCTTTACTTTTAAAATTTGGATATCCTACATTTGTCTCATTAATGCCTTGAGTTTTAATGCTACATCATCTTGTGGGATGGCAGATGGATTATACATGGGATTTTGATATGATGGGGTGTGGTATGGTGTGTATGGTGGTGTAAGATGTTGTGAAGGTGATGGTGGTGGAGGCGTATATGTTTCTAACATGTTTGTATTGATGATGTTCTATTGAGGGTTATAATATAAACTTGAAAAGAAGAAAATAAGGGTGTTGTTTTTCTTTCACTTTTAGGGTTTTGGACCTAAAAGGAAAGAGGCCAATTTTCTCTCTTTTCACTCAAGAACAAACCATTGGGATTTCAAGGAAAAGGAGATTGAAACATGGAAAAGGGAATGTCCTAGGGGATTGAATGATGTCAAATGAGGGGTTCACCAACAAGTGTAAAATTGGAAAAGAAGATGTTGGAAAACATAGTGTAATATGCAAAATGACCTAGAAAGATAAGAAAAATACAATGAGAAGCTATGAGACTAAAATGTGTACACTTGGAAGACTGAAGAAGGTAGAATGGAGATCTAGATCATTGAAAAATATACTATTTATGTTGACTAGGACTCATTCACCAAGCTAGGCAAATTAGTCCAATTTCTAGGAAAATGTGTAGAAATAAGTTTCAGCCAAAAGGGTATCTAGATCTGCAAAAATCTTGTTCAGGCTTGTACAGTGATACTCATTCACTAATAGTGGTGAATCAGTCCACTTATTCTTTTATGGAAGTTTTTAAATTGATTTTTTGCCTCTTAGCTTGCTTTGCTCTTTTTGACTAATTTCTAGATCCAAATCTGCAAAATAGCACCTACAGCTCTTCTACAAGCTTCTCCAAAGTTGAACGACAACTTTAGCAACTTTGGACATTTGAAAAAAATTCTCCTACTTTTCTCCTTGAAAAATCTACAACTGAGACCTATAAATCACACACAAGAAGAGGGGAAAATGTTGTGGGGTTAGAGAATATGAGTTTGCCTTGGTCAAACCCTTCATTGGTAATTAAACCTTGAAATGAAAGCAAATGTAAAGGGAGAATGATGAATGGACAAAAGATAGTGGTGCAAATTGTTACCTTATATTTTTTCCCCACGTCATGAAAATCATCCAACAACTTATAAGTAGTTTAGTCCTACTTAGGTGGTATTGTATGTAATATTTTAAACTTGGCTAGTGTTTTGTATAGTTCATTGAAGCCCTTGCCTGGCCACTTGAGCTTGTTTTATATCACTTTTTCGTGTTCTCTACCTGGGTGGTGTTTTGTGTTATTTGTTGAAATTTCCTTTACTGCCTTTGTGATGATCATGCAAAATATTAGCATGTTATTCAAACTTAGGCACACTTTTGTGTAGTTCATAGAACCACCCACTTGGTTTCTTATAGAAATTTATTTTAAAAATTTGAAAGACAATTATATTGAAAATGGTGAAGTGATAGCTAACACGTGTCATGGAGCAATTTTAAGACATTGAATGCTCATCTACTCCCATTTTTTTCCATGAAATTTTAAGAAGGTTTAAAGTTTTGGAAAAATAATCTCATTGTTAAGAATTATTTGAGGACGAGCCAGACAAGGGGCAAGATTTTAGCTATAGGATTCACCATTGAGGTATTTATAGTATTCACCTCTTTTCAAGTTGCTTTCTTGGATTATTTTTGTCTGCATTTTAGAAAGTTATCTATTTTTTGAGCTATAAACTTTCATCCATGGTGAGGGTTAAATATCTGGGTTATGAATATGTGTCTAGGCTAACTTATGAGGATCTAGAAATTGGTGATACCCATCTAGGGCCTGTGAGTTTGGATGAATTACAAATTAAATTCAATAAACCCAATCCACCACCCATCACTGAAAAGATAATTGATAGCGGATTGGTTAAAGATGTTGCATTCCCTTTGGTTGTGCAATGCCCCAAAATCATCTTATGGTGTAGTAGACACTATGATTCACAAACATGGGAGGTTAGGACATAAGATAATTGACTTGTTTTGAAAATATAGAGGTCCACCTTCATGTCATTCTTGAGAATTCCTGAAAAGGATGAGTATTCACCACTGAACCTGACAAATCCTCAAATTGAATTCTCTGTAAAGAAAGGGGTTTATAGGAATGAAATAGCAAAAAATTGGTTGGCCAAGCCCAAAGGGGTAAATCTCAATTTCCTCAGAAGTTGCACAAAACACATTTTGTAGAAGAGGTGGCCAACATTGTAGTGTTATTACATAGGTTAAGGGGAAATGAATACATTCATGGGTTTGATGAGTGGATGTATTTCTTCATCCAAATTATGTTATGCGGAGAGAAATTCCTAGATTGGGTAGAAATTATCAGTGATTGCCTTCATGAATTGATGAAATTATTTACCCTCAACAAGTTTTTCTACATGTCCTCATATTTGATATATTCCATTTCCAGCACTAGACCTTGGCCTATATTAAGACCAAGTGATTTACCCCCCAAAAAGGTGGCTATGTATGATTATCTTGATAAATTATAGCTTCAAAATAAATTTTAGCATTTCATGAGACTGATGGATACCTTCACAATGAGAATGGTTAGAGAATTATAGGAGCATCCTGCAATGCAATTATCGCCAAAAGTAATGCAATTTATGAGCTTCTATGGAAGCCATTTTATCTATTTTAAGAGATTCTCTTATATTAGGGTTGGTGGATATGCAATATTTTTGATTAAATTTCCTAAGCACCCTGAGGATAAGTGAGTGATCATCGAACTAAGCAAGCAGTTGGATGATGTGATCAGGTTATGTTAGGGCAGGAAGAGATTAACAAATTGCTTTCCTTTGGTTTTGGTTCTTACAGTTGTCAATCAATGTATGATGCCCTAAATATTGAAAAGGAACTATCTAAACTTGTATAATATTCATTTGTATGATGAGCAAGTTCCTTTTGATTCAAAGGATTATATTAAGAAAAATCTAAAATTAAGCCCTATTTTCTAACACCAACCTAGCCTTGAAGATTATTGGGATGAGTTTTTTGATGAGTATGAAGCTAGGAAAAGAAATTGGATTAGGTTGTCTATGGAACAGATAATCATCTATGATTTGAAGTGGGATTTATAGGGCATTGTGGAAGATGGGTCTGACATGGTAGACCTAGTGTATACTGAATTAATCAAAAACTGGCCTATCCCTTCCATGGATTGGAATGGTATGAAAAAGAGACTATTGAGGCAAAGTCTACATATATTTTGACTATAACATGAGAGTGGGTGACCAAGAAAAGAACTAAATAGTCCTGTCCTCTCACCAAGTCTAAATATTCACAACCCACCGAAGGTACTTCTCAAGCTTTTGCAAGCAGGAAATCCACTGGTAATATTTCTCAATCGTTATAATTAGGGGCTCAAGGGGATGGTGGTGAGGATCCACTAGACAAGAATATGTTTTCACAAAATTGTGGTGAAGATATATTAAACCTACCTATTCTAGAAAAGAAGAATGAAGAAGATGAAGGAGAAGAGGGTTTGGAAATCCTAAATATCAACTCCTCTCCCTCTAAGGATGGATCACCTATTAGAGAGGTAAGTGCATCCCAGAAGCCACAAGAAGTTGCATTAGTAGAGGACACTCCTCTAGTTACTAGGACATTGTTTGAATATACAGGTCTTAAGGAAACCAGGGTCTCGGTGACTCCAACTTGGTTAGACGAATCTTTGTCAAGAAAAAGAAAGGCTATACATCCTAGTTTACCTAAGCTAGATATGGTGGGCCAATTGTTGTAGAGGACTTCAAGCCCAAAACTGAAAAAGTTAAAGACTACTGCTAGGTTGATAGATGACACAAAATTAGGACACCTCCAAATAGAGATTGTGCACCCTTTAGTGCAAAAGGATGTTACTCAAGAAATAAGTGATTTTGAAGTGAACAAAGTGTGCCTTGGTCCTCCTACCAGAGATGGAGACGTTTATATTTTATAGCTGTCTATGATCAAAATGGTTGAAAGATCAAGAAAATATAAAGAAAGTAAAAAATAATTAAAATCCCAGGTTAGAGACTTGATTGAATGTCTAAGGTCTATCTTTGAGCTTGTTCCTCAACCCCTATCTAAGTTTGATTCTTGTATAGAATCTCTAATTGTGGTTGGAATAGAGGCTATGATTAAGATTAAAATTTTCCAAACCCTAAGTAAGGTTGTTGATGATTGGAGTGAGTCACTCATTAAAAGTGAAGCTTTGTCATTTCTGAATCCATAAAATGCTTCCAAGAAACAAATTCCTTCAAGACCACTTTGGGGGAGGAGGTCACTGCGATTGAAAAAGAAGAGAGGTTATGGAACAATTATCAAATTAAATTGAAGTTAATGTTAAGTTCAGATATGGAGAAGCTGGCTACAGAGTAGGTTATACCTAATGCTTCTGACACCTATTACTTGTCATGGAATAAAGGGGTGGAATAGAAATTATAGATTGCTGAGAAAAGTTTGCAAAAGCTTAAGGAAATCATTGATGTGCGTTATTGTTTCAAAAGAAGCACTGGGCCCCTTGGTGGCTCTTGAGTTACTCTGGGATAAAGGTGAGATGAGGAATGACATAGACACCAAGATTCTAATAGACAATTTATAGAAAATGGTTAAAGAAAAAATTGATTCACCTTCGCTCAATACTGAGCACTTGCAAAAGCTTAGATAATTACACTTGGTCACATCTCAAGCAATTGATCTCATGATGGTTTGTGAATGCCGCATGGAAACAACTAAAGATAACCATCTTATGTGGAAGGTGAGGATGAAAAATGTGGCTATTCCTCAGTATAAAGACTTTTTTCACATCCTCAAAGCTTTCTAGGCCTGGCGAAAGAAGCCCTTGGAAACTCTAGAAGCTGGAAACAAAGCAATGCCATCATGATGGCTTGGTTCTCTTTTCTTTCTATTATTTGTATTTTCATCTTTGATCGGCTATGGACATGAAAAAGAGGAAGTTACTGATCTATCTATTTAATTGTATCTATTTTCATATGCTCTCTCTAGAATCTTTGATACTTCTCAATATGATATTTTGCTATGAATGAAATTGTTGTTTGTTTGTGTGAATTTAGTTGTGAAGTTAATTTGAGTTCTTGAATCTCTATGTTTGAGAACATCTTAATGCAATAGCTTATCTTTGTGTAAGTAATGCATTTTTCTTCATAGTTTATTTAATTTATCAATGGTATTGGGTATGTATTTTGTTCTTGAATAATTTAACTAAAATTGGTCTTTGCACCAATACTTCTTGCTTGCTAAATCTCACACTTGATATTTAGGAATCTTCTTGATATTGGGTATACATTTTCTGCTTTCTGGTTAAAATCATACATGCTATTTAATTTCAAGCATTTTAATTCATTAAAAATATTATGAGGTAGTTGTACCTCGATAAAATTCAGATGATATTTATTTTTGTTTAAAGGTTGATATTCAAAGCTATTTGGTAAAGTATGGCACCTTTCAAGCATAGAATTTTTACATCTCAAGGTACCCAATCTATTAGCCAGCACAACTCATCAAACCCAAGTAATAAGGTGCTGTAATTATTCTTGAAATAGCTGCAATGCATGTGGTCTTTGATTCTTTCTTGAAGGAGATAGATCTTGAATGTAATTCTTTCTCGAATCATGAACTCTACATCACCATTGTTAGCACAATGACAAACATGAAGAATGTAATCTTTGACATTGTGGTTGATGCTTGAAGAATGCTCTTGAATACTTGATGATCTACCCTTGAGTGCCTTAAATTCTCTTGCTCAAATTCTCTTGTGAACATAATTTGATATAAGGATGAGTACTTGAATTCTTGGGGGTTGAAATGAGAGAAAGAACCTTGTATTTATACTCAATTATACGAGAATTCCCAAAATTACAATACTACAAGTTGACATTAGATCTAGGAGAATAAAATCATGTCAGAAATTTGATTTAAATTTGAATTTTGGTCACATGAGACTCATTTTCCCAAGGTAGCAAATGAGTCCCATCACACATAATGTATGGGACCAAAAATCAAAATTGTTTGGAAATGTGTGAAACCTGCATTGGGGCCAAAAATACCTAGGTGGGACTCATTGACCCAAGGTGGAAAATGAGTCCCAGACACTAATTCTAGGCCACACAAGCTAGGAACACCTGAATTATGATGGTTACTAATTGGTGTCAGGATTATCCTCAAAAAGATGTAATAAATGAGGCTTGTGGATGCAAAATAGGGCCAATTAAAGCATAAGAAATCCCAATTATAAATGACAAGCCTAGAGGAATTTGAAAGTGTGTGACAACACTTTACAACACTCCAAATAAGGCAATATTAAGATAAATTATGATTGAAAGTATGTTTATTATTCTTAGTTAATTGATAAAACCCTAGAAAAGTGTGAAAGTGAGTTACAACGCTTTAAAACACCTTTTCAAGGTACCATGAAATTCCATTAGTTCACAAGGGCCCAGACCTAATGTGAGTGTGTTATCAACATTAAAAAACTAAATCAAGGAAAGATTAAGCAAAAATATGCAAGGAGGACCCAAACAAGTGTGAAAGTGTCAAAGGACCCTTTTTTCAACACTACCAAACCCTGCTGCTGTTGTTGTTGTTGTTGGGAATACTATTGGGATTTTTGATATTGTTGGGCCACTAGGGATGCTTGTTGTGCTGCTAAGGCTACTTGTTGTTATGTTGCTAAGGCTATGTGATGGGCTTGCTGTTGTTGTTGTACTACTAAGGCCACTTGATGTACTTCTTGTTGTTGTTGTTGTGCTACTATATTTTCTTGTTGGGATTGCTTCTATTGTTGTACTGCTAGGGCTGCTTGTTGTTGTTATTGTGTTCTAAGGGTTGCTTGTTATTGTTGTTGTGCTGCTAGGGATACTTGTTGGGATTCCTATTATTGCATGACTTATTGATAAGCTTATTGTGCTTGTTGTAAATCTAGATAATGTGCTTGCAATATATAATCATTTTTTGTTGGGACATCTGCATTGAGTTTTGGGTGTTCATGGTTTGAGTGGGTTGCGGGTCATTGATGAGAGGTTGGGAGTTTCCTTGGTTTAAAATTATTTGTAGGATGGTGGATTGGGATAGAGGAATATAAGATTGAGGTCCCATTTGATTTTTCATGATGTGGAGGACCAAGGGGAAAGATAATGATGGTTCCATTTAGTATTGTGATGAAATGACACATTCAAACCTTACAATTGATTGAAAGGGTTTCCTTATTGTATTTGAGATGGAACCAAGGTATTTCCTTGGTTGATGGGGTTTGTGACGAAGGTTTTTTTTAATTTGGGTTGGTGATGGATGGGATGGATGTGTTTTGTGGAACCAATGGTATGGATGAACCAATGGGGTGGTTAGATAAAGATGTCCCTTATTGCATTAAGGGTTGATTTTGCGTAAGGTTGTTGACATACCCTTGTTGGTCTATTTGAGACTTGGTCCACACTACCTTGTGTGACATTGGGAACACTTGTGGTACTCATGGGTATGGATGAAGATGGTTTATCTCGAAATGTCAAGGTTGTTGTGGAGTTATGAAGTGTAAGTGGTGTTGTTTGGGTGTTTCTACACATCAACAACTCAGACAAGATTAAAAAAATATCCTATCTCTCTTGAAAGGTTGATCTCTACGAACAAAGAGATAAACCCCAAGGTCTCTCAGGTGTCAGGACATGAAAATGCAATAGAACAAACTTAGTGATAAATGTGAATATATTGGTAAATCACAAGGGGTCTTACGCACAAATGTTGGAAGCTCTAAACTTATCAGATTTTAAGATATAGTGATACTTTAACTTAGTTTCTAACCATTTAATAAAAGAAACAAAAAAAGATAAGGGTTTCAGAAGTTCTAATTGCTAATACTACTTCTAACATCAATCATGCACATGATGAAAGATTTGGAATGGACCAATCTCTTAAACTAATTTTTGGTCAACCCAAGCTATACCTGCAATCTTGCAGAAAATAGTGCAATCTTCTAAGGTGTTAAAGATTTTTAGACTGAAGGCATTCATTCAATGGGACTGAATGAGTACATATAGTTGAACTAAGCACATGAATATAAGGTACATGTTGACCTTGTACATCATTCCCATAGTCAAGAAAATGCCCAAGATATGAACTAGGGATTGCTACAACACTTCAGATATTAGATCATCAACCACTACAAACTAAATTTAATATACATTCAAGAATTTCCAAGAAGTTTGAAAGATGGAACAAGAAACATGCAAGATTACTTAATGCAAAGGAGGTACCGGTCATAACACAATGTCTATACTTTGTATTAAATAATCGTATTCACAACATTTTCAATCGGTTCCAGCATTTTCTTGAAATATGAAAGCTACTTCTAATCCGCTAACATGCTACTCTATTGATTACAAATCTTCTGACTTAGTCTACTTGATCAACTAGTGGGAAAGAGCCCAACTAACCAACCCTTACAATAGAGGTAGAATGCCACACTTATAGAAAACTGCCCATGTGAAACAAAGCTAGGGTTACAAACAACTCGGCCACCAACCAAATCAGCCCTGAAAGACAACAATAACTCATCGTTCAGTCATGAATGCAACAAGGGACTCTGTCAGATTGACCTGGGATTGCACGAGGTCAAGGAACAGGCCCTCGAGCCACACCCGAAAATAAATGAACACCTGTGCGAACATAGGAATAGCGTCACGCATGAAAACCAAGAGGAACATGAGCCACCAATCCCATCCAGAACAAGGCAAATAGATAGTCCAGATCAAACAAAACCTGATCGAAACCACCAACCAGGTTTCTCCACCATGAATAAACACCAAATGCTCTGACCTAGCATGCAGGAATGGGCTTCATGACTGCAACCGCAAAAATGTTCTCCACTGCATCTGCAAATCACACCTAGATCTTCAAAGGAAATCCTTCAAATCCCAGCAACACCTAGCTTGATCCAACCTGCACCTAAAAGGCCACCATTAATATCCAAAACATCCTAAAAATTAAAGCAGGTCCCAAAAAGTTCCAAAGTTAGAGAATCTCGTTTAAGCCCAAGCGAAAGCGGAAATGAAAGGGAAATAGGCAAAACAAAACCAAAACCCACCCCGATGGAAGCGGAATAGGAAAGGGAACCCAAAATAAATAGGTGGAGGTAGAAAGAAAACCAACCTCGATGGAAGTGGAGCGGGAACCAAAGAAGGAACCAAAGACAAGCCCAGAGGAACCAAAGCTAATACAAGAATGAAACCAATGTTTAAAAAAACAAGCACACCAACGAGACCAAAAATGAACAACACACCCAATGGAGGCAGACCCAGAACCAGAACCAGATCAGGACTGGGGAATTTGGAAAAGTTCCCCAAAGTTCCCAGTTCTGATCCATTCCACGCCTGACTCTGCCAGAGGCAAATGAAGGGAGATCAGAATAAACCGCCACCGGGACAAAAGTGGGCAAAGCAACAACAAAAAAGACAACAAAGTGGGAAGCAGAGCTAGAACAGGAATGAGAAAGTAATATAAAGGGAAACTAGGTGGAAGCGGAGGAAAAACCCACCCTGGTGGAAGTGGAGGTGGAACGGGAATGGGAAAGGAATCCAAAGGGAAACCAGGCAGAAGCAGAGGCAAAACCCACCCTAGCGGAAGTGGAGGAGGAATGAGAATGGGAAAGGAATCACGAACTTGGGAAAAGTTTAAAGCCAAATTCCATCTCTGTCTCGGCCCCAACAAAATGACAAAAGAGGAAAACTAGAGAAAACCCAAGGGTGGAGAACCAACCCGAAGGCCGAAGACAAATGAAACAACGATGAAAATGAGAATGCAGGAGGCAGAGCCAAAATAGGAGTGGGAAAGGAATCACAAGCTTTGAGAAATTTCAGATTTTGATTCCATCCTGGTTCCACTCCCATCAAAAGAAAGGGAAAGCGAAGAGAAGAAAACATAAGGGAGGAAAGCTACCCCTAGGAAAAAAAAAACAAAATGAAGGAGAAAGCGAAGAAGTAGGAGGGAAGCGAAGCCAGAACAGGAATGGGAACAGAACTTGGAACTCATCGAAAGTTCGAAGTTCAATTCCATCCCAGCTCCACCTCCGACAAAAAAAAGAAAACAAGGGAAACAAGGGAAAGCCAAGGGAGAAAACCAACCCTTAGGACCCAAACGAAAACACTAAAGGATAGAACAAAAAGAAAAAGAAGACCACCCAAAAAGGACATCTGCAAGACCCCAAAACCAACAGGAACCCAACACCAAGGCAGGAAAAACCAAGGTAAGCACAAAAGGACCAAAACCTCAAGATTTTAAAAGGTAAGCACAAAGAGGGGGGAAGACAAAGGAACAAGTTGAAAGACTAGACCAAAAGAGGGTCCCCACTTTCAGAGGGGTGTGTGTGCAAAACTGCACAACAAGTGGTTTATGTGGATGTAGAGGGTGCTTAGGAATGGTAGGAGCACCAAATGTTGGTGTCCAAGTGGTGTTTTGGGGTGGATTGGTGTTTAGAGTACCCACAAGTATGTTTCTTTCCAAAGGAAGAGTGTGACCAAAATCCTTAGCAAGACTAGTTGTAAGACTAGGAGTTTGAATCTCACTTGACCCTAGTGATGGAGTTGATTGAAGCGTGGATGAAGTCAGGCTTTATGTCAAGTTTTGTGTAGAAAAATATGGGGGAATTGAAGTCATTTTTGCAAGGTTTTATTCTCTTGTTTATACTCAAGGATTTCCTCTTTGGTAAGCTCAAATGGATTGTTTGTAATGTATTCTAACTCATAAGGTCCCACTAGATCTTGGATTTATTGTGCGGGGGTTGAGTGAATTCTTGGACCAAACTCTTGAGGATTAGTATCACTTGTAGTGGATGTGACTTTGGTTTTTTCCATGGTTCTCTTATGTCGTGATCTTGTTGTTACCATAAATTGTGGGTCACCTATGGGAGAGTTATGTTGGGATTTGTAATGCTTAAACTCTCTAGTTGACTCAAATTTTGGTAAGAGGGCCACTCTAAGTATTTTTGGAGAAATGATGTGAAGTTGATGATGAAAAAGGGTGAGTGATATGGGAAGTGAGCTTTGAAAAATGTTTGGAGCATAAATTTTAGACAAAGAGATTTTATTGGTTTGATAAAGATGATAATGAACTTGTAAATCTTTAAGGTAGACTTGTGTACTTTAAGAAAAAATAGTCCATAGATGTGATAACTAACTTCACTAAATGTATGGAAAAGGATTCATTTCACACACAAAGTAGCTAATTTATGGTTTTGGTTGATAGCTATCCAAGTACAAAGTGTTTGGTGAAGTGGAAGGTAAAATATGATGAAGGGTGGATGAAATGTTTTGACCCCATGATATTAACCTAGAGTAAACCTTTGTTTTTCAAGATCAAGGTAGTGAGAAAAGTGATTTACCCTACAAGTAACTTAATCCAAAAAGATCAATGTTATCTTAAATGAGAGGGGAAGTTTGGAAATACAAATTTGGGTCACCTAGCACAAGGTGAGAATAAAATTTTGCTAGCAAGATGTCTTGGTTGCGATAAAGTTTTAAGGCCCATTTTTTGATAAAAATTAAACTATGATTTCTATGTTTGAAATGAAAAAATATGGACCATCTTTTGGGGATTTTTATTTTGGGCCTGAGATCATGAGGACCAACACATGTGGAGTTCAAATTGAAAAGAGGATATATATTGATATGTAGGAGGTGGTAATATGGGCCTTCTAACCATAATATTGGCTTTTTGTTCTTGTTTTTATAAGATGTTTTCTATGTTTCTCCACTGGTTTTCTTTTTCTTTTGTCTCAAATGTGAAGCTCTTCAAACTACTAATTATGTCTATTTTCTCTCATTTAATTAGCTCAAAGTTTGGTTGTATGATACATGGTGTCAGGTTTGGTCATTGAAGTAGATAAATCAGATGCCAAATAGTCATAAGGTGTGAGATCAAGAACATATGTGGGGTTCATTTTGTGAGCTTATCTTGATTAATGAATTTTTTATTACCACGAACACTTGTCTTGTTTAAGTTTCAAACAAAATTTCTATGTCAAAACACCATTCATTTCACAAGGTTCATTATATGAAAATCATGAAGTTAGAGCCATAGTTGCCTAGGTTAACTTTGGGAAGTATGGATCGAGATATAAGCCAAGATATTTAGAAGTCTCTAAGGATAGGATCCTTAGGACAAGCATCAATATCAATAATTTTTCAAAGGGTATCCATTCTTACACCAAAAGGTTTGAAATTTTGAGAAGGATCGTTGATGTTTGTTTTGTAATGTTTTGGAACAAAATAAGTGTTAAATTGACTCACAAGCATTTACAATCCTAGCTCAAGTGGGTGTGCATTTATTAGTGGCTTACCATCATCCCCTAAGAGATGATTAATCCTTGAAGATGGAATGGAAAAATAGGCAATGTCAAGAAAATGTAATGTCTTGACACACCAAGAAAAATAGTCCCTTCCCTATTTGATTTATTTCCTCAACCAAAAACTAGACATGGTAAGAAACTTCTTGGAATGGTGCCATTCCAATACACTACCTCAAAATACATTTCAGAGGTGAAATTGGTGAGCCACTACTAACAAGGTTCTTAATCAGGACTTTCTGTATAAATTGGTGTCTATACATGCGACGATTCACTCAATTGAGAGGCCTCCCAACCCTTAGAAACATCTAAGGGTTTTGACGTATCACATAGATACTAGGGGAGGCATTTGTCTATATAAGACAACACCAGTTGGTTAATGACTTTAGTCACACCAATTTATTTATAGAGCAGACTGAAATGAAAGTACCACTTGGGTCGTTCCCTCTCATAAGTTGAGTGGAAGTCTCTTTAAAGGTAACAAATATTGTGAAGATTAAAATGCTTTTTTTCACCCAAGATTTCCAAGAGGTGCAAGGGGAGAGGATATGTGCTTCCAAGAAGAAAAAGTATACTTGTGTGTTTTTCTTCACCCAAGATCGCACGAAGCACAAGGGCACACACAAGTAAATCAAACATGCATTCATTTTAACCTTGACAAGCATAATGAGTTCATTTTAAGCACTAAGTTTAAGTGTTTGGATTGTTTTGTTCAATTTTAATCCTAATATTACAAAATGAGGATATGCGGGTTCAATTTAACCAACCTTGAACGTTAATTTTAAACCCAAAAGGAAATTTAGTTGATCCTAAAACATAAAGTAAAGCATCATAAAATGGGTTATAATTTCCCCATAAGTGTAAAAAATATTTTTACAATATATAATAAACTGATGATAGGCTCCTTCACTTCAAATTTTATTGCCCAAATCTGCAAAACTAGTTATCTTCAAAAACAAAAAATAGAAGTCAGTGACATGTTAGAAATTAGATGAAATCAAAAATTTAAATCACATGTAAAAATTCATCTTCTCTTTTGTTTACTAGTAAATGTGATGCTGAAATCAATTGCATAATTGAATTTCATCATATGTGTCACCATATCAAAAGGGCATCACTATATTAAAAAAATAGACGTGTCGCTCTGTAGTAAACAATGACATCAATAACGTTGCCAAATAAAATAAAATAATTTTAGCATCACTATTTTAAATATGTAGTGACAAAATTAAATCAAGCATCACTAGATAAATTATGTGTCATTGTTTTCAAACCCAAGTGTGGTGTTGTATAGCGATGCATCCAAAATGCATCACTGATTTTGACCAAGTGCATTGATGAACCTACAAACACAAGAAAAATGGGAATCTAAAGAGAAATTAATCAAATTCGATTAGTAGAGCCCTCCTTCTAGCACCAAAATGTGACCAATGACATAGTGTAGGTTAACTACACCCGATCCTTATAGAGTCGAGGCATATTTAATCCACTAAGCTTCAATCCCAATAAGATATTCAATGTAAACAAAGCAAAGAAGCCTTTAAATTTAACATGCTAGAACATGAAAGCTTGACAAAAATTTAATCTAAGAAATTGAAACTTATCCTATTTGGGGACTGGTGTCACATTAATGTGGAATGGTGACCCTTTCCCAATCCCTTGGATAATATGAACCTTTCCAATTGATTTTATTGATTAAAATTTATGGGAACTGATGAAAAAGATGAATGAAAGCATGATGAAAGTTAAGATGTTTGATGAAAGTGTATGCAAAGCTATTCTAAATGTGCACAAGATTCAAATATGCAAGCCCTAGATTCAAAATATAATAAATTTATGTAAACTAAGTTACAATGGAAGCCATTTGTGGATGCTAAACTAAAAATGCATAAAAATTAACCTAAAATGATTTTAAACATAAAACATGGATCTACAAATGAGTGTGATTTTCAATAACATAAGTTTTCTCTGGAAAGATGGATCCCTATTCAATAGATGCAAGGTCTATTTATAGAATAGGAAAAAAGAAACTGATGGTCAAGATTGAAAGAATCAATCGATGGTCAGGATGGAAAGAAGGTGGAGACATGGATCATGGATTCCTATCAAGGGTTGAGAATGCAAGTTGATATTTAATCAAGGGCTCAAAATCATGCAAAGAAGCATAATTTTAAAACTTTCTCAAGAAGTTTGTTACAAGGAAGATTATTTCCTTTTTTGAATGAGTGAAAAGGGACAATATTCTCTCATGGATGAGGAAAATTAGCATTTAGTTAATTAAAACAAAATTTTAATGTGCAGAGGGAAGAAATATTCCATGAGAATATTCCCTTTCAGAGGAATGTGCAAAGGGGGAATATTCTCAAGGAAAATTCCCTTGCAAGTGGGAGAGTTAGAATTAATTAGTAATTTGATAATTAAAACAAAGTTTAAATTATGAAATTTAGAGGAATTTAGGATATCCATTAAATAATTAACCTATTTAATGAAAAGGGGTCAAAATGACATTTATTTAAATAATTAAGATAATTTAATTTAAATGAAAGGACTTCTGATGTTAAAATTAAGTATTTTAATTTATCCAATTTAACAGGATGAAAGGTTAGCATGAGAGGGTTGGGAGATAACCTAATTAGATTAATAAAAATAATAAATAAAAAATGAGGCATTTAATAAAATAGCTAGGCTAATTTAATAAAAAAAGAAAAAAAGAGGATGGATTTAAGGATGAAATAGTGTTGGTATATCAGGTTCGAGTGTGCATATCATTCATGACATTTTTAAGTGTCTATAGGTTGGAATGGAGTAAAGTCAGGTTGAATGGAAAGGGGTAAGGTCGATGGTCAAACCCTGACAAGTTAAGAGCTTCAGACATGTGTGTTCAGGCTTGCTTGATAAGTTTCACTATGCACTTTGAGAATAAGGTAAGGGGGAGTAGCGATCCTCGACCTTTGACAACTGAAAACATTGTTTGGAGTTTCATGATTCAGTGTTTTGAAGGTTAGAGCGTGGGCTTGCAATGGTGCACAAGAAGCAAGATTAAGGGTAATGCTAGTGGTTGAACTCTGACACGTATAAAGAGGATCAAATATTGTGGTTCGGTCTTGTTTCTTGACGTCTTCAAAGCATGTTAGTCATAAGGTAGAAGGTAGAGTGTAAGGCTGAGGGATGAACCCCAATAGGTATAAGGAGCTTCTAAGTTAGGTGTTCGAGCTTACTTCTAAATTATTTCTATGCACACTAAGCATGAGGTAGGGATGTTACCTAACATCTAAACCCCAAAGGTTGATAAACTTAAGGTCAAAGAAATGAAGGAGTAAATCCACCTTCCTATGTATTCTTGTGTTACCCTGGGTTGACCAATGCGAGGATGTGAGTGAGTGACATGTGGCAAGAAATGATTGAGAATTTGATTCACATCATTGTTGTGAATCATTTTGTAGGGCGATGTGAGCATAAAGGTAAGATCGATGGCATAGTTTAAGATGAAGATTTACGATTGAAATTTAAAGATCAAATTAGATGATGGTGATTTAAAGAAAGACATGTAATTGAGATGTGTTTGACCATGGTGTCGATTTCAATATCGATGATCTACATTCAAGGAAAGATTATGTTAGCAGTTAGCAAAATGGAGCTTGGGCATGGGAAATGATATGTGAAGGTGGGCTATGTAAGTTGGAGGAGATCGAGCCAATGAGGGGGACACTTAATGCAAAAAAAAACCATTGTTGGTCATATGCCAAAAATTGCAGGTGTAATGAATTTGGGTGGGGGTGCATGACTCAAGACAAGAAGCTTGTTAGTGAAGAAAAGATGAGTGGCTAGGTAGGTCACTCTCTCTAGGAAGTGGAGTTTGGAAGGATAGAGTCACACAGTCATTTTTCAGTTTTATGTTATGATTGAAGTTCTTGATGGGGTTTTCATCGATGTCAACGGATTTGAGGAGAAAATGTAAATGTTCAAAACCCTAGCTTAGGCATTTAGAAAATATTTATGCAGGTATGGGAGTCTACCTTTAGCTATTTTTTATCATACCCACCTAGTAAACCATACGTAAAGATGTGCTTGCATGTTGGATCCTATTGTGTGAATTTGGGGGGCATTGGCTATGTTTTTTGTGTACTATTTTAATGAGGTAATATTGGGAGTTCTTTTTCTACCTAGATTGTATCCTTGATTGTTTGGGGACCGTGTTTAGATTTTTTGTCTCCATCAACCATTCCATTGGTCTTAAGCAAAACCTTAGTTTATAAGCCACCATATGACATTTTAATGTTATCCCAAAATGATTAGAGCTTGGGTTTTATGTCATTTTTGGTCTTTAAAAGCCACTAATAATAATTTCTATAAAATAATTGGTAAGAGTAATGGGTGTCGGAATGCTCTATTCAACAAGATAGATTATCACACTCATCATACCATTTGACAGTTAGATTAATCTTGTCTGAAATAACATGTTTTATTATCTAAATGGAAGACCCTATTTAATCCTCATAGGGCTAATATATTTCTTTCTCAGGGGTTTGGCTAGAGCTCACGAGGCTTCATGATTCCAATATGGTTCGGAGGAGAGAAAGTTTGATTCTTTGAGTTATCTTATTGTTGTAAATTATCTTGTGGTTAGAGGTGGCCATTGAAATTTTCACTTAACTAGAATTACAACCATGAAGTGAAGAAAAAATTAAGTACATACATTAAATTTTTTTATAAGTGTGATGTGTTTTCTTTATGAGAAAAACTATCCTTTAAAACTATTCCTTTTCATATCAAGGCTTTAGATCTCCAAATTCACCTTATTGGGTGGCAGCCAATGATGAAACTGTCTGGGGTAAGAGAACCCTAGAAAGGGTTGCGTACCCACTCTTATATTCTATAATTGAAGGATTAAGGTCATAAGATTAATTTTTGTAGAGCGATATTTAAACCTAAGGTTTATACTCCCTGTCTTAGTCAACCAGGTGTATGAGGGTTCAATTTCCTAGAAAGATTCAATATGTGGATTTTTTCATTAACCTTTCACCTATTAATCTTATGAATTTTATATGACAACCTTTGTATGGTTGGATTAAAACCATGTATTCAATTTTAATTATCTAAATTCAAGATATATTCTAGTTATCTGCATCCTAGACCGATTCTTGATTATCTATTTTGGAAAGTGGCCCTTGAGGGGCATTGTAATTGGGATTGTTAATCACTCCTTATAGTATAAGGAACCCTTATAGATTAACCATTTTTATTCATACTTAGTATATACTACCATTGTGAGCTAGTGGTGATTTAAACCTAGGTGTTATGTGTGATTGTTGGTCAATTAGATATGAATTGGATGAACTCAGGTTGTTGAAATATAGTTCCTCTCCAAAATATATACGTAGGAAAGGTTTTCAGAGACAAGCCCCTGAGGAATTAGGTCTGGCCTCTAGGATTCTCTCTCTTTTCATTAATTGAGTTAATATTGCTATATTGTATTGGCATAGCTTGTGACCTGATGGTGTCTCTGATCATGAATGTGTTTGTAGGACTAATTAGGTCTTTCTCGATGACGTGAATCTCTCACCTTCTCTTGAAGCCCTACTAGGGTTGCCTAAGAAATTTAGTTACTTAACTTAATACTATAATCTATTTTTGGTCAAATGTTGTTATGTTTTTTTTTTTAAGAATTGTGTGCTTTGGAAACAAAATTGTGTGAGTTAGACATGTGTTGTAATAACTAGAAAAATAAAAAGAGACATAGTTCAAAAATATAGCTCCATTGGAGGGATAATAAAACATATTTACATTATAACTAATCTATATTTTTTTGTAGCCTATCATGGCATCAAGATGACTAGGTAGAAGGGGGTCACTAAGCTATGGGTCAAAGGGGACTATCTAAATATAATTAACTCTTAAGAATTGTTCACCTCCTTCATGGACAATTGAAACATTTATTGTGGACACCCGATCTATGTTGCATGATTTTAATGAGGTGTATATTTCACATGCCTTTTGTGAGGCAAATGGGGTGGATGACTAGATGAAAAATCTTTGTGTGACATCAGCTAGATATTTGGAGGCTAATGATAATCTGCCCATTGATTTAATTGTGTTGCGTAATAATCACAAATCCTAGCATGATGGAGGAAGATGTCTCCTTGACTAAAGGCTTATGTGGTAATCATGTACAACTCAGGTTGATAAGAAACTTCATAATTTTGAAGCTCATTGAAATTTGTGGGTATCCAAGTTGTAATTGCAAGAGGCTCCTTGCTATTATTGTCTTCAATACCTTAATTGCTAGGCTCACACACTTTTTGGGTGCATTTATTCTTCTTTCCCTACTGTTTAGATCCAATTGTATGTTGTTTTCTCTTTCTTCTATAAAGTGCTTGCATTTGATGATGGGTGGAGATAGGTGTAGGACTAAGCCAATTTCCTATGATGAGTTCAAATCCAATGCTGAGGTTTGGGAGATTTTTCAAAAGGGAGGGGTTACCCCTTTCATGCAAAAAATTCATGGTTTTAAAACTAGTGTTTCCAAGGAGTTTGTTGACGCTTGGTATGGCTGGGTGTTGAGCATGTTTGGCAAGGATACCACTATCAATGAGGAATTCATTGCGGAGGTCACTAGGATGTTGATTGGAGGAAGAAAGTTTTATAGGGACAAAAATCTATTTGGGGCTGTTAGGTTGAATTTTCTTCGAGATAGAGAGCAAGCTAAAATGGTGAGGCTCGACTATGGGGGTTATGATAGGTCCGAAATAAAACGTATCTAGTGTGAGGTTGCCATGGTGCTGATGTGCTATTTCACCTTAGATGGAAGGTATTCAGATCTATATGGCCATCATTTTGAGATTCTTAATCACTTTCGCCATGGTAAGATCATCTCTTTCCCATTCTACCTTTTTCTCTCTTTGGAAGAAGGTATTGCAAATTATAGAAAGAATTCAAGGAACCTTTTCTTACATGAGGGTTTAATGCTACTTATTGTGGATTATATTAAGGTTAACTATATTCTTGAAGACCCTCGTCTTGTTAATTCTATCAAGTCGCAGAAGAGGGAGAAGGGGAGTGGGAAATGCTAGATTGAGGAGGTGTTTGAGAGTGAGGGTACACAAATTGAGGACTTTTTATGATGCTTACCACACAAACTTGAAATCAACCCCCTCTTCTGGTGGGAAGAAATTTTTTGCTAAAATGATGAAACCCTCCAACTTGCGTGTTAAACAAAAAATTCAGGAGGCTTGTGATGAAGAGGTTGAGGATAAATGTAGTAGGAGGAAGGCTAAGAAACAAGGGGCGGTGTGCTCCAAGGATGATACAAAAAATATGCCAAAGGATTTAGGGGTTAATCAGGTTGGTGAGGTGGTAGATCTTGGGGATAAGGACCTAGGTCATGGTGATTTTGGAGGGGCCCTTGCTACTAGGAAAGTGAATAGTGTGGTGGATGTGGATGAGTCTCCTAATGCATTGGCCTCTAAAGGTAAGGGTAAGACAAAGGTTGATTTTCCCAAAGGTTTTCAAGAGGATGACCCCCTCGTGAGTTCCCATCAAGGGAGAGGAGTGTTCTAGGGTGCCATGGAATACTCGTAGGACTTTGGCCTAGTTAAGGAAGGGGCATATATTTCTTTCAATTTTCTCGTGTGGCTAGTGTAGGAGGTTTAGGATGTCCACAAAAAAAATGACACAATTGCATGATGCAATATCTCTACTCTTAGAAGCCTAAAGGAAAAGGATTTCATCTTCAATCTGGCTAAATTGCTGAGCTCCAGTGTGGGCCTGATGGTGGAGGACATGACCAATTTAAAGAGAGATTATGGCCTGAGGATGTAAAAATTGGAAAGGAATCCCCTACTATTTGAAGACCTTGATATGATTACCAATATTAGCAAGGAGAAAATTGAATCCTTAATTGAAGGGCTTGTGTTCCTGAATGAGAAAGTGAGGGAGTGGACTGGAAGATCTTTGTTTAGTGAACCAATGAATAAGGAGGTGGGTGAGGATGTTGATAAGGAGTTATAGGTTACCGAATTGGGCATGGGGCTGAGTGTTCACACTCACAGAAAAACTAAGAAGTGCAAAATGGTGCTAAGGTAGGACATGGACGAGGTCATGGATATGCATGATAGAGTGATCTCTAAGGATCTACAAGCGGCTAGAATGCTAAAGTAACTTCTCTAAATGTTGCTTTTTATGCTCTTTTTTTTTGGTATGGTTTTTTTGTTTTGGATTTTCGTTAGCTACTGATGGGGTTTTGATTGTTAGGTAATCAACCTATTTTCTGGTGTTTGGTCGGGCATCCAATTTTCTCTATTTTTGGTTGCTTTACTCTTTTTTGTGTAGGGTTTAAGGGCCCCTTAAAAACCTATTTATCGCTAATAAAAAAATAATGTATATTTTGTGCTATCTATTATTTTTCTTGCTACATACTAACTATTTTAATGTGAAAAAAATTCTACACCTTTTAATCATCCTTTGTTTTATCTACTCCATCCCTTGAGTCAAAATCCTTTGGATCATTTGTAAAGGAGTATTCTAGATCAAAGGATTCTAACACCCATACAATCACTTTTAGAAAATCCAAACCCCATTTCCCCTTTTCTCAAGTGTTTCTCCTCTTCTTCTCCAAGCACTTTAATAATGAAAAAATCCAACAATCCTAAGAAAGATGGGTTGATGGAGGGCCAACTACCCTATCCTAGGAGAAACTCCTAACCAAACACAACAACATCCACTCTTTTATTTAATCATCCTCACCAACTTAGATTTATCAGTGTCTCCATAGCCACCCAAATGTAGTACTTCAAATCACCTAAATTTCCAACATAAAACTACAAACATATATTCTATATGCATGTTAACTTGATTTCTTTGGGTCATTTATATGAAAGTATAACCTAAGACCATTCTCATTGCATGTATAATGATAGTAGAATTTTATTTAAACACCTTACTAAAATATAGCTCATATATCTTTATTTTGAAGGTGATTTGTCTCATTTTTATAGTGAGACAAACTATGGTATCCATTATTTTCCAACTATTGTGGCCATCAAATCCTTTCCTTTATATCATCACCTCACCATAGTTTCGAGGTAAATGTCATAATTTTCACTAGTTCCTTTGTGTACACAAATGTAGTCCTCCGACTCACCTAAATACTACATAAAACTGTAACTCAGATTTTTCAAAATTGTGGAAGATGCTAACTGCTAGACAAGATTAAACATCAATTCTAATCTAAATAAAACAACAAAGAATGATAAGTAAGCATGATTAATCTAAAATAATAAAACTAGAATGATCTCACCGAATATGCAAATACTTCCTCGATTTATCTCAATTGCCCTTCTCCATCTTGCTGTATTGTTATTCTTGCCCTCAGATTTCTGTGTTTGAATGCAAGCATCACTTCGTCGAGTGTCTCAGAAAAATATCGAAGATTGTTTCTTCTCAAAAGTATATAATGATTTCAGGAGGAGGAATAATGATAATGACAGGCCATTTTATAGATTTTGTGTTTTCAAACGATCAGCTCAGATTGAAAGAGAGATCGACGGATGAGATTGATGAATGCCATGCGATGAGTTATGTGATAGATAGAACGCGAGTTAG
The DNA here is from genome assembly GCA_007115665.2 of Sequoiadendron giganteum. Lineage (NCBI taxonomy): Eukaryota > Viridiplantae > Streptophyta > Pinopsida > Cupressales > Cupressaceae > Sequoiadendron > Sequoiadendron giganteum. Next base: position 133,924,134 of record CM021105.1, on the reverse strand, counting down.
AACGTGAGTTCAACTGCAGGTAAAGACTAATTTTAGAACATGAGTTCCAATCTTCATCTTCAAAAAATAAAATAAATAGACTTTGTATGCAAAAGCCAAAGTTAGAAGTTGGAGAATAAATGCATGTGAATGCAAACTTTGAGTTAGTTAATTAAATAAAGATATTTAATTAATAAATATAGATCATGCATATGAGTTGGAACTAGTTAATCGACTAGTTGTGACGGAGAGTTCTCTCATAGAGATAACTCGAGTCAGACGATAAGTGCATGTAAGAGATAACTGAATGTTAGAGGAATGTGACATAATTAATTAAATAATGAATTAAATGTTAATTTAATTCAACATTCGAAATATGAGACTTTTAATTAAATAAATATAGTAATTTATTCAATTTGGCTGTTGAAAAGGATAAATGAATAATTAAATAATAAATATTTAATTATAGATGAAAAGGGGTTAAATGAATAATTAAATAAAGATATTTAATTATAGTTGGAAAAGTATGATAAAGGGGAATTAAATAATAAATTATTTAATTGATAGATAAAGGGGAAGAATTAATTAGTTCACAACATAATTAAATAAATATGATTTATTTAATTAATTAAGTTGAATAAAGGATGATTATGAATTAGTGAATTAATTAAAAAGGGTATTTAATTAATAGAGGAAATATGTGTTAGAAAGGCAATTAAATAAGTAACATTATTTTAACCAAGACGACGGACTATAGAAAATTATGTTGAAATGTGTACTCACAGGCCTAGACCAATTTTCGGTATCTACAGTTTGCCCCTCTTTGATACAATGTTGGTACGGCGTTGTGTCAAAGAAAATATGCCCCAGTCGTGCCCCAACATGAAATAGGTTAAGGTATGCCCCCTCGGGAAAATTGACAAATTTTTGAAAGGTTCAAAAAAATCAAGAAATATTCCCGATAAGTCAATTTGATGATCAGAAATGCTATGGAGTTGACGGAATTGAATTTGGAGTTGATACGGATGAACACGGGTCGTTGGAAGTTGAAAGGTTATGCGGCCAGTAGATTAGGTCAGAAGAAATGCCACTTTTAACCCACCTATAAATAGGAATTAGGGGTATTTGGAATTCATTTACACCTGGAGGAGATAGAAGAATAAAAGAAATTGCTCTGACTAGCTGACGAAAGGGCACCCATTCCCTTCGCTAAACATCGCGGTTATCGGATCCGGACCTTCAGACGGCCAGCCGATGCAGGACCACCGGTATGTACGTGAAAACGAACCTTTAAAATTATGTTTTTGCATGGTTTTCGAGGGGTAGAAAGTTAGGTTAGCAAATGTGGTGCAACACGAACAACGCATATGTGTTCGCAATCGCCGCATCTGACTGCGAAACGACGCATATGCAAATTCACGCATAGGCTAGCATAGGTTGTAATAAAAATGAACGCATTAGTGGTTTGGCGTACCGCATGTGTATACATGCAACGCATCAGTGTGGGGGTTAAACACATGTGAGGTCATGAACCGCATGTGCGTGAATGAACGCATACGTAAGTGGGCTCTAGACTAGAAAATGCACCGCAATTGAATAAGTGCACCGCATTTGTGGGAATGGGTAGGAGAAAAAACTGCACCACATTTGCAACAAATCACCGCATGTGGTTCAGTGAACCGCATGTGCAGAAGAAGAACAGGGTTGGGTGTAAAATGCAATGCATATGTGATATGAGCCGCATCTGAGGAATGGTGCAACGCATTTGAAAAAAATGCACCGCATCTGACAATGTGAGCTGCATTTGATTGGTAAAAATTTTCAAAAATATTTGTGAAGTAAAACATGAAAATTTTCTGACATGATGGTTTAAATGCAGGTGGTTTTAGATCTGATCTACACACGGGAGTCGCGACTAGACACTTTTGCTTTGAGAGAGACATTGACATCTGCATAGATTAGATTGCTATGGGTTGTAGGTCTTAGTCACTACCTATCTATGCCTGCCATTTGGGCGAACAGATGGATGTTGACTACACTGTGTGAGTGATGGCATTCTGAGACATCGTCATTTCATTTGCCGACTGGGGAGGCCACTGTCACATTAGAGGATGTGTATAGGATATTGAGACTACCGATTAGAGGAGAGCGGGTTACATACGATCCGTAGCGAGGATTGACTGAGTTAGCACGCTTCTATCAGGTGGATGACATCAGTAGGCTCGGCATCAAGCACTATGAGATTAGATGGCCGATGTTAGCAGACAGATACGAGAGGATTGACTGCATCCTATGTACGTTGATTGGGGGTATTGTTCTGCCGGACAGATGAGGGCATGGATTTCCAGTGGGATGGGGAGCTATGTTGGTGGGGATGTTAGAGAGTTTGATGAGATATGCATGGGGTCCTTGTCTACTCGGGATGTTGTACTTCCATTTGCACAACATTGCGTACAAAGATGCATAGTCATTGAGTTGTGGGATGACATTGTTGATGATATGGGGGTTTGAGAGGATAGCTATATTCTGTCCTCCAGTGATAGTAGAGAGAGCTGAGAGACTGCCATATGTGTTCTGATATATAGGACAGATCACGCAGACACATATGGGAGACACAAGATACTGGAGACATACATTAGATACATTAGATTAGTTTATATGGAGACCTTACATGGATTGTGAGGTGTGGGCAGGTGATAGTACACATTTACCATTCTACAGATAGACACAGTACCTGATTGGGAGGATTGTTTCCAGTGTGCACATTATTGAGCGACACCTGCCAGACAGAGTGTTGAGACAGTTTGGAGAGGTTCAGGATGTGCCTCTGAGCAGAGCAGAGTTTGCTCGTTCATCCAGAGAGGTTCCATGGTGGGGTCCTATGATACCAGTGACCACAGCTGAGGTAGACATACAAAGATTATAGCTAGTATAGTGGGGATGGAGAGGTGGAGTAGCAAATCCAGGGACGACAGCAACATATGATGCATGGTGGGTAGTGCATCGCCCGATTCCCTATATAGATCCAGACTTTCCAGCACCTATCGAGAGATGAGGCATAGGGCCGAGAGGACGATGGAGAGGAGGAGGTGCCAGAGTGGGTAGAGTGGGTGGTAGAGATGGTGGTAGAGGTGGTAGACAAGGACGGAGAGGATGGAGAGGGGGACATGCACCTGTTGAGGAGGCCGTAGCAGTGGATGTACCAATGGTGGACCTCAGAGGGGAAGGGGATGTACAGCCTGAGGGTGAGCATGCTATAGCAGAGGTAGTGGTTGAGGAGCGTGTAGATGTAGATGCAGGACTAGAGGATGTTACAGAGGATCTGGATGTAGAGATGGATGTGGACCCTCTAGGGATTTTGGTGGGATATGGAGAGGATGACATTGAGGATGATGTGGAGGAGGATGCACCGATGGAGGAGTAGGAGAGATATCTTAGAGATCAGATAGTGGAGGGGAGATGGGAGGAGGATGCTCCTAGGGATGGTGACAAAGAGCTTCTGGAGGAGAGACTCAGAGTGATGACCGCAGAGTTTGACGTGATGAGGTTAGAGAGAGACAGTTCCCACGTAGAGAGAGATAGTATCCGTGCAAAGAGGGACAGTGCTCTGATGGAGAGAGATCAGGCAATTTCTCAGAGACAGGAGATAGAGCAGTAGTTCACAGAGGTTAGACACCTTTGTAGTGGGTCCTCCTCTGATGGCATGGTACGGGAGTTGGTCAGAGCGGTGGAGAGAGCCAGTTATTATAGAGAGTTATATGAGGTAGCAGTGCCAGCAGAGATACGGGGTCCTACCTTTTCTGAGGCATGGAGTTAGAGGACACAGAGTACCGAGGGGGTGGTAGGACCATCGAGGCTAGGTCCATATGATAGGCCATCCACCTCACAGAGAGCACCCACGGGGATGTTCCCACCACCTTCACCACATGACAGTAGTGGTAGTGGGATATGATGACATACTTTTGTATACATGTAGACATTTGTATGTTGATCATAGAGCCTGCGAGCTCATGTATTATTTATGGACACTATGATATTGTACTGTGACACACTATTTTGAGCGATATATATATATATATATATATATATGATTTTGGCCGCTTCAATATGACATGCAGTTCTACTTATGATGATGCATGACTTTTATTAGATAATGTATGTACATGTGTTTATGAATGAAATGTTTCTACATGTTATGGATGATTCTATGTGCGATGGATAATGGAGGTAATGAATGTTTATGCTTATTTATATGTGATGGTGAAATGTATATGCAATGTCTATTGTGCTATGTTGATATAATGTCAATTATGTATGTAATGAGAATGTTAATGTGTTACTATATGAAAATGCTTATAAAAGATGGATGTAAATGCAAAATGACCTAATGTTTGTGTTGTGTCACAGGACTCTATCATTATGTTGGATGAGAGAAATGTTAATGACTATAGAATTTTAGTAAGAAAGAATGAATGTGTTGATCGATCAAGAAAAAATAAAAGAATGAATGAGTATGAATCTGATTTGAGAAAACACATAATCTTCGATATCCTTGCCAAACTATGCTATACTTGCAATTTTATCATCACTGGGCAGACATGACACAAATGGATGGTACACACTATGATATGAGATAGACCATAGTGTACAAAATCATCCATCTGTGAAAAACAGATAGTCGTAGACAAGGAGTGTCAAAACGTAAACTAAGGACAAGATTGCCCCAGTCATTGTTGCCAAGACAAACCATAGACAGTAGACAAATAAAATACGAATCATGATATGTCATTGCACCTCTAAATCCTTGATAGGACATCCTTGAGGAAACTAGTAACATGATTCAAAAAGCCAAAGTTTAAAAGACAATTGACAGACAGCAGCCAAAGAAAAAGAGTCCTGAGACATCCTTGCTTCTCTAAATCCTTCAAGGGACATCCTTGAGAAAGCTAGTAACAGGATCTTGCACAAATCGATAAAAAGATAAGACAAAATAAGATATAAAATCATAAAGCCAAATAAATGTATTCACCAAAACTTGATCTTGTGGGATTGTTTGATGTTGATGTTTGACATAGCATAATGTGAGAGAATGACACATACCGCATAAGACGTTGAGTCTGGTTTCGACTTGGTGACTTCTGTATAAGACATGACAAAGCCTGGTTTCAGTAAGACACATACCGTATAAGACGTTGGAGTCTAATGATGTTGAGGTGACAAGCCACATGAGACTATGACAAATTGATGACATCTGTTGACAAGAAAGACATATCTTGCTAAGACATGGGTTGATCGCTTTGACAATTTGTTTGATATTGACTTGATGACTGTTGAGACATTTTTCCTTGTTGATGCATGACTTGTTTTGCTTCTTTGACTGATAAAAGTGTGTGTGTAGATAGTTTTTGACATGAGACGATACCTTAAACTATGATATGCAACTTGTGTGATAGTGATTGTGAATGAACCCTATTGGACTGACCTAGTGTGGTCTTGGGAGCTCATCAATTGATTAGCCTTGCCTACATTGTACACGCAGAGACCTCATAGTTCGACACAACTAATGACTTTGAATATAAAAAGAGTCATGATTTAAATGTGTGTGATACATGACAAACCTAGACTGACAGACCTAATGCCTCGAGGGCACATTGACTGATGGCCTTGCCTACATCCCAGTCGTAGAGGCAATGTAGTTTGACTATGACTACGACTGACTTAACATGATTGACTAGAAATGATTGACTAGAAATGATTGACTTGACATGATTGACTTTACATGATTGACTTGAAACTGATTGACTTGACATGATGACTTGAAATGATTGACTTGACACTGTTTTTGGGATTTTCTGACACTTTTTCTGATTTTTTTGGATTTTTGAAGTTTTCTAATGTTTTTTGTTTTTTTTTTTCAGGACATTTTCTAATGGTGCGATGCTATGTACAAGGCATTCATGGAATAGAACAAGGATTTTCCCCTAGTCGGGAATAAGACTTGTGAGATGGAGTGGATAATGTGACGGAGTGGGACGTTAGATGTCAATCATTCCAAATGATGGATAGGACAACCATTTATTATGAGTGATGGGGGAAAGTCTGATTGGAATGATGGTAGACGAAAGAGTGAGCTTGACTACACATGGTGCCTGTTTGCCAGGTTTTCACCATGGTACTTATCCCTAGCGCCACCGAAGTGGTTTTCACTAGTGGACAGATTTATTTCTCTTTACTGTTTTGATTTTCTCATTTTTTTTTATTTTTTTATTTTTCAATTTTTTTTTTTGTATTTTCTAGATTAAGACTCAAATTCTCAGAAGCTAAGCATAGAACCTCTTTAGATGCAGACTGTTGATAGGTGACAAAAGCGGATCTCCTTCAGGAGTAGATAGTTGGTACGCTCCTGACCCAAAGGCTTCTATGACAATGTATGACCCTAACCAGTTAGGCTCAAACTTTCCTGGTTTCTCTCGTTCAGCTTGGTTCTTCGGATTCTCCATTAATACCAGGTCACCAATGTTAAAATATCTATTGAGAACCTTCCTATTGTAGCTCCGACGAAGATGATTCTGATATGCTTGCAAATGATCTAATGCTTTCTGTCTTCGTTCATCCAGTAATTCAAGCTCTTGTAGCCTAGAGACACGGTATTCTTCATCGTCAACATGACCCTTCAAAGATACCCTTAGAGAAGGTAATTCGACCTCTATAGGTAAGATAGCTTCGGACCTGAATACAAGGGAAAATGGAGTGGCACTGGTGGGAGTGTGGATGCTTGTGTGGTAAGCCCATAAGGCAGGATTAAGCTGTAGGTGCCAGTCATGACCAGCGTCATTGACAGTCTTTTTAAGGATTCTAACAATGGTTTTATTAGATGCCTCAGCTTGGCGATTACCTTGTGGGTAATACGGGGTGGAAAAATGATGCTTGATGTGGAATTCTTCACATAAATGGCATACTTCTTGGTTCTTGAATGGGCGGCCATTATCTGTGATTATGGATTGTGGTACACCATACCGACAAATGATATAGTTCAGAATAAACTTAGATATTTGGGTGCCAGTGATGCAGGTCATGGGAATGGCTTCAATCCACTTGGTGAAGTATTCGGTAGTAGTAATGATGAATTTATGGCTGTTGGATGATGGTGGGTGTATCTTACCTATGAGGTCGAGTCCCCATTGGGCGAAAGATCATGGTGAAGTAATCGATCGAAGCTCCTATGCGGGCGCTCTTATCAAGTCTCCATGTATTTGACATTGTCTACATGTCTTCACAAAGATGTATGAGTCTTTTTCAATTTTTTTTTTTGTATTTTCTAGATTAAGACATGAATTCTCAGAAGCTAAGCATAGAACCTCTTTAGATGCAGACTGTTGATAGGTGACAAAAGTGGATCTCCTTCAGGAGTAGATAGTTGGTACGCTCCTGACCCAAAGGCTTCTATGACAATGTACGGCCCTAACCAGTTAGGCTCAAACTTTCCTGGTTTCTCTCGTTCAGCTTGGTTCTTTAGATTCTCCATTAATACTAGGTCACTAATGTCAAAATATCTATTGAGAACCTTCCTATTGTAGCTCCGACGAAGATGATTCTGATATGCTTGCAAATGATCTAATGCTTTCTGTCTTCATTCATCTAGTAATTCAAGCTCTTGTAGCCTAGAGACACAGTATTCTTCATCATCGACATGACCCTTCAAAGATACCCTTAGAGAAGGTATTTCGACCTTTATAGGTAAGATAGCTTCGGACCCGAATATGAGGGAAAATGGAGTGGCGTCGGTGGGAGTGCGGATGCTTGTGTGGTAAGCCCATAAGGCAGGATTAAGCTGTAGGTGCTAGTCACGACCAATGTCATTGACAGTCTTTTTAAGGATTCTAACAATGGTTTTATTAGATGCCTTAGCTTGGCCATTACCTTGTGGGTAATACGGGGTGGAAAAATGATGCTTGATGTGGAATTCTTCACATAAATGGCATAATTCTTGGTTCTTGAATGGGTGGCCATTATATGTGATTATGGATTGTGGTACACCATACTGACAAATTATATAGTTCAGAATAAACTGAGATATTTGGGTGCCAGTGATGTAGGTCATGGGAATGGCTTCAATCCACTTGGTGAAGTATTCGGTAGTGGTAATGATGAATTTGTGGCCGTTGGATGATGGTGGGTGTATCTTACCTATGAGGTCGAGTCCCCATTGGGCGAAAGGCCATGGTGAAGTAATCAGTCGAAGCTCCTATGCGGGCGCTCTTATCAAGTCTCCATGTATTTGACATTGTCTACACATCTTCACAAAGACATATGAGTCTTTCTCCATAGTAGGCCAATAGTAACCTAGTCTCATAATCTTATGGGACAAGGTTGGACCACTTGAATGGGATCCACATATACCCTCATGCACTACTCGCAAAGTTGTTTGTGCTTCTTTAGTGTTGAGACATCTCATTAGGGCATTGTCTAAGGTGCGTCTATATAGGGTTTCTCTGATAATGGTGTACTTGGCAGACTTATGGATGAAGGTTCGATGTTGGTTATTGGAAAAGTCTTGAGGTAAGGTTTGATTTGTTATATAGTCGAATATTTCTTTATATCAAGGAGATGTAGGACCAACAATGGTACACACCATCATAGTATCGGAGATATCATAAGTAGGGACCAATAGCTATTCAACCAGAAACTTGAACTTAGGCACGTTACTCAGAATATCCAACAAGGAACCCACGGTTGCCATAGCATCTGCAGCTTTATTCTGAATGTGTGGTATTTGTTGAAAAGTTATGTCCTTGAAATATTGTTTGAAACTATCAGCCATTCTCTTGTAAGGGGCAAGCTTCTCATCCTTAGTTTTGTACTCATCATTTACCTGTCGGATTACCAGTTGAGAGTCACCAAAGACATGTAGGCTCTTAATGTTCCATTGTGCTGCCATTTTCAAGCCTGTCACTAAGGCTTCGTATTCTGCTATATTGTTTGTACAAGGGAAAGCAATTCTGAATGATTTGGGAATGGTATCACCTTGAGGTGTGACAAATAAGACACCAGCTCCTGAACCACAATTTGTATGTGACCCATCAAAGTACAGTTTCCAGTCAGTTTTAATGTCAATGTTGAATAGAAATTCATTTGGAAAATCTGCCACTAAGGGATGATCTACTTTTATAGGTGCATCAGCTAACTGATCTGCAATCACCTGTCCTTTTATAGCCTTCCTCTCAACATACTCAATGTCATACTCACTAAGTATCATGACCCATTTAGCCAATTGGCCTGTTAAAGCTGCCTTACTTAGAAGGTATTTGAGTGGATCAATTTTTGCAGCTAACACTTTTTGTCGATTGAGCATGTAGTGCCAAAGTTTTTGGGTAGCAAAAACTACTGCAAGATAGGCACGTTCTATGTTGTTTTAATTCAATTCATAGCCCACTAAGGTATGACTGATGTAATAGATTGCTCTCTCATGACCTTGATCATCTTTTTGTGCGAGAAGAGCCCCTAATGCCGACTGAGTTGCTGAAATATATAAGATCAAGGGCTTCCTTCTGTAGGTGGCATTAAGACTGGTGGAGTTAGAAAATAGTCCTTGATTTGTTGGAATGCTTCCTGGCATTTAAGCATCCACACAAATGGTACTCCTTTCTTGAGTAGATGTTGAAATGGATGAATCTTATCTGCCAGTTGTACTATGAATCACCTAATTGACTGTAGTCTGCCCTGTAGAGTTCTGAGTTGTCCTATGCTAATTGGAGGAGGCATTTCTATGATAGCTCTTACCTTCTCTAGATCTACTTCAATGCCTCTTTGAGAGATGATATACCCTAACAGTTTCCTTGATTTGACTCTAAAGACACACTTCTTCGGATTCAGCCTGACATTGTAGTTCTCTAGCCGTTGGAATATCTTATTTAAAACCTTTAAGTGAGCTTCTCTTGTTTCTGATTTTTCTATAATGTCATCGACTAATCTTCCATGAGAATGTGTACAAAGTCATGGAAAATTGTAGTCATTGCACGTTGGTAAGTAGCTCTTGCGTTCTTAAGCCCAAAAGGCATAACATTCCAACAGTATGTGCCCCATGGACACGTGAAAGCTGTCTTATGTTGGTCTTCAGTTGCTATTTTAATCTGGTTGTATCTTGAGAAACCATCCATGAGGGATAGCATCTCAAACCCCACTGTAAGATCCACTATCATATCTATATTCGACAAAGGGAAGTCATCCTTAGGACATGCCTTGTTGATGTCTCTAAATTCTATGCAAATTTGAATGCCCCCAGTTGGTTTAGTCATGGGTACAAGATTCGATATCCAATCTGCATAGTCTATTGTCCTTATGAATCCTACATCCAAGAGTTTCTTTAGTTCTGTCTTGACCAATAGAGCAATCTGCGGGTGCATTTTTCTTAACTTTTGTTTGACTGGTTTGATGCCTAGCTGTAATGGTAAATGGTGCAATATTAGATCTGGATCCAGCCCAGGCATGTCAGCATACGACCATGCAAAGTTTATCTGTCTCTGTTAAAGAAGCTACAAAATATACCATCTTTGGATTCTCTTCTGTACCTATGTTGACTGCAACTGATTCTTCTACTAGCATCGGTGACTTTTCCTGTTCAATGGGGAGAATCTTTAAACCTCTATCCTTGGGTGCCTCAGGGAGGTTTTCTCCCTTGGATACGTCCTTTATTTTGACTTTTTCTTCATCCAAAGGTGCCTTTCGATTTTCACCTAGGGACTCATCATTGTTCTTTTTATTGTCTTTTTTCTTTTTATCCTCATTTTTGCGACTAGAGGTGTAAATAGACTCCCCAAAATATGCTTTATCATCCAAGTCTATGGTAAAACTAGCTTTATGATCCCCTCTTGGTATGCCTTCTCGAAGTCCCATGAACTCAACAATTGCTTCATCATTCTCGAATGTGTCTAAGATAGGTGTACCTTGTTGATCCCAGTCTATAAGTTTGGGATATATGAGGGGAATGTCATCATCGGAGTTTTTAAAGGTAGCCACTGAGAGGGTGAATAGTGAATGGTTGACATGGTCACAAAAGTTGTAGACTAACTCTTGCTGGGTCTTTTCCTTACGGGTAGGTAAACGTTGATGTGGGACCATTGCCTGGGATAGGTCATTAGAAGATGGTGGTTCAGGTGCCCAAGATGCATGATCAAGTTTTTCCCAATAATAGATCTTATGCCATTCTTCTTTGGACAAATGTTTCTTAGGACAAGGACTAGATGGTTTGGGTATAGGTTTCACCTTTAGGTCCAATTCTCCAAATAGTGCGTCTATGTTCATGGTGCTGGTAGATGAAAGGGAATCCCATTCACCATCGCTTGAGTAAGGGGATTCATCAAAGATTGGAGGGTTGTCATAAAATGGGGGAGGTGGATCATGAGATGTCTCGGTGTCTACGTAAGCACTCACTTCCTCTTGAAATAGTGACGAAGTACTAGGAAACCCAATTCTAAGTGGTTGACACCCTAGCCCTAAGTATTTCGGTTGTGGGTGGACAGTAATTGGTTCCGTCCTTCCATTTTGATGTAGCCCTAACCCACTGTGCCCGTCATAGCCTTCCTTTTGCATTATCTTAAAGCCTTTTCTATATTGGTTCTTAGCTATTTGAATAGACAGGGAGGGGTATTCATGTTCTTCTTGATACAACCAGGAATCACCTTGGTCCACAATTTCCTCGCTTAGCTCTCCCCATTTGATCAATGTCGTTGCAGGGGGGACATTGAATATGACTATTGACTGTATTCTATCTGCCATAGGTAGGCCATATGCCTTAGGTGGAATCAGTTGACTGACATAGTATGATGCCTTTATACGATACTCGCCAAAGCCCTTGTCTTGGATTTCAAGTTTAGGAGTAGTTGATGGAGGTGTGAATGATTTGGACTTAGTGAGATGTGATGAGTCAATGTATTGGGATGAATTGGATGATGAAACTTCTTGATTAACTAGTACTTGGTGTTGTGGAATTTCCTTTAGGCTTGTACAATACTGAAATGGATCTGGATCACCATCAATAGTGATCTCGGTGCAATTATGTGGAAATTTGAGACATTGGTGATACGTTGAAGGTACAACTTTCATTGCGTGTATCCAAGGTCTACCTAACAAAAAATTGTATGTTAGAGTGAGATCCAAGACTTGGAAGCTGGTGTTCATGATTGCTAGACCAATTCTAATAGGGAGTGTGACCTCTCCTTTGGATGATCTTTCCTCATCATCGTAAGCCTTGATGAATATACTCTTAGAGGTATCTATGTAATCTTCTAAGAATCCTAATGCCTTAACCAATTTTAGGGTACATAGGTTCAAACCTGCTCCTCCATCTACCAAGACTCGTCTGACTTTGGTTTCATGGACTAAGACTTGAAGATGTAATGGGTCATTATGATCAGATTTTTCTGTCGACTAATCCTGTTGGGAAAATGTAGCATGGTGCGAATTGGTTATATATCCCACCATCTCTTCAAAACAACTGACATCTAAATCAGTAGGGACAGTTGTGTTCTACAAAGCTTTATCGAGAATGGCCCGATGCTCAGGTGATAAGGTCAATAGTTGCAAGATAGATATTTGTGCAGGGGTTTTACTCAATTGATCAAGAAGGTTGTACTTGAACTTGGAAGCTTGTGTAGATGGCTTAGAAGAAGGACTTGGAATAGTGATCTTGGTTCTGCGTGTGTTGACACTACATTCTGGAGGCTTCTTGATGGTGAAGGTATCGACATGCTCATCTGCAACGTGGAGGCTATTTATAATCTTTCCTTTTCCATAGTCAAAATTGGTGTTTGCGTAATTGGTTGATGGATCGGTCTTAGTTCCCGAACCGGAGGCTTTTCCTTTTGTGTGGTCATGTAGTGGGTCCTTGAAGACCTTATGATCACTGTTCTTGGTGTTTTTCTGTCCACCGACCTCTATGGTTCTGTTCTCAACAAAGTCTTGGATAATGCCCTTGAGTTGGCGACAATTTTGTAGGCTGTGTCCTTTTATTTGATGATATTCACAATGGGCTTTGTCATCCCACCAGGAAGGTTTAAATTGTCCAGGATCATATTCTCTTAGTTCCAACAGTTTGATGAGATTGTCTTTAATCAATTCTTTGTAAATAACCTCGATTGGTTGTCCTAGAGGAGTAAATTCACGTGTTGGAAATCTTCTTTGAGGTCATTGTTTCTGTGAATTTTGGAGATAGTTAGCCATTTGATCTGAATTATCCATTGTCTCTTGATTTTGGTTGCATCATCTCAGTGTGATAATTGGCCTTGTATGTATGTTTTTAGCATCGACAATGCCATCATTCGTAACATTCTTGTTTCTAGACCAGAATTGTCTTCTATCATTTGGCGCGTTTCGATTTTGGACAATAGGATTCCTACCTGGTACCTTTATTTTGCCTTTGTCAATAAGGCTATTCTCAAGGATGATGCCTTTCTGTACCAAGTGTAGGAATGAGGTACAACAATGTACTCTTAAATCACTTCGCAGTTTTGGATTGATGTTCTCTAGGAATATCGTGAGCTTTTGTTTCTCTGGTATCTCAACTGGACATCTACTAGCTAGACTTCTCCACCTTTGAAAGAAAGTGGTGAAAGTTTCACCATCTTCTTGTGTTGTGTGGCACAAGGTTGCTATTGTTATCTCATTGTCTATGTTGAAGGCGAAATGTTCGAAAAACTTTTCAGCTAATTCTCCCCAAGAGCGTATACCATATGTTAGTTTAGAAAACCATTCCAGTCGTATCCCAACAAGGGTTCATGGAAATAGTCTCATCAGATATGTGGGGTCATAGGATATGTCCATGCATGCTGTTCAGAACTCCCTAATATGTTCTAGAGGATTCTTTTTCCCATTATACTTAGGCAAAATCGGTATAATGTATCCATGGGGAAAAGATGTCATGTAAAGCGCTTTGTCAAATGGACATGGACATAAGTCTTGTGCTGAGGTAGTTCATTTGCCTAACATAGACATATTATCCATTTGTTGTTGGAGAGTTTGCATTTGATTCTGAAGGACATCGACTTGTGTCAAGGACATGGTGTTGGCATTGTTCGGATCAATGTAGACGTTTTGATATGCCATGTTTTGCGACGGGTTGTGATTTGGTGAAGGAATATATCCCGTTTGAATAGTCCGTTGTGGGATAGGAATATATCCTGTTTGAATGGGTTGACTTGGTGGAGGAATATTCCCTATTTGAATGGTCTGAATTGGGATAGGAATATTCATACCCGCTTTGGATCTCTTACCAATCATGTTGGTGCCAAAGGGGTTGGATGAAGTTGCTCCCATCATAAATTGTAAACCTTGTGTTATGTTGAAAAGGGTTGTGTTTACAATTGACAATGTCTGATTTGGTATGCCAGTTGGTATTGCTGCGGTGGTTTGGGGCATAGAACCACTTGATGTCACTATTTGCATTGGTTGGGTAGATGTCATTTTCAATGTATGAACGTCAAATCCTGGTGGTAGTGTGGCACCTTCTACTAGAAATTTTGCTAGATAGCATTGGGGATCATTTGCCAAGCACTCATCCATGAAGGATGCAAATTCAGGATCTTGGACTACAGACTCTATGTCTTCATCAAAGACTCGTCCATTGGCATCTATAGTGACAAATTTATCAAGCAATGGTTTGTGTGGTTTTTTATTCCTAGGTGGTTGAGTGCTGAAAGGATTGATAAACTCGTTGGGGTCTGCCATTTCTTTGTGCCTCTTTTGATACCTTGTTTTGACCATAAAAAAGTTGCTCAAAATGGGGTAATGCAGACTATGCCTAAGAACTGATATGACATATTTCTATGTTTTTGGATTTTTTGGACAGTAAGGATGTTGCTAAAATGATTTCTAGAAAGATGTATATTGAGATGACGTATGGTAAGACAGACAATATGTAAGACCTCATGTAGAGTATGATTCTAAAATGGGTATAACCTACCTCCGATGGAGTAAATGCATGCAAGGATTTGTTTTGACCAAGGAACCTGATTGTAGGACAAATGACAGTTGACAAAGTGAACTTTCCAAACTAGACTTGTTGAGCTGAAAAGATTCACTAGATAAGACTAAGGCGACTAGGTTTGATGAGTGTGACAAATCGGGACATGAATTTATCCAAAGACGAGGAAACTTATCTATGTTGTGATATGCAATTTCCTAGGGAGTATCTAGATGCATGCAACTTAGGATGACAATGACAAAGACGTGGATTGTAACTAAGATTTCTGAGGAAGTATCTATATGCATGTGACTTTGGATGACTATGACAAAGATGTGGATTGTAACTAAGACGTATATAACCACCTAATGGATGCAAGATTTTTGAGCAAAATTTTGACAGTTTCTGTTCGGACTCAGTTTGTAGTTTTGATTTTTCTCTGTTAACAAGTAGATGCGGTTAAGGATTTGACAATTGCTGTGTTTCTGACAGATGTGGTCTTTCCTATGACACTTGCGATTTTCCAATTCACATGTGTTTTTCCTATTCTAGACTCTAAAACTTAGTTTTCCTGATAGACACTTGCAGTTCGAACTTTGACAGATGCAGTTTGCATGGACACATGCGACTCAGAATGTGACAGATGCGCTTCAAAACTTTGAGATTGTGAAAAATATGACAGACAGATGCGACTTTCTAATACAGATGCGGCGACTAAACTAACAAATGTGACTCTGTTCTGACAGTTGAATTTTTTTTTTTCGAAAGTTGTTTGACTGACTTTGTTTGTTTGATCAAGATTTTGGCAAATACAGCAAACAACAAACACATCATTCAAAGTATTTTCAATTTTGTGATGAATGGACTATTGAGACTCGAAAAACATTTACACCCTAGGTTTTTAGGATAGTACTTGTTGAATTCTTACTTGGATTTCTCTAGCTACGCATATTTATGGTGGATGATTAGTAGCTTGACCCCACTGGCTCCCCTCCATAGCACTCACTTATACGAGGCAGCCAAGCTACAGTACCCATGAATCTCCCATGGCATACTTTTCATCTCTACATGTAAATCGTAAGATTGTAAGACGACTTCACAGGTCCGACCTGCTGCACCAACAAGTAGATAGGATTTTGGTAACTCTACAACAAGGCTTTTAATTCAGGCATTCCATTCGTGGGACACTAACCAACGTCAACGAGAGTCCATTTTTGTCCATCTCATCAGATTAGTGCACATGATTCTTGGGGTTTCCCCAAGAATCCACTTTTGTATACCGGTTGGAAGTCGCTTGGCTTTAGCGTGCTACCGGTCTAAGTCATCTTGGGGTGAGTACTTTTTTCCACCAAGACAGGCCCAAGTTCTAGAGTCAGTAACCGTTTCTCTTACACCTAGGATCACATGAATGCGCTAGGGGAGAGGATACTTCGATTACTAAATCGTGGGATTATAAACTAACAATGCAGACATGAAAAACACTGGTAAATTATTAAGCCCAAATGAAATTATTTACACTACCAAACAGAAGTTCATTTTAACCCACAAGACGATTATCTATCCAAAACAAAAGCATGCTTAAAAAGATAAAAGCATTAGGTCCTGCATGCAAATTTGTCAGTAGTTCATTATTTTTCTTTGGTTTTTTCTATTGTCTTCTACGCTTCATCTTGCAAACACTTCTTTTTCCACCTTGACACAACTAAACCAAATATTAGCGAAAATCCAAATCATGAAAAAAAAAGTGAAAATCGAGAAATAGATGCACAAAAATTGATAAAACAAATAAAAATCTTTACCAGCCAGATGCGGCTTTTGGATCCACAGATGCGGTTCGAATGGTTGCACGTGGATGTGGTCAATGGAGTGTCTGATGTGGTTTGAAATTTGTCGAAAGGCAGATGCGGTGATAGACAGGTGGATATGGCTTTTGACAGGCGGATGCGGCGAACGACAGGCGGATGCGGCGATTGACAGCCTGATGCGGTTTATGGCATGGCAGATGCAGTTCATAAGTATGGATGCGTCGCTGTTTTTGACAGATGCGATTCACTAGATGGAAAACCTACAAAAAAGAACAAAAAAATAGAAACAGAAAATGGAAAGATGTGCAGATTTTGAAGTGCGTTCATGTCGGGTTCACCAAATGTAACTCAGATTTTTCAGAATTGTGGAAGATGCTAACTACTGCACAAGATTAAACATCAATTCTAATCTAAATAAAACAACAAAGAACGATAAGTAAGCATGATTAATCTAAACTAATAAAACTAGAATGATCTCACCGAGTATGCAAATACTTCCTCGATTTATCTCAATTTCCCTTCTCCATCTTGTTGTATTGTTATTCTTGCCCTCAGATTTCTGTGTTTGAATGCAAGCATAACTTCATTGAGTGTCTCAGCAAAATATCGAAGATTTTTTCTTCTCAAAAGTATATAATGATTTCAGAAGGAGGAATAATGATAATGACAGGCCATTTTATAGATTTTGTGTTTTCAAACGATTGGCTCAGATTGAAAGAAAGATCGACGGATGAGATTGATGAATGCCATGCGATGAGTTATGTGATAGATAGAACGTGAGTTAGAATGTGAGTTCAATTGTAGGTAAAGACTAATTTTAGAACATGAGTTCCAATCTTCATCTTCAAAAATAAAAGAAATAGACTTTGTATGCAAAAGCCAAAGTTAGAAGTTGGAGAATAAATGCATGATAAATGCATGTGAATGCAAACTTTGAGTTAGTTAATTAAATAAAGATATTTAATTAATAAATATAGATCATGCATATGAGTTGGAACTAGTTAATCGACTAGTTGTGACAGAGAGTTCTCTCATAGAGATAACTCAAGTCAGATGATAAGTGCATGTAAGAGATAACTGAATGTTAGAGGAATGTGACATAATTAATTAAATAATGAATTAAATGTTAATTTAATTCAACATTCGAAAAATGAGACTTTTAATTAAATAAATAAAGTAATTTATTTAATTTGGCTATTGAAAAGGATAAATGAATAATTAAATAATAAATATTTAATTATAGATGAAAAGGGGTTAAATGAATAATTAAATAAAGATATTTAATTATAGTTGGAAAAGTATGATAAAGGGGAATTAAATAATAAATTATTTAATTGATAGATAAAGGGGGAAGAATTAATTAGTTCGCAACATAATTAAATAAATATGATTTATTTAATTAATTAAGTTGAATAAAGATGATTATGAATTAGTGAATTAATTAAAAAGGGTATTTAATTAATAGAGGAAATATGTGTTAGAAATGCAATTAAATAAGTAACATTATTTAATCAAGACAACGGACTATAGAAAATTATGTTGAAATGTGTACTCGCAGGCCTAGACCAATTTTCGGTATCTACAAAAACTATTAAAATATAGGCTATATACATGTTAACATAATTTATGTGGGCCATTGACATGAAATTATCACCTAAGACCTTTCTCACCACATGGAAAATAATATTATAATTGTATTTAAACACCTTCTTGAAATACAAATCATATATCTCTTGTTTGAAGGAAATTTATCTCATTTTTGTAGTGAGACAAAATATGGTATCCATATTTTCCAAACGTTTTGGTCATCACATCCTTTCAATTTTAGTCTCACATCACCATAGCATTAAGGTAGCTCTCATAATTTTCACTAGCTCATTTGTGTACCTCTTCTCATAGGAAAAATGACTATATGTCTCATCCATTTTGCATTGTAATTTATTGAAATATCATAAAAAGGGAAGGAGAATCAGCAACAATATTTCACCATATGCTTTCCTCCCTACCAAAAGTAAATTCTCCAACCATGTCTATTTCCACATTATCAATTTTATCTACCTCTTTTTTTCCTTGCGATACATGTGCTTTACTTGAAAAAATTCAAAATTTGTCATCAAATATTGACAACAATAAAGAATGTTATTTAATTTTAAATTTAGGAAATTTGTTAATATTGATGGAATTGATAATTAGTGAATCCCACTCTATAATTAATCAATTGAATACAATTTTAATTCCCATTTGGAGACCTAAGAATATTTCTTGGATTTCAACTTCAATATTTGTTCTTATTGGAGTTTTTCTACCACTACACCAATCACGACACCTTAATGATTCCTAATTGTGTATCTTGCTCTCGATAAACTAGGGTTTCCTCTGGAGACTTCATCAAAATTTAATTTGAACCACCCTACATATGGTGGCTCCCATATTGTTGCATTTCTTTCTTTCTCATTTGGATGATCCCGAGACTTCCCATGAATGGGGGGCACAATTAGTTCTTTCCATGTTTTGTTGTATCCCTCCATTCTAATTTGTGATTATTTTTTAGGCCTTGGTTCCTCACCACATTATTCACTACCTCAACTATTGCATTCTTTATTTTCCTAAAAAACTTGTCCACCTTCATTAACTTATCCTAGAATATCCAAGTCTTTTTCTCCTCTTCCATAACTTTAATATTGTGATTAAAGGCGTGATCATCTAGATACATGTAAAAAAATTCCATATTATGCAAGATTGTTGTTATCGACTGGATTGCACCCGATTGCAAAAGCGAAGATTCTTTGCAATCTTGTGAAACATGGGAATATTTTCAGGTTGTGGGTACCCTATGATGAAAGCAAACCTTCGAATTATAGGCTAGCTTCCTTTATGATTTGCTAATGACTAACTTTGACTTGGATGGAAAATGGAAGAAGGCTTGATTTGAATGCATAAACTTAAAACTTAAACTACGGTGATGCACCTAAATGATGAATGAACATGCAATTTAATTCACAATGGTATCTCCTACAATTTATCTTCACAACTTAAACTGAACGGCTAAACTACAAGTGTTTCATAAAAAAGGCCTGTAAATCAATACTTTATGAAGGAAATAACACTTTCATGACTTAAAGATAAAGAAAAAACTATGTCACAATTTATGACCTGTGATTAAACCAGATTTTGTATACAAGCATCCATTAATGAGATCTAAACTTCAAGGTTTTTGACTAAAAACACATTAAATTCACATCAAATCACTAGCAAAAGAAAAACATGTGAATGTGAGAAGGTAGACAATTGATTTCCAAAAAATAACGAAGGAAAAAATTTGCTAAAAAAACCTTAAGTAACTTGTAAAGCTTTGTGGTATATATTAATTGTGTAAAAATGAGTTACAAGATTTCTCTCTGCGAAGTGCAAAGGAAAACAAAATCAAGAACCAAGGAAAAAATAAGTCTTTCCTCAATATATACAAAAATGGCATGCATAACGTATCTAAAAGGTGAAACTCTGAGTGAACTAAAAGTGAGAAAAAGAATCATGCTTCTTATGAGAAAAATAAAAAAATCTTGAAATAGAGGCCCTCTGATGCTATGAACTGAGCTCGAATAGCAAAAAAATCCATCTCATATCATGTGTAATTGAAGTGTGACTCTAAATGGCTCCAAAAATCAACTAGACTGCATGGAGGTGACACTGAAAGTGAACTTAAAGCGAAAACCTCCATCCACGAGCAAAGATAAAAAGCTTTAGAAAAAGGGCCTTTCACTGAAGTAAACTAATCATTGGATGTCACAAACTCCACCTGATGTTATGCATGATCATAAGGGTCCTTAAAACTGGTGTAGAACTGTAGTTAAGTCATAAAACCCACCATTCGCTCCATTTTTCATGATTAGTTGACAATACAAAATTGAGGCCTCCACTTTTGCATGATCTGACCCAAGCATTACTTCAGTTATCACCTTTGCATGAATTTTCAAAAAAGGTAACTATAGGATTTAAATACTAGAACTTGCACCCTAATGAGGTGCAATACTTACGTCGATAGGCCAATATACAGTGGTATTTTATCATGAACATGTAGAAGCAGTGTATTGTTTTTTGTAGTGATAAGCTTTTATGATCTTTGAGATTTGTGTGATTTGTATTCAAGGATTGCACAACAAAAGAAATGGGGTGGTTATGTGTGTAGATAAGGTGTTGATGCAGTCAAATTGTAGCATCAATTTTAATCTTATAAGTGTGAATTGTGTAATGATTTGTAAGTTCTCAGAGGATATTTTGGCAAGAGAGGAATTTGTAACAATGGTATTGATGAACCATGGGAATTTGGGAGATATAGTAGATAGATAGGAATGAGAGTTGTGTGCGTTGATTTAGGAGAGAAATAGTTGTTGTAAGCGAGCCTCCTCTCATTTCCTTATGATTGGGAATGGATTGGTTTGCATTCTGGAGTATCTTTCAAAAGAGAATGGTGGTTGAATGCGAAGATCGTTTAACAATTGAACTCTAGATATGGCTGTAAATGTTAGTCCCTGCCTATCTATTTTACCAATATCAATTGTTGCTTTTTGTAGTGTTAGGCCTTGAGCTTTGTGTATGGTAATAGTCCATGCCATTGTGAGTAGTATCTACCTTCTACTGCCTAGTGAAACATGTATTATCGGTATGCTCTTGGGGTCAAGCTCGTTCCATGGTGGCCCACTGTAGGTATCGAACCTTGTTACAACATACATGGAAACATCTGGCGATTTGGAACCTGGACTATAAATTATTTCAACAAATTTTCAAGAGCTCCATTCACCATTCCTGCTTCTATCCATATGTTGGATGTGAGCATGATGCATTTCCATTTACAAAGCAATACTTCTTTTTCAAGTTGTTCATCATTAGCTGCAGTATCCATTCCACATCGAGTTCTTTGTGCAACACTGATTACAATTGGATGGTTCAATGATTTTAACATTCTTATGTTGTGTAGTCCAACTAAATCATTGGTAGAGATGAACCCCAATCCTATACCTACATAAACGCAACAAAAAAACACATAATTAGATCAATATGCAAGTTAAGACAAGGACTCCCCATGAAATCCATCTACAATGCTCAATAATAAGAAAAATGAAGAACAAACATAAAAGATAAATGAAATCCTAATTAAGCAATGCAAACACTTGATCCCATAGGGGAATTGGTGCCAATTATGTGTATAAATTGGCCCTTTCCCAACTCCTTTGTTGCAATGTTGATGAGTGATCCACTTTGATGAAGATTCAATCAAGCTCCATGATGAAAAATTTGCATAACCTAGATAAGCTCTTGATGAAATGGATGAAACTAGATGTTGCTTTAGGATGAAGTTGAGTATAGTAAGTTTACTCAAGTTGTGGATGATAAAATGAGAGGAAGAGTATCTCATTTATAGATTTCTAAGTTGGAAGAATGAGCAATATTGAGCAATGTGGGATCATTCAACATCCAATGGCCAAGTGCCACTTGTCAATATGTGAATGGATGAAGGTTGTGCACATTCTGGTCAATGCGCATGATAAATGTTATGAGATTCAACTTTGAAATTTGAAAATTGGCAAGTTGGATGGAGAGAAGAATGGAGTTAGTGTCACTTGGCTCAAGGCCAAGGACATGTAAGAGGCATTAAATGCCTTGTTGGAAGTACCCATCCCTTTTGGAGGGATTTTTGAATTGGAGGAATATTCCACAAAAGATGCCCTTTTGAATGGAAAATGATGATTTAATAAATCAAATAAATTGATTTATTGTGCAAGTTGCAAAATCTATAGGATTTGAGTGATTAGGATTAGCATTAATCAAGATTTGATTAATTAAGAGGGACATTAGCTGATTTGACCATTTTGACTTAGATTTTAGGATTTAAATAAATCAAAGTTGAGAGAATAATGATTTTAGATTTAATTAAATAAATATTTATTTAATTAAAGGAGGATGATGTTGGATTTAAACCAAATAAAGATTTATTTAATTTGAATGAGATGACTTTAGGGATTAATTAAATAAAATGATTTATTTAATTAAAAGGGGGATTACAAATTAATTAAATAAAATTGATTTATTTAATTAAGAGACGTAGAGTGATGAATTTAATCAAATACATATTATTCGATTAAATGACTAGCAAAGGAGATGATTCAAGACAAAATGGTGCTAGTAAATCAGGATCCAGTGTGATAGATCGAATTGTATATTTTCTATGTCTACATTTTTCCCCTGTTTGAAGCAATGCACTCTTTGTATTGGTTCAAAGAATAAACTGCTACGATCAAAGTTCAAATATTTTTGATTTTTCAAATGTCCCACTATTTCCCACTGAGAAGGATTATGCTGGTATATTGCCCCCTCGAGAGATCAGGTGGAAATGCTAATTTTTCAATCGATATCATGATAAAATGTGAGAGGAGTGGTTCTATTGATTAGAGGATGAAAGATAATTATGATGATGTATAGATAGTCATCGACCATGGGTAGCCTTGTGTATATTTTGAGATCTCACACCTACTTTAGATAAAAATGTTAGTAAAGAGAGAAGAATAAGGTGAATGGAAGGAGGATCCAACAAGCCTATGTTATGATGATGATGATGATTTTCTTATTGGGAGTTTGGATTTTCAAAGGGCCAATTACTTTGTGTTTGATAACACACGTAGGTACGATGCATCAAGGTATAAGGACCCAGGATGGCATTGTACCTAGTGTGATGGAATTTGACTTGACAATAAGATAGGAGTATTCCTGTTCACACTTGACATACAAAAACCTTGCCAGAATAGACCTAACAAAGCAAGTATTCGCCAAGCTATTTTACAAAAGTATCCAACAAGCACAAAAGACAAAAAGATAATGATCGTTGCCCCATTTCTTTCTCTCTAAGCCTATTTATTTTAGGTATCATCGAGAGGTCCTTGGAATGAGCGCAAAATAAGTTAAGTCAAAAAGACTAGATAAAGTAAACAAACAAGCTAATGTTCTTCATACCGCTAGCCAAGGCTAAAATAAGGTGGGATACTTGATGCTGATGTCTAGTGTAGGAAGGATGCATCCTAGGACATGTTGTGATCAGGGTTTTGATGAGATTGATTGGATGATAAGCTATTGATACTCCGAGTTGATCAAATTGCTTGATTATTGACCTAGACTTGAGACTTTGATGCTTAGGTGTTCACTTTTGAACTTGCTAGACTTGCTCCTGACTGAATCACCAGAGGATGAAGGTGATGATTGATTTATTAGGAATGAGACAAACATGGGTGAAAGCGAGATGAGACAGGTGCACCATTTTGGGTTTTTTTAAAATGTTTTGAGGTTTTTTTTGGTATTTTCAAGATTTGTGATTTTTTTTGGATTTTGTGTCTCAGGGGCCAATCAAGGATTAGCCTTGCCTAGGTTTAAGCTCAGAGACAACATAGTTTAGATGACAACATACTTGATTACCGATGAGAGATGGGAAAATGGATTGCCAATGTGATGGACGCCTAAAGGAGTGACCTAGGGTGTCTTGGGGGATGATCAAAGAGCAACCTTGCCTACGTTCAAGCTCAGAGATGACACAATTCGGTTGGATGACTGTTTTTTATTTTGATATGATTTTTTATTTTTTATTTTGGATTTTTTATTGATTTGGATGTTGATGATGATACTAGTACTCTGTTTTGGGATTTTGTTGGAAACCAAGCTAAGGTTGATTGATTGGATCAATGGATTGATGATAATAAGATTGTTGAGGATACACAACAATGCAAGGATAGTGTTAAGTAACACAAGGATTGGGAAGGATATCCCAAGATGAATTGATGATGAAAACATTGTTGAGGATACACAACAATGCAAGGATAGTGTTAAGCAACACAAGGATTTCAAGATTGATGGTGATAACATTATTGAGGATACACAACAATGCAAGGATAGTGTTAAGAAACACAAGGATTGGGAAGGATATACCGTGATGATGATGGATTGATTGGATTTGATTGATCAGTATTTTGAAGCTTGGTTTGGAACAAAATTGTTTTGATGTGATGCTAAATTACACATTAGATATGATTGATATTGATTGTTTGCATTTATGTTCGATGAAAGATAAAGCTTGATAAGGAACATATTCTTGTCAAAATATGCCATGGACTAGTGATCTAGATTTTTTGGCTCACAAATGCTTGACCAATTTGATTTCATGTTTACCAATGCTCAGATTACCACATAAGTGTGAAGATATAGATCAATATTTATTCCTAAAGCAAGATGCAAATATCTGCCCCTAGTGTTTAGCAATGTAGGGAATGTCATGGGTGGACGCTTGAATAGGTGGATGGATGGATGGGTATGGATCATCTTGTGATAAGATAAGGTGTTCGCACAAAGGATTCTCATTTGGATAGTGCTTCTTGTCTCAGATAACATTTGGTAGGATAGGATCAATGAAAATGACCCATGTTAAGATGTTTACCATAAAAAAGTGTAAAGTGTGTACCAAAATTTTTCAAGATCAAGATAATTTGGACTATGGATGTAGATAGATGAAGATGGATTGGATAAATGGTTTGTGGATTAATGGATTTATTATGGATGTGATAAGATGTTTTCACTTGAACTGGTGCACGTAGATTCTCGATTCTACACATGACACCTGTTTTCTAGGTTCTTATTATGGTACTCGTCCAAAGTGCCACTAAAGTGGTTTTCACTAGAGGATTATTTTTCTCTTTACTGTTTTCAATACTTTTTTTCCATTTTTAATTTATATATATATATATATTTAATATTTTGCAAAATATTTTATGCTCATGGTGAACCACCTAGTGGTGTCTATGTAGATGCTTTTGTCATAATGTTCCATCAATTTCTTTCTTGAAGAAGCTTCCTTGCCAAGATACGTGCACTTGAATGTCTTTTGAGATTCCTGATCTGCTTTACTGATACAGGAGTTAACTCTATCTTTGTGCGCACATCATGATAGAGTGCCTTCTAAATCCTTATGATGAAGGGTCATTACAAACACATGGTCAGTGTGAGAATTGGATATCATGTGTGGAGGTGTGGATGGTGTTATGTGTTTAGTAATGGGAGATGGATTGGTTGATAGTTTAGAACCTTTGACTCTCCAAACTTGGGAAGATGAGCAATGATGAGTAGATACAGAGGTGTGCATGGAATTAGGATGAACAACTTGATGTACTTTGTGCATTTCCTGAGAAGCCTTCTTTTTCCTTTGTGGACATCTCTAATGGATACTTGCACCTTTTTTATTTTTCCATAGTTTCTTTGACTGACGGAGTTTGATTAGGATCATCTTTCTTTGTATTTTTGGTATCCATATGTATCTGATTTTTCTGATATGCTTTTTAGCTTCTTTTTCTTTGATAACGTTCTTTTTGCTTTGATTCAAAGCCTTCTTTTGATGTTGGTTCCAATTTGTGGATGGGGTGATGTGTGTATGAAGATTCATGATGTGGTGGGTTGTAGCATTGGCATTGGTTTCATCAGAAGGATTCTTCATGCTCCCTATGTTGACATTTTCTTGAGACAAAGTTGCCCCCATTATGCTGGTGGTAGCATCTTTGTTCTTTGATTCTCCTTGTTTTGAGATTTCTTGTTCAGAATGCATTCTCTAACAAATAACCACTGCAGATGACATCATTTCAATTTTCTACTCTACTGACTCTGGAATATCTTGTTCTATCTGACTTGTCCCCTTGAGTGGATAATACTGGATATATTAATATATGATTTTCTTAGTCTGAATTTTGGATATATCTGATCCTGATGTTGACAAATTAGTTTGACTGTAGGAATCAATAACCTTCTCTTTTTGTGTAATAATGTCAGGAGTAAAGGAATCATGTTTTGAATGAGGACCATCTGTGTGTTCATCCAAAGAAAGCATCTCATGGGTAGATGGAGGAGTATGTCTTATGTGGATGTGATCATCTTGTATAGATATGAGAGTGTCCATTATATCATTGTAGTAGCTTGGAGATGCAAATTCTTGATCTTGAATGATTTTATAATTTCTTTCAACATGCTTTGGATTAAGTTCTTGACATGGGTCAATTTCAAAGAATGGATTGCTTATAAAGGGTTCTAGGATATCTTCATTAGGCATAGGAAGTTTCTCAAATGTCATGAGGTCAAAGGATTTCCATATGTTTTGGAAAGGATCATTGCTAGACCTTGGTGAAAGATGATTAAATCCCTAAAGACCTCTAATTAAATTGAACAAATTAAACATTATTTTATTTAATCTAACATTATCCCCTTTGGTTAAATAAATCAAAACATTTATTTAATTAAACCTTTCCTCTCAATTCTAATTTAAATCAAATTTAAGTCTAAATTGTCATTTCTCCTAATTCTTCATTAAATTTAATCAAACTTTGATTAATTTAATCTTAATCCATGTCACATTCTCTAGAGAATGCAACTTGCACAATAAATCAATTACTTTGATTTATTAAATTGCTTATTTTCTCTTAACATGGAATAAAGGAGGAATATTCCTTCAAATTTGAATTCAAAAATCCAAGTGGATTTTTCCTTCCAATAAAGCATTCACTCCTCTTACATGTCCTTGTGCATTGAGCCAAGTGGCATTTATTTCATTCATTTTTCCCTCTCACATGTCATTTCCTCAATTTCAAATTCCACCTAATAGCATTTATCATGCACATTGATCAAAATGTGCACAAACTTCAACCATTCACATATTGACAAGTGGCACTTGGCCATTGGATGTTGAATGATCCCACATTGCTCAATTTTACTCTCTCTTCCAATTTGGAAATCTATAAATGAGAGAGTCTTCCTCTCATTCTATCATCCACAATTTGAGCAAAGTTACTCTCTTCACATTGAGAGCTATTTTCTCCTAGTTCATAGCAATTGTTCATCATTTTCATGATTTCATAGCAAGGTTATGCCAAAATATCATCAAGGAGATTCAATCATCCACAAATTATCAACATTGCAACAAAGGAGTTGGGAAAGGGCCAATGTGGACACACCAATTGGCACCAATTCCCCCATGGGATCAAGAGTTTGCTTGTTTAATTAGGATTTCATTTCTTTTTATGTTTTGTTTCTTCATTTTCCTATTTTGAGAATTGTAATTCGATTCATGGGGAATCCTTTTTTTATCTTGCAAATGAACCTAACGATGTGTTTGTTTGTTGTGTTTGTGCAGGTATAGGATTGGGGTTCATAGTAGCAAATAGGTGCATTGAATTTTCAAACTCTTCTTTTTCTCTTGATGTGAGTTGCTTGTCTGTGCATGTCGCTAAAAGTTGCCAATATTATTATGTTGCTTTTGCAATAGTTGATGAAATATTCATTGTGCTAGAGTCTCACCTTGTTGACGAAAGACTATTTGTAAGGTGAGAAAAGTTGTAAATTGGTTCCACAGTGTTTTTGCAGTTGAGTGGGATGTGTACAGGGGTTTGTCCATTACGGGTGGCAGTTGGGCGAGGTCACCGATCAATATTATAGACACTCCACCAAAGTGTAGATGTTGTCGGTGTGGGAAAGCCTCACATAGTCGTGTTTATATTTTCAACAATATTGGACCTATGAAGCTCATCTCATCAATCAAAATGTATCTTATATGTTTTATATCTTCTTGATATGTTGTTAATGTCTGTCCTTGTAGTGGGTTCATGTCTTTAATAGGGATTTAGAGCATTGAATGTATATTTGATGCATGAATGTTAAATGCAACCACCCCTATAGGAGCTAATGTGAGCAACTGACTCTTTTGTTCTGGGCTCTTACTTGTGAGTGCTTTTCTTATGTGGGAAATTAGGTATGATTTTCATGTACCTGTTGTTCCTTGAACAACCATGTGTAAGGGTTTTTCTGAGGGGTGCTCACTATGGTCAATGATAATTGTGAGTTCTAGTTTTTGTTGCGCTGATAGTTTATAGTTTGGGACATCCAAGTTTCCTGCCATAGTCTCTTCTTGGCTACATGCCTTTTTCATGGGTATGAATTGGGTGGAAATTTCATGAAGATCTTGGGGTACCACTAGTTGATCCCATTTATTGTTGTTATCAAAATCACACCTACCAAGCATCTGAAGTTCATTTAGACTCAAATTATTTGAGGGACCCATTTGTGAAAACAATTCCCATTCATTAAGTTTTGTTGTGTCTCTTGTGGCCATCTTTGTATCGTTTTCATCTTCTTCTTTAGTTGTTGCTTCCATTTCAATTGTGCGATTAACATGCCATACATCATATTTGGTTGTGTACATTTTCTTCCAATTTGCAATTATTGTATCCTTAGTAATCCCTACCTCGCTTTCTATGCTTCAAAAATATTTGCATAATAGTAGCCCACTCCAAAAAAAAGTTTCAAAGTTTTCTACATCCTCCTTTGGGATTCTATAGAACTTTGGGAAAACATTAGCAATCACTTTTACCTCTCTCTTTCCATTTGCATCCTTTGCACCTTGCAGAATAGGAGAAAGATCTTGCAGATTCGAGTAGCGTTATTATTTCCATTTCCTTAGGTCGATTAATGTAGGAATGCAAGTAGCTCATATGGATGTGGATTTCATCTATTTGTCTTGTTATTTGTGGGAACACTTTCTGTCCAACATTCAAAGATGTGAATGGTCAATTACAAACAATGAGCGAATTTTTTTGAAGCATATGACATGTTTCTTGTGCTCCTATATCATGCTCTGCAACAAGCTCTGTCATGAATTTTTGAAATTTTGTGACAACCAGGTCATCTATTCTCTAGCATGCAGATATTCTTGTTAACATATCAGTACAAGACTCAGATGCTCTCTCTTCTTTTAACGCATACTTGGCAATGTATTTTAGTACATGTGCTCATGAGATAATTGGTTGGCAATCTATGTTGGCTCTCTATATCAAAATCATTTCTGGATTATGTATGTTTAGCCTATCATCATTTCTTGCAACTACATATTCTTTCTTCCCATTATCATCACATGATAAGGTACATACAATCTATTCTTTCCATGGAGCTTTGTATTGACACTGTAGTTGTTTCCCCTTTTTGCATAAGCATGTTCCCTCTCTGTATTTTGTGTGCCTCGGGCATGGTTGATTATCTTCTTGTAGTCATGAGAGGGATCTGTAGCTAATATCCGAGCTGTGTCTAGCAAGCGTGGGTCATCGTGTTGGGGATGGTAGAATATTTTGTTTCTAAGTGAAGCAAGGCGAGGGTTCCAAGCACTTACATACTTTTCAAAGAATTTCCTTTCTTGTTCAACTTTTGTGTTGTTCTCCCAATCAATTTTATCCATGTCTGGTGCATTTTCAAGCCAGAGGAATCCATGCACATGTGCAGTGCCTCGATGTTTCCATTCATATCTATACCAATAATATTTTTCACCAAGAATTTTTTGGATGACCTCTTCATGGAATACTATAAATCATTGGTGCAGATATAATGATGTGGTGTGGGGATTATTGATTACATTGTCCAAGTGTTGTTTGTTTGTTTTCATTTCCACTATTGTGTCATTTGAGAGCAATCATTGTAGGTCCGACCACTTTGTGTCTATTGCACTCAATGTGAAAAATAGAGTGGGAGACCCTATTTGGTTGATCATATTTTTTAGCTCATAACAAAACTTGTTCCAATATGGTCTTGTGCCTCAAATTGAATATCCAAAGTGCATGAGCTCTTCAACTAATTGTGTGTCAAGGAGGATTTTCAAGTGTGCACAAAGGTTTTCAATAGTTGTGGGGATGTTTTATTTTGCTTTGGCTACGGTGTTGCAACATAATATTGAACATAAAATATCAAAACCTTGGATGCCTTTGAAACCTCTGGTCATGTAACCTCATCAAGTGCAGTGCATAATCATGCATTCAGACTTCCCTAATCTGCAGTTGCATTTTTAGTGCAACCCCATTAGGGAAGAGCGTTGGAAATGCCATATCAAGCAAGCCTTCGGTATTGTATTCATTTATTGGTGATGATTTCATCTTGGGCCAATCTATAGTGGTATTTGTGTTGTCCTCAAGATCTAGTGCTTGCTTAATAATTTCTAGCTCATGACATCTATTTGGAAACTTAGCCATAAACGATGATGTGTGTACTATGTTATCCTCAATTTCATCTTCATCAATGGTGTTCCCACTATTTGGCACCCCTGTACATTCACTAGTAGCAATGGTGTGCAACATGCTTGAAATATCCATGCTAACTTCAGGAATTTGAGCCAAGCCATCAACACTTATGGAAACATCATTATAGTATGGGTCATATTTCACTTTGTATTGCAATGCATCTCTGATGTGACTTCTACTTACATAAAAATCATAGAAATTTCCTTCGGTGTGTAGCCATCAAACAAAGAGCACATCCAAGTCTTCTATCCTTCGAGAGAGAAATTTTGCAACGTTTTTGATATCTTATGGGAAGCTAATTGTGTGACCACTATATTTATATTGCCCTCCAGGAGCATGGGTTACTTGTAGTACTGGGTTTACTCTAGCAATGAGAATTTCCTCCACTTCGGTCAGTCTTTTCAGCACAATAGGTTGTTCTCCTGGGTCCATGTTGTTGAGTGAGGAGAATCGATGTACACCTCTCTCATTAAAACATATTTTTCAAGTAGAATGAGTGTCCGATGAATGAAGAAGCATGCTTGGGTAGTTTTCCTTGCATACAATGCATGTTTTCCTATTGGAAAGTGCATCTATCTTTTGTCAAAATATTTTCATTGTTTTTATGAAGGTAGCAGTTTTACTGAATGATGTTCAATCTTCTATGTCTCATTGTGTTTTCATATGTTGACCTTGACATGTTTGTTTCTGTAAATGTTTAATGTGTTTTTGTGCTATTATTTCCTCTCCATTATGAGCATAGTAATCATGGTATCTCTCATGATCACGTAGCCTTTGTGCTTCTCTTTGGTGGGGGTCGATTTGGCTCGGGCACAACTTTTTCATCCGCCTTCAGGTGGCTATCACTTCTTTATGCTGAGCATAGTAATCTCGGTTTTTTTTTTGAGTTTTTTTTCTTCTAATCTCTATTTGTTGCAAGCAAGCTTGGCTTATTTCGGGGCATTGGTCCACCATCTGTACTATGGGAATGTAAGGCTGAATTAGTAATAAGAGAACCATCAACACACTTGAAGAACTATATGTGGCATCAACACAACATATGTAAAGCTTACAATGCTCAAAGAAGTACATTTTGGATATTTATACATCTAAACAAACACAAACACACCCATACATATATATAATGGACAATTATCCTAGTTAATGTTCTTCAAACAATTTAATAAAATTTCAGGAAGGTATATTAAGGTAAAAGAATACAATTTCTTAGTTAAGAAACCTAATAGCATCAGGGGGAAATAATTAAAATTCATATATATATGTCAAAACAGAAAATAGAAAATCAAAAATTACATATTCAACTCATATTTTTTAGAACTAATATCTATTAAAGTGTAGTTTTAAGATAGTTGTATATTACATCATGTCAAAATAACTGAGTCCTACAATGGTAGAAGAAGTAGATTCCACATATATATAGACATAAGAAAACACATTTAGATTGCTAGTTTTGTTTTATTGAGATTTTACTATTATAGTTATTATTCAAACACACATTATTGAAGGGGGAAATATTATTTTTTGGAAAAGACACATGTGGTTGGAGATTTGAATACATTTTCTCATTTGAACAAAATCATCAACTATAGTTTTATAACATTCATATACATGAAATGTGTTGGGAAAATGTAAATTTAGCAGCTGACATATTTCTATTTGTAGGTAGACATGACACATGGGGTTGGAGATTTGAATACATTTTGTCACTTGAACAAAACCATCAACTATACTACTATCTTATAATAGAATCTATTGATCCTATGGTTTTTGATTAAGGAAAAAGAAGGTTTTGAAGGGACCCAAAAACCTTTACAAACAAATTTTGAATGGATCTGGAACCCTCAACTAGAAAGTTGTCCTAACATAAAAACCATGAGAGAACAAACAACCAAGGGTAAAATAGGCATCCAAAGCTAAAGAACCACAACCAAAAACAAAGTTGCAAGAAAAATAGCCTGCAGCCAGCCAAAAACCAGCCCCCAAACAAGAACCATCAAGATTTATATTTAGAGCTACTCTTGTGGGAGCGAAGAGTCATGTCAAAAGAAGGCTTAGAGGACTTGGCTTCCTTAACCTTTATAGAAATCCAACCCTCTTCCACTTGTGTTGCCTTAACATGCCAAGCTAGCGCACCATTATCTTGGAAAAGAATGTCTGTAGCCAATGTCTCAAAGATTTCATCAGTATTCCTCCCTACAGTGCACCAGAAATGATAGTTAGAGTGCCATCATTAGAAGTGGCAGCCTTAGGCCCATTCTCTCTCTCTTTATGGGTTTCAACATGGTAATCTTGCACAACATAAGCAACCCCACCATTTGAGACATCCAGAGAGGATGCCCCTAGACCCTATGATTCCAAAGCAACCACCTTAGAAAGACTCCTATGTTGCTTAGATTTCTTCTCAACCGTATAATGATGCTGGTCATTCTTGTCACTGCACATTTCTTTGATATTGGAAAGTAAGATGTTTCTCTCTATAGTGAAGTCAACTTGATCAACTTTTCTGATAGTTTCCTTCAAACTTTCTTCATTATTGTATGTTTCATTTCTAAATTTCAAAGTAAATGAGTATTTTTTGTTCAACACGTCTCTAATTACTTGTTGAGTATCCCTTTCTATGTGATCCTCAAACTGTAGAGAGTATAGCTTCTCCATAAACATTTCCATGAGTTTTGTTGCTCCTTCATCGAATGCAGCTGCCCATAGCATATCTATGGGGTCCTACAACCTTATTTGTAGTATGTACCTATAATTACAAGAGGTACATGCTACATGACACTTTGAGAAAAACCACTTTTCATCTTCATTCTGCACCAATATTTTCTTGCACTATTTTCCCCCCATTACATTAGAGCACACCGGATAACAAAATGATTCAGATTTGATGAACAACAATGTTGCAATTATTGTACATTGGAGATGATGCACTCTATGCAACATTTTTTCTTGAACATCCCTAATTGTTACTCTTGTGGTAGACATAGATGGATCGCTAAACTTTGTTGAAGGTGATAGAATACTAGCCCCACTTTGTTCGAACCAAGTTTGTAGTTGTTCTCTCTCTTGTATGTCAAGTTCTATAAATAAATTTGTATTGCTTGATGTGCTCAACACCTTTCCATTGTACTCACAAACTCATCCATTTTAATAGCAAGAATAGTTGTTTCTTGTAGGTGATACTTTTGTTGAAGATGAGAACCTTCCTTCTCTACTATTGTGCCTCATAAAGTGATATCTATAGTTGCCTCAGACATGTCCAACAAGGATATTGTGCGCCTTAGGTCCTCTATCCCATATATTCTCCTAATTGTGGAGCTTGGACTAACACAAGTGACAACTCCAATAACATCAATAGTTAAATTGTTACTCTTCTTTGCAAGTTGACTGATAGGTGTAAAGGAGAATAGGTGTTTGGAATAGAATGGTCATCTTTACAAAGAGTGACCTTTGGCTCTATTGATAAGGAAATTTCTAGTCTACTATTTAACTTGTTGTAAAGCTTATTAGCAACCTTTACTGCACCACTAGATAATGTATACATTTTTCTAATAGTAATATTTTCATAATGTATATCAACAACTTCATTGAAACAAGTCACACATGTTTCAGCCCCTTCTGTGTCAATGATGTCATAGGTGAAAAATTGACCTGTACCTTTATGGGTATTGTACTGGTGAATATCCTTTTTGGCAGTCACACGACCTTTAACAGTCCATCTTGGTTGAAAAGAGTTCAGAATTTTAATAGGCATAACTATGATTGGTGCTTCCATTCCACCCCTAGAAGGATTCACACCAAATAATATTCTCTTAGGAGTTGATACTCTAGCAGTGCTAATTGTCTCAAACTCCACATGTGGATTTGAGGAATTTCACATTACCTATTCTATATGGTGCTCTTGTTCCATATAAAGTGAAGTAGATTCACCAATTATATCTTGGTTTGTAGAAACAATCTCAAGGTTCACAATGACAATCCACCTATACATGAACAACACAAGAATACAAATTAGCAATATAAGGAACAAGCTAAAAAGATCATAATATTTTCTTTTCAAAAATTGAGGATTCCTTTACTCATCTAGACCCACTCGATTTGGGACAATTATATTTTGTCAATTGTATTATCGTTCCAATTGAACTTTCACCAGAGGCTATGTAATGATTGTATTTTTGATGCAACGATGCTTTTAGTTTGTATTCCCTATCGGATATTTCTACCTTGTAGCAGTTGTTGCGTTCATGGCCATGTCTAAAGTTGGAAATAAATAAAATCTGTACATTAGGTTCACACCCTTGATTCCCATCGTGGATAAGTTTAATTGCATCTATAGTTAATATTGTAACCATGGTCTATGGAAGTTGACTAACCCTACAAAATTAGATTACGTGTAAGATAGTGTTTGAAAAGAATTGGCATATTTTTTTGTTTCAGAAAACATATACCACAACATATTGATGAGAATAAGAATACACAAGTGCCGAAGTACTTTATAGTAAAAAAATATGAAATTGTGAGGAGCAATATTTTCCTTGAATATGTACTATAAGTTATATTCAATAAAATTAGTGCTATTCAGAACAATTTGCACAATGGCACTACAACGCAAACATAATATATAACAACTAAGGTTTCAAATATAACGTCTACCACTAAAACCTTTTCGCTCTACATATTACTATTTTGGCATCTTCATTTGGTTTCAAAAAAACATCTAATGTGTATCATGCTAGTGATCTTGGTCAACATCACAATATAATAACTAACTTCCAAGAATTTAGTTGAATTTCTAAGATCATATACCACTCAATAAAACTTGGAAACCACGTTTTAGCTCAAATGAATTGGCCACTCTGAAATATTCATGGCTCTCATGGTCTTTATGTTGCAAGGGTGAATTTTTACAATGATGTTCAAATATATCATCATTTTTAGCAACGTTACAATATATATTTGTTAGACTTAAGGTTATAGTTCAAAATAATATTGAAAATAAGGGGACACAAGTATTACAATAAGTTATATTCATTAAAATTAGAACTATAAAGATCAATATGTACAATGAAATTACAATATAAACATAATATATAGAAACTAAGGTTTGAAATATAAGGTTGACCACTAAATCCATTTCACTCTACATATAACTATTTTGGCATCTTTCGACATCACAAAAAAGTGACTAACTTCCAAGAAGTTAGTTGATCTCCCACTAAATCCATTTTGCTCTACATATAACTATTTTTGCTTCTTCATTTGGCTTCACAAAAGCATATAACTTGTATCATGCTAGTAATCTTGATTGACAATCACAAAACATTAGCTAACTTCCAAGAAGTTAGTTAAACTTATTGGACCATATATCAGTCAATAAAGCTTGGAATTCATGCTTTAGTTCAGATGCATTGGCCACTCCATAATATTCATGGTACTTTAATTCACGTAGGAAACCATAATATAGCTCAAGAGATTCATAGGTTGCATGAAATTTTTCAAAAAATTCTTGCACCAATTCAACTTCATGATCCTGCACATTGAATACATCTTGGCTTGTTTGCATAGCTTCTTCAAAAACTTCATAGCAACTTGTCAAGATATTGTTTGAAAAAGCTTCAACATTTTTGTGAGGAAAACCCAACCAACCCACAAATGTTGAGTCAACTGCTGATAGAGGTAACTCATGGGTTTGTGGTGAGGGTGTATTGGACTCAGAATCAGTGCTTGAAATAGTAATAA
The DNA here is from genome assembly GCA_007115665.2 of Sequoiadendron giganteum. Lineage (NCBI taxonomy): Eukaryota > Viridiplantae > Streptophyta > Pinopsida > Cupressales > Cupressaceae > Sequoiadendron > Sequoiadendron giganteum. Next base: position 133,887,529 of record CM021105.1, on the reverse strand, counting down.
CATCTTGAGGTGCTCATGCATTAGCCATATCCTAAAACTATAATTCAAAATAACAACACTAACATTAAAAATAGTTGTCATTAACAAGGGCATAGGTATTCAATAAGACCCAAACTACAAGCATATTACACACACCATTACGTCCTATTTTTCTTTCCATAATCGACCCTATGAGGTGTGCCATCCAATTGGAGTATGCCATTTTTTTTCTAATAGTGTGTAAGGATCCATGATATAGAAAATAAATCTTACATTGCCAACCAAAAAAGTTTCCAAATCTAATTCTTCTAAAACTCACCTTTCATAAATTCTCAATTTTGTTTCATTTAATATTTTATGTTCAATTATTATTTTATTATGTTAATTATTATTTCTATTTTTCTACACATTTTCAGGAATAAGAATTACAAAGACATTTTGATTTAGAAAAGTCTAAAGATTATGAAAGAATTTTCATTGAAAATGATCAAGGCATAGCAAGTTAAATCATATTTTATAGAGTGAGATTCAAGGTCAATCACATTATCTAGAATTTATTGAGTCTTACACACCAAAATAATTTGAAGGATTATTTTCTTCTTTTATTAGTTCAATTCTTTGTTGGAAAATAAGATATTCTAAAAAGGTTTTTTTATATAATTTTTCGTCACTTTAAATCCATATTATTGATATATAATATCATGCTAATTTAACTATTTTCACATACTCACTAACCCCAAATCTAAATAATATATATAATATTTTATTATATATATTTAATTTAAATATTTATTAACTATTAAATAAATTCCACATTATATCTAATAAATGAAATCTTTATGGTAAAAATACTAATATAATAAACAATATTTGATTTTTCCCTTTTGCTTATGAAAAAAGGTTTGTATAATTATATTCTTCTTTTATTTTTAAAAATATTTATTTCATTATTTGATTTATCAAGATTCTTTAAATATAATTAAATGAATTCATTGGCTCAGACATTAACAAAGAGGTTATGATATACATTAAATAATTGCTCAAAAATTTATACCAACACATTACAAGCTCAGGAAATGGCTTTAAAACTCACTCTCAATGTGATTACAACAATTTGGACTATGGACCATACAAATATGCACAAATAATAATAAAACAAACTATAACAAAATGTTTCTTGTACTTGTATGCAAATTTATCATTCAAATCAAACTCATAAATTACTGTCATTTGGCAAGCCCAACATTTTTGTCTTTTGAACACCATTACAATGCAACTATAGAGAACTATTAGATTACAAAGCTTGAAAGATTCTCTTGCTACAGTCAAAATACAGAGAAACCATACTGGATTGTACATGCAATAAGAACACACATATGGAATAGGTTACGACAAAAATTACAAAGAGCAGACCCTGTTCGCCATGTATCAGAATAAACTCTTAGCTAAAATGTGGAGGAGAATCTATAGGCCCAATTATAATGATTACAATGTAAAGAGAGGCTCAAACCTGGAACTATTTGATCCAACTTGAAGAATGTTGGAGAAGACTCAGACACTTTAAAAATGCATACAAAGCACATGAATTGTTTGGCAGAATTTAAGCTACTTCTTCACCACAAAGACTTTAAAGATGAAGCCTGCAAATCTCATCCACCTAACAACTATTTAAGGTTGATCACATTTATTGCATGCATCAAAGGTTTGGCTGGGTATTAAATTACAGAGCAAACACAGAGACCACAAGAAATGGCTGAAATGACGTGGGCACACTCGAACCATACCTAGTGACATAAGCTAACCTCCCAAGTCTACGATTAATTCTAAGTTGGTTTTTACTTCGGTTTCACTTTTTCCAATGTGAAAAATTAGGGAGAAAATAATTACAAATTAAGGGGAGTGAATTTCCGTTGAGCTTTTTAAGCGTACAAAAGACCAATTTTTTAAGTGTACTAGCCTCTTTCACCGTGCATAGTACAGGGGACTCATGAGGAAAGTGAAGGGTCAAGTGAACAAAGCTTGTAAGACTTTTGTAGGCCCATAGTACTCTCTGTCAATCTAGCAGTGGGAAGGCTAAAATGTTTTTGTGCCGATTAATGTGCAACGTAATAGCCGATAGGCTAAAAAATTGTGACCAATGCTTGTGACCTCAGATCTTACCTTGCATCAACTGATGTGGCATTCCCCAAAGTAGATCTGATGCATCTAGCCTAGGACGGATGCTGCTAAGTCATGCATAAATATGTCAATTGGACTAGGCAATGTGACAAGTACGACGAATGCTTGACACAATAGGTTTGAAGCAAGAAGATGTCAATTCACTAAATCATACTCCCTCCCTGGTGATGTCAAACTGAAAGAGATCCTGGTGGGGTCTCCCCACATAAATAGCCTATTGGCTAATTAAAAATAATCAATCAATGATTATTTTAACATTTAATATGTGAATGTTCTCCTTTCCATGTATCACATGCTAAATATTAAGGTAATTATTGAAATATTACCATTAATATTTAATTACATCATTTATTTTTTCCTAAAAAAATGCAAAGGTGATTTAAGCACTCCATTTAGAATATGCAAATTCTTCAAAATTGATGAGCCACCTCAATATACTAGGTCGATTGACTATGAAGTCAAGACCTTTGTAATAGTAAACTGAATAATTTTGATTTAAAAGAAAGTCAAAAAAATCAATCAAAAGCATCATTATGTGAATTAGGGCTTTTGTGTAAAATCCTTTCAAATGCTAATATAATTAGCATTCTTCACTTGCTCATTTGAGAAGCTTCGAGATTAAGCTCTATTGCACCGACCGCCATGAAGATTTCTGAGTGATTTGTTGAACTAGGGCTTTGAGAATGAAATCTTGTGCATCAATCGCCATGAAAATAGGGTTTTGAGGTATTTCAGTGGCATTGTCGACTCATTTTTCCTCCATGAACCTCCTCTGTGTACTCAACATGAGAATTTTTTCCTTATAGGGTATTTCTTTGTCAAAAGAAAAGGTAAGCTCCTTTCACCACTTGAGCTCTTATTTTCTGTCATCTTTTCTATTTACATTTGCCTGGATTGAGTTTTGTTAGAGTCATTATGATAAATCTCTATAAAATATGGAAACCTTGCTACTTTGTATGTGATGAGATATAATTTTTGAATTCCTAGCTCATATCCAAACCAGATTTCTCCCCTCTACTTGAACTCCTATCTAGGTATCCATTTTTCTCCCTTTGGAGTTCTTCTTACTTCTTTCCGCCATGGGGTTTTTTCCTTCTAGGTATTCATGACTTTCCTGATGAATCTTATAGAACTTTCCTCATTTTGTGGCCATGAAAGCTAAACAGGGGTTTGCTTTGAAAGACACTATAGAAGGTTGCGGCCTCCATTATACTTTGAGTATTTGAAAACTGTGGCGACCTCTTGTTTCCTCTTCTATTCTGTGTTGTGTGAATATTCCAAAGGAAATCTATGAGTTCTAAACCCTTGGATTTGGCTATAAACTCATTTACCCTTTTGTATTTTAAAAATATGAAGCTTCACCCTCGAGCCATTTCATGGCCACAATGAAACTTTTTTGAAACATAAATTTAAATAAGGGTTTTAAAAACACGAATCTCCATATATCTCTGTATTTTTCTTTCCCTCCATTCTATGTATAGATGATAAATGGATCGGCCAACAATGCATTATATAGCTCCTTTGTGACATATTAAGGCTTTGGCCTCCCATAGCTTTTGATATTTTATGTAGAAAAAAAGGGATGATACCCTAGCTTGATTGTTCTAAAAAATCTAGGAAAATTGGAACTTTGTCTAGGTCTTTCCATGACACCCTTGAATCTTTAGTTTGCATGAAAAATAAGAGGGTATAAAACCCTAATAGGATATATGATTGCCCCACTGTTAAACTATGAAAAATTTAAATTTTTTGCATAAACTAAAATATACTCCCCTTTAGATAATGAATATTTGAGAAGACATGAATGTTCCCCTTGATGAGTTTTTGAATGATCATTTTTTATTTCTAGTTCTCTCATGGATAAATAACTTTGAATCTATTAAAACTCTCTTCAACTGTAGAACTTTTTACAGAATGAAATGTATTTAAGAAAGCATCCTTCTTTTCTATTCTTCTCATTATGTTTTGAGTAAGCACCAAGGGATTATGTAGCATAAATGATGGCACTTTCAATACACAATGCTTGTACATAATAAACACTTGATTGTAATGCAACTCAAAATGTTAGAATTTTGTCCTCATGCACTTGTAGAACACTTTTTTTATCATAAATTATTGGAGGTAGCACTTCTTTCACCTGTTAATGTGATGTTGCATAGTTTATGTAGTTTCACTTACTATTCTCTTACAACATTTGCACTTATTCAATTTCAAATCACTATTTTCTTGCAATCATTGCTACATATAAAATCTGATTGCACTCCTTAAGTAAATGAACATCTCTAGATATTATTGCATAGTTTTGAACCACCAAAAATAATGCGACCAAGTGAAATAGGATTCCCTTTACTAGGCTCCTAGGGTTTTTCACCGAGGAGCACTTGGTTTAGGAAATGACACTCTTTCCACTTTGGTGATATGTTTTTTGGCATTCAAATGGGGAGTTAGGGGTTTAATTTTATGTGTGCAGAGTGCCCTAAATGCTAGAAATAGGAAATATAAACTAAGTATTGAATGCAAACTATTGAAATGTACAAGATGTTGGAAAACACATACAGATATGCAAGTATTTATAAAATGATCTAAGAACATATATTAAACTATAAAGAAATGAAAGAGATAGAATGAGTGCACCTAGGATTTGAAGGACTGTCTGTGAGAGGTCTACAATGTTTTTTAATCTGTCTGAAATATTCACAAGGACATTTATGCCAAGTTGGGCAACCTAGTCCTTTTTAGGGCAAATTCTAGAAAACTGCACCAAATCCCATTTCAGCCAAAAGGGTATCTAGATCTACAAGATCCCTGAAAAATAACTTCAATGGGACTAGGTCACCATTGTTGGTGACTTAGTCCTCTTCTGAATTTTTGAAGATTAGAAGATGGAACCTGAAGACCTTGGTCTATGTTTCCTGCTCCTCTAGGTGTCTGGTCCCAAAAATACAGAATATGATTTTTAAGTGTCTTCCAAGCTTCAATTAAGGTTTCTTCAACCTTAGATAGCTTGGAAAAGTCGTTGAATGATCTTCCACCTTGTTCCTTTGCCAAATCTTCCTACAAGACTTGCAAAACTCACAAAGAGAGAAAGAAATGTTGGATGTTAGGGTATGGGGGCTTGCCTTAGTCAAACCCCTTTTGAGTAATTAAACCAAGAAGATGAAATAAAGTAATGAATCATGGACAAAGAAGAGTGATGGAGTTTAGCTTTCCTTGATGATTGATCTTGAGTTGCAGCAATCGAGATTCAACCCTTAAATTATTCTTGAGAGAGATTCCTTGGTGACTTAGAATACTCAAACCCTAGCTTGCTTGAGAAGGACAAATGAGAGATTAAAAGGAGAGTGAATGAATGGTGTATCTAATGAGAAATTAGGGTTTTTAGGCTTATTTATATAAGTTATGCCCTGATTTTCTCAAAATAACACCATATAGGCTAACCTTAAGGTTTTAGAGACAAAATCATGAAAGAATATTAAGTTAAATTTTAGTTTTATGCCACATGGGACTAGGTCACCCAAGGTGGCGACCTAGTCCACCTGGGAAAATTTCATTGATTTTCAATAAAAAAATGTGATTATTTATGTTTGTCAAGATTGTCTCATGAAAACACACTAAGATAGGATTTATATGTGTATTAAGGGGTCATTATAGCATAATAAAGGGTCGATTAAGTGATGATAGGCCTAGGAGAGTGTGAAAATGTCTTACAACACCTTACAACACTTTGGAACAAGGCTTGGAAAGGGTAAAAAGTGGTTGAAAATGGTCCAAAATCTATAGGCAAAGGTCCCAATGAGCGAAAAGTGTCAATGTCTACACTTTTTGGTGAGACATTTAGCCCCCACTTTAGTGAGAGTATGAACTTGCTTCAAAATTATACTAAAGTAGCCCAATAGAGACAGTGAAGAATGGGAAAGATGAAGGAGGTGGTCAAGCCCCCAAGGATTTGAGATTCTAAGTCAAGAAGAAATCAATACCAAAAGACTTTCAAGGTTGAATGCATTATAGAAAAATGAGATACATGATCATGCAATGACAAGTTTTGAAATGAAGAGAAAGGGTGAAAATAATGTGCTCACTCTAGGGCCATAGAACATCAGGTCATCCATGGGGTGAGTTGTCCCAAAGTAGGTGAGAAACATACACACGGTTGGTATGTACTCACAAAGATGGCTATGGGGAAATTTGTGCCACTTGTTGGGCTTCTCGCTCAAACCATACCAAAGTTATACCTCATGATAACTTTGATAAGGAGCCACAAAAGACAATGATTTTTGTAATGATTTTGTTTCAAAGGGATTTCTCTTTGTTTGTATGATGCCTCAACCTAGGAAACATTATACATAATGTCACCAAGAGAGGAAAAGTGCAAATGTACTCATATTGTATCCAAGAGAGGCAAGGGCTCATCTTGTATGCAAAAGAGGAAAAATGAAAATGTCTCAACTTGAGTAACATTGTGTGTAATGTTTCTAAGAGAGATAATTGCAAGAAAAATAATATCACACAATGAAAATGTGAGTGGTGATGTATGCCCCCACTTTAAAGGAATTTCTACACACCGGTATGTGAGAAATTTCTTTAAAGTAGAAGAGGAGGAGGACATGAGAGCTTCTTTAGAAATCCCTATGCCGATTCATATGTTTCTAAAGTAAGTTGTGTCATGAGGAGGAGTGTATGTCACATGCGATTCAAATTAAGACATGTCATCCACATCCCAAGCTTGCTCTGATATGTTCATGAAAAGTTAACGATAAGTGAAAAGAGACAATGACAAGTGACATACAAGGAAAAAGGCTTACTAACCGCTTGCCTCCACTTAGTGCAAGACAAGAGTGAGCTGAAAGGAATGAGGGAATGCAAGGGAGAGTGATTTTTTTTATCAATTAGAGGAATTAGGTGCCCCCATACGTGGAAGAACACCAAATTCCCTAAGATGTTGAATTTTGTTACTCAAGGCCTTACATGTATTAGTGTGATGACCATGAACTTGGTGGTAAGTGCAAAAGGAATGTTTTTTTGAACATTTCTTTCAAGTTTCGGGAGGAAGGGAGATCAAGTGATCTTGGAGGAGTCTCAAAAATATACCCTCTTGATCAAGGGTAGAAGGTGTTCCTTTGATTTGCGATAAAGAAGGGTCTTGCTTAGTAGAGAATGTCATACCTACACAAGGCACTTGAGATTGTGAGATTTTGTATACTCCTTTGGAGGAGTGTATAAAATCTGAATGAGTAGTGTTATGCGAGATGACATTGTCATTAAGCAAAGATTCCTTTGTTGGTTTCAAAGGAGTACTTTAGAAGGTTAGGGTAGAGGGGTGATTTGGGATAGTGTGGATGGGAGTTGAAGGCTTGGTAATTTTGATTAGAGGAAAATAACCAAGACCATGGTGTGATGTTTGCATGATAGGCACTATAGGGTTACATATACCTTGCTCATTAGCACCATAACCTTTTCCACTATATCCAAGTTGTTTCATAAGCTCATAACCTTTTCCGTAAAGTTTTTTCAGCTTTTTGGGATCGAGTTTTTGTTCGTTGTTTGCAGCTTGGTCTAAAGTATTTGAGGTGGATGCTTGTATGGAATCTATCGAGTCTTGTGTGGAAAATACTACGTTTTTCTTTTTAGAGTCTTTGTTGGTGATCTTGGATGCTCTCGTTAAGGGAGGGGTGAAGTCTAAGGAACCCTAATCATCATCTAAGAGTGATTGTTGGATGTGTTCCACTTGGGTGGTTAGTCTTAAGGTATTGAAATGATTCTCTTTGGATTTGTCAATGTGTAAGCACCTATTAGGTTCAAGATCAACATCGAATGTGTACACATTGTTGTTAAAGATGTACTTCATCTTTCGATGAAGAGTGGAAGGAACTCCATTCATTGCATGGATCCACAACTTGCCTAAGAGAAGATTGTATGAAACCTCATGAGGCATAACATGGATTTTAGTGTCTAATGTTGCCATTCCAACTGTAAGAGGTATAGTTATCACATCGGGAGCGGTTGCTTAGTGACATTGTTGAATCCACATATAGAGGGATAATCTTGGTGGATGTGGGATCTATATATGCCAAGCCTATCCAAAAGGTTCACACTAAACACATTAAGGGCATAGCATGTATCTACAAGAGTTCACTTTATCCCTTTTATTTTGTATTGAGAGATTATCATGAAAGCATCATTTTATTTTTGTACATCCAAAGGAGGGAGCTCACTTTGGTGAAAAATAATATCATTTATTCCATGAATAATAGTTGCTATTTCATTTGATGGCTCACTATAAGGGATAGTAACTTGTTATAAGGCTTCTTGCATCATGTTGTGATAGTGAGGGGAGACTTGAATAGATCCCATAAGGATATTTTTGTGGGAGTATTCCTTAGTTTATAAATAAGATCATACTCCCTAAGGAGGGAATTTAGGTGAGGGGAAGTAGGTAAGATGGGATTAGGTAAAGGTAAAGGAGTGGAGGGTGATGGTTGGGAACATGGGTTGTTGCGGGTGTAATGTGTATGAGAAATGGTATTATGAATCAGTTGTTGTGACACATTATGCTTAGGGGGGTAGAGGGTGAATTCAGGTTTGGGTTTGGTCGAAGGGGGGTAAAGGATGAGTTGACATTGAATAATATTAACATCCTTGAGCAAGGGAGAGGCCAAGGGTGTCTCTTTATTTTTTGCTAAGGATGTAATATTATTATCATTATGGTTATCCTTATTAGGTATCATGATATCCTCCATAGGAGGAAGGGTTGTAGGAGAACTACAAACCAATTGTGCTTGACAATCAAAGGTTGGTTCTTCTAAAAGAGATTTATCACTAATAGGGGAAGGATCAATGATAGAATGGTTATGCTTAATAAGGATGTGTCTAGGTGAAGGAGGAAAACTAAGATGTTCATGAACTTGACTAATTGTGTTCTCTAATAACAAAGTAGTTTCTTCACAACAAGGAGAAATACGAGGAGAAAAACAAGTGTTATTGTCATGATTAGCTATGTTTTTATGTTGTCTAGGTTTTTAAGGGCTTGTACGCAAAGAGAGGTAAAAGGACAGAAACAACTAGGATTCTCATAACTCTCATTGATTGGTTCTTCTAAAAAAATATCTTCATCACCACGTGGAGAGATATTAGGAGAAGAACTAATATGATCGTTAGGGACATCCAAAGTTGTATCTTCATCCACTACAACATCCTCATAGGGAAGGGAGATTAAAGTTTTCTTATCATGGCTAGTTATGTAAGCTACTAACATAATTTTAATAAAAATGAAAAGTACATGGAACAATTTCATGCAATGTTTCAAAAATATAAACAATGTATATGCAATAATACAAAACATTTTTATCCAATGTATGCTAAGCTTTAAGAATGTATATAATGTACATGCTAAAAGGAAATTTTTTCTTAACAAACTTTGGCAAAGTTTTATGAATATAAACATTGTATATGCAAAAGTGCAGAAATGTAAACATTTTCAGATCGAATGATGAAATGATTTTAAGAATGACCATCCTAGAATCTAGTGATTTTAAGCTAGAAGGAGAAAACCTATGTTCCCAAAACTTTCCAGACTTATAGTATATTATAATAAGAGCCTAAGAAAGCACAAAAATGAGGTTTGTGGTGCTGTGACATACAGTGATAAATTTGCACAGGGACTAGGTTGCCCAAAATGGTGAATTAGTCCTAGTTAGGGTTTTTTTTCAAATTTCCAAAAATGTTCAACTGGGTTTTGATGGTTATGATGTTGGATGACCAAAGGAAGAAAGGTAGGTGAAATTTTTGGATGAATGACACTAATATGAGATGCAAAAATGAAAATTATGTAGACTTGCATGCATGGGAAAATATGCAACCCTAGAGTGTAATTTAAACAATGCAAGATGCAATGCAATGCAAACCTAGGATGAATAAGGACTCTAAATAAAAAAAGAAGGATGCAAGAAAGTTGGGTTCACCAAAATGAACCACCAAAAATAATGTGAACAATGGAAAGAGGATTCCCTTTACTAGGCTCCTGGGGTTTTTACCCTAGGAGCACTTGGTTTAGGAAATGACACTCTTTCTGCTTTTGTGATATGTTTTTTGGGTAGGTTCATTCAAAGGGGGAGTTGGGGGCTTTATGTGATGTGTGTGGAGTGCCCTAAATCTTGGAAATAGGAAATATAAACTAACTATTGAATGTAAACTATTGAAATTTACAAGATGCTAGAAAAAACATAGAGATATGCAAGTATGTACAAAATGATCTAAGAATATATATTAAACTATACAAAAATGAAAGAGATAGAATGAGTGCACCTAGGATTTGAAGGAGGATATTTTTGAGGTCTGGAATGTTTTGGAATATGTCTGAAATCTTCACAGGGACATTTACGCCAAGTTGGGCGACCTAGTCCTTTTTAGGGCAAATTCTGGAAAACTGCACCGGAGCCTATTTCAACCAAAAGGGTATCCAAATCTACCAAGATCCCTTAAAAATAGATTAAGTGGGACTAGTTCACCATTGCTAGTGACTTAGTCCTCTTCTGAAGATTAGAAGATGGAATATGAAGCCCTTGGTCTATTTTTCTTGCTCCTCTAGGTGTCTGGTCCCGAAAGTGTAGAATCTAATGATCTGTAAGTGTTTTCCAAGATTCAATTAAGGTTTCTTCAAACTTAGAGAGCTTGGAAAAGTTTTTGAATGATCTTTCACCTTGTTCCTTTTCCAAATATTCCTACAAGACCTGCAAAACACACAAAGAGAGAAATAAATGTTGGATGTTAGGGTATGGGGGCTTGTCTTGGTCAAGCCCCTTGTGAGTAATTAAACGAAGAAGATGAAATAAAGTAATGAATCGTGGAAAAAGAAGAGTGATGGAGTTTACCTTGCATTGATGATTGATCTTGAGTTGCAACAATGGAGATTTAGCCCTTGAATGCTTCTTGAGAGAGATTCCTTGGTGACTTAGAATACTCAAACCCTAGCTTGCTTGAGAAGGAAGAGAGTGAATGAATGGTGTATCTAATGAGAAATTAGGGTTTTTAGGCTTATTTATACAATTTATGCCATGATTTTCCTAAAATAACACCATACAGGCCGACCTTTGGGTTTTAGAGACAAAATATTGAAAAAATATTAAGTTAAATTTTAATTTTATGTCACATGGAACTAGGTTGCCGAAGGTGGCAACCTAGTCCACCTCGGAAATTTTCATTGATTTTTGGTAAAAAAATGTTATTATTTATGTTTGTCAGGATTGTCTCATGAAAACACACTAAGATAGGATTTATATGTATATTAAGGGGTCATTATAGCATAATAAAGGGTTGATTAAGTGATGACAAGGCTAGGAGAGTGTGAAAATGTTTTACAACACCTTACAACACTTTGGCACAAGGCTTGGAAAGGGGTAAAACGTGGTTGAAAATGGTCCAAAATCCATAGGCAAAGGTCCCAATGAGAGAAAAGTGTCAACATCCACACTTTTTGGCGACATAAGTTTCTTCTATAAGTGATGACTTGACTGCACTTCTTATTCATGTTCATCACAATGCTACCCTTTCCTCTTGTCTACATGATGCATCTTTGTATAGGTGGATTTTTTTATTCTATCACTGTTGTAATGTTCACTTGTAGCTTGACAATGTGCACTTGTAGCTTCTCTGAATGAATTGGGTTCCATAACCTTTCAACCCATGTCATGTGAGTATACAAAACTGAAGTGTTGATGGTTAAAATGACACAAACAACATTAAAACAAAATATTTCTACTCTATTTCTCCTAAAAGAGAAAGACAACATGTAGTAGCCTAACTCTCAAGGTCCTGGTAGTTGGTTCTCAACTGTCTAATGTCACTCAATTGGTTCATGCAACTGTAATATTCAAGGGGCCTGTGCTGGTAACAAAGGATTCAAGCTATGACTCTCTTTATCGAAATAGTTCATGCAAATCAATGGGTTTTAAATAAAAGAAAAAGATAGATCCAAGGGGTAAATCAATAAGTATGAATTAAATTGATCTAATATCCAAACATATACTTCTAACAATGAATGTTTTCTTAACCGATCACAAAAACCATAGCATGACACAACCCATAGTATGACTGTACCATTGTATACATCTTTGGTACTTAATTCAATTCCACTGTTCGCATATCACAAGTATTTCCAAGATTTCAAAACAACACACATTCATTCATCATCAAAACTATAGATCAACAAACTTCAATGACTTTAATTCAATGAAAAATTTAACAAGATAATCTTTAAACTTGAATTCTTCTAATGAATTTCATCACATAAGAAAATATCATGCTTCAGCATAATCACTGGCATTCAGGTGGATTATAACTCATTAACCTTATCAAACAACACAATTCCATGTAAACTCCATATTTCGTAAACCTGCAATTCTATTAACTGTCAAAAGATCTAGTACAAATGTATCTCTGCAAAACTCTATAAAATTCTATTTCCTAGCACTAGGTAAGCCAATCCAATTCTCAATTAGCTGACCCTTACAATGTGATACCCATCTGGTATTTATAGATATACAAAAAGAAGTTCAAACTTCACTTCTATCTTAGGCTTTCCACCTTTTTAGGAACAATCAACTTTCTTGGAAACTCAGATCAACTTTGATCTTGAGTTCTTACATTATACATTTAGTTTGATCTAAAAATAGAAGATAGAAATAGAAGAAAAGAAGTCATGCACCCTTAAGACTGTCAGTGCTGCATGCATGCAACATGCAAGGAAGAAGAACATCATGCATGTGAAGCTAGATCCACTATGAACTCATCATAACTGGTGAAGACTTGTTGTAGCATATCCATATCTGGCCCATCAATCCAGTCATCTTCAAATTTGATGCGATCCAACTTAATTACAACAAACTCTTTCATACTTTTTACCTTGATCAATTCTCTCCCAGCAGCTTTTATTTCTTCCTTGACTTCTACAAGTCGATCTATCACCAAGTCTCCTCCATCATCTTTCTCCTGCATGAGTCCTTGGAATCTTTCATTCCATTTCTCTCTAACCTGACTCAACGGCATGCCATCTTTGGTCATTACATTCACATCTACAATTATGGCCATAACAACTTCCAATTCTTCCAACTGCTCCATTAAATTATTAACTGCTTCCTAAATCTCATCCTTATGCTTGCTCAAAAAGCTAGTCCTAAACTTAAGTATGCGAGAAGTCTTTTCTAAAAAATCTTTGTTATCATCTTCAAGTATAGATTCTTCTAGAAGAGTAGTTAGAGGCAATGTATTTATCTTCTCTAACTTTTCACTATACTCCTTATACTCTTCTTCTAATTTCTCGGATGCCTCAATATATTGATGCATCTCTTTATTACTCCTTCTACTTCTTTGTAAGTTTCAAACCCTTTTTCCAAAACCTCACCTACCTCTTGGTTCACTTTGTCTATCCATTTGTCAACTATCTCCGCCTTACCTCTAACTTGTACCAAATCATCAACCTCCTTTTTGCTTAGCAAAATAGGAGTCTCAATAGCTGCAACCTGTTGTGACCTTGGAGAGGAGACACTCTTCAAGAATGAATGTAACTGATCCAATTGAGCCTTAAGCTCATCTTTCTTTTGTTTTTCCTTTATCATTCTTGATTTAGTTGTTGAAGCCACCACATCAATCAGATTCATTTGTTGATTTCTTGCCGGTCTTCCCAAATTAACCGTACTCAATTGATAGTCTATTAGCTGCATATCCCCTACCTCCTTTTCAATCATAGGCATGGCACATTCAACAACTATCTCCCCTTTATCCATGAGTCTAGTAGAATGTAAAACTTTAGCCTTCTTTTTAGGCCTTTCTTGTTTAATCTCCTTCATCATGTCCTCCCAATTAAGAGGTTGAGGAGGTGTTCTGGCTCTCTTCTGCAAATCTAATTTCAACCATATAGGAGCACTAGGAGTATTCATCATCATGGAAGAGGAAGCGGCAACTATAGAGCATGGCTAAACATTTACCTCAGGTTGAGAATCAACCTTTGCTTTCTCTTGTTTTTCCTGCAGCACATGCATCTACACCAACTTCTCAGCCTCCTCTCTATCTCTTTGTTCCTGCATTTTCTTGTCTTCTTCTTCTTTTCTCAATCTCTCTTCTTCCATCTGATCTTTCTCTAATTTCTCTTTTTCTAAGGCCTCTCTTTCCGACCGTTCTGTCTCCAAAGCTTTAAGTTTTGCAGCTTCGGCATCTTCTTCCTTTTGCTTCCTAATTAGCTCTTCGGCCTCTTTTTCTTTCCTTATCTTTTCTTATTCGTCCTTTTCTATCCTTTCCATTTCTAAGGCTATGAGTTTCTCTACCTTTTCCCTTTCTTCTTTAGCTTGTTGTTTCTTTATTAGCTCTTCAGGATCTCTTTCCTTTCTTAGAGCTTCAGCTTCTTATTCTTTTTGTCAAGCTTCCTCTGCAAGCTTCAATTTAGCAACTAGGGATTCCTTTTCCCTTCGATTTCTTGCTTTCTCCTCCTCAAGATCATGGATCTTCTGTATCAATTCTAGCCTGTCATTTTCTACTTTAACCTTGATCTCATGCTCTCGTTGCCTCATTTGCTCCTCCATTGTATCAGCTGTTGTCCTTGTTTCAATTTCTTTTACCTTTAATTGTTGTTGTTGAAGTAGAGCATTAGCTTGTAACTTTGCCTCCATTTCCTTTTGCTTCTCCGTAGTAGCCCTTGCATCAGACTCTCTTGTAGCATCTTCAAACTATTTCCATTGCTCTTCTTGTGTCAAAATCTGCTCAATAGTCCCCTCCAAAGGCATGTTTTCTTGCAGGTCCTTCTTTGAAAGAATTTCATCCCAGTCTGTCTCAATTTCTACCAATTCTTCCTCCACTTCTTTTCCTTTAGCAACTTCAGCCATAGCATAAAGTACTCCTTGAACTTCTTTACTTTTCTTTCTTGTGAGTGGGGCTTGTGTGGATGACTCACCCAATGCAGACATAGAAACATCAGATTCAATTGCAACATCTCCCTCTGGTGTCTCTTCTTCTTCATCGACTACCTCCAGCTCTATTTCTTCAACATCTGGAGGAAAGAATTCCAATGGCTCCTTGGAAGGTTCCTTTCTTTTAATCCTCTTGTATCCTTTACCTTTCTTAATGATTGGTCCTTGAGGAGCTCGAGCTTTCATCATCAACCATTGTACACTTCTATCCAAAACTGTTCTTCCAACTTTCTTAATATCAATGGTTTCTTCCTCATTCCAATCTATTGGATCTAAGCTTTTAGTGCCAATGTTCAAAGCTTCATATGAGGGATCTAATACAATTCCATCATCCACCAAAGTGTCAGGAATATTTTCTTTAATACCCAACTCTACCATAAGTGAGACTGATAATCTCTCATAGTTCTTCTTCCTCAAGTCATATTCATCCTGCCTATCACACCAAAAATCCTCTAACAAATTAAAGTGTTTAGTGAACACTGAAGGTAATAAAGCATGCATTTTCTCCCTTGGATCAAAATACTTACGAGCTATATACAATCCCAATTTCAATTGTATCAACTCATTACAAACCACCTTTTCTCCTTTCAAATGTTGACAACCATATTCCCCCAACTTCATGGGAAATTATGGCATCTTGTCTTGTGCTTGATCCCAAACCTAGCATTAACTCCAATGGCTTGATATACAAATTCCATAACCACTATTCTATTACTGCGACATCTTGGAAGCAAATGGGGATGACCTTCAAAACCAAACAATCTGAAGTATGTAAATTTGGGGTATTGGATGTACCAACTTCCCCATTCAGAAATGAATGCCATAGCTTCTTGACTTAACTTGTATCCTGCATCTCCATTCAACTGGTTGATAACCACATATAGAAATGCATCATTGACTCTTCTGAAATGAGTCTCAGCAACTTGAAGAGATATTGATCATAGTGCTCCCATACTTTTTGTTGTCCATTCAAAACTCCCATTATACCTACTCTATTTAATCCTGGGAAAATCCCCAATCTTGCTGCAACATAAACCACATATGAAGTCATGAAGAAAGATTTGGTATATCTAACCCTTGTGAGCTGATCATGTATGGCATCAGAAACAATCATTGACCAATCAAACTGGTAATCACCTTGAAAGATTACTTGAATAAAATGAAACATCCATTCCTTGAAGTGGAAGGCATCCCTCTTCCCAAACACTTTGAACAACATTAATATCAAATCAGATATCTCCTTCTTGAAATCTGCCCTCTTTGGCTGGTCTGCAAGCTTGCTTAAAGATTTCTTCTCTGTGCTTAACCATCTTTTGTTTAAATGATACTTATTGGAGTCTTTATGCTTACTATATTTCTCCAATGGCTCTGCTTCAGTTAACTGCAAGTTCTTGGGATCAGGAACATTAAATATGCTTTGGAACATTTGCGGAGTAAGATCTATAATCACATTATTTTGTGAATCCATGCATAGTCTTGTAGTAGGATTATAAGTACTGGACACTGTCAATATCAACTCCGAACACTGAACTGATAAAGGAAACACAGTGATATGTGCAAGACCAGAGTCAACAATCCTTTCTGTTCTCCCTGTCAAGTTTTCACATTCTGCAAAGGTCTCTTCATGTAATTCTTCAAATCTATACTAGCCCAGATTAGTATCCGTGATATCTGACCAGTCTGATTCCACCTTGCTCACTTTCACAACTAGATTCCTATGATCATACCTCAATGTATAAGGCAGCGCTTCTAGTTTCACCTTCTTTATTTTTGGTGTTGTCTTTGATGTTCCAGCTGGTTGATTCCTTCGAGCAACCTCTCTTGATGTTCCTGACATCTCTCAAATATCCTACAAGCAAACCTCTAATTAGAACCCGTGCTAACTTTCTGAATCAATTCGCATACAATACCCTTTCTCTATCTCGATCAATTTGCTCAAACGAACTCTGCTATTGCTCTTCGTGCTCTCAGACTTGTAATAATAACAATAATGATCGGCTTTAACCCTTAATAAAGGAAAATATGTGAATTTCTACCTACACCGGAAACCACCATTAATGCATTAAAATGCAGTAAAGGCGGAGTCGAAACTGTAAGAGAACGAACACTGGTCTGTAGTGCAACTTCAGTCAAAAAATGTCAACGACAAAGATGGTGGGGATAGAACTAAAATGGAAACGGGATCTTACATTTATAAAATTTCCAAGCCTTATTCCCATTCCGGCTCCGCGTCCGACAAAACAAAACAAAACAAAAACATAAACAAAAAGTTAAGTAAAAGACCAACCTAATAAAACAAAACACAAAAACTGAGACAAAGCAAAATAAAAAGGTAGTGGAGTTGGGATTGGAATAGATTGTGATTTTGCAAATTTTGATAACAACCATCCCAATTCCCACTCCGGTTTCGCTTCCGCTAAAGACCAAAAACAAAGGCAAAGAAAAGACTGTCGGGATAGAACCAAAAACAAGCCTCAAAAGAACTTTCAGAACCTGATTCAACTCCAGTTCTGATTCCGACAGAGAAACCAAAGAAAAACAAAGTATTGGCAAAACTAGACTCCAAACTTTGTTTCAAAAACAACTAAGTACAAAAAAAAACAAAAAAACAAAAACAAATGGGAACCCATTTTGACCAAGGCAAAAGATGGGGTGGTTATGCAAGGCATAACATGAAGGATAGATAAAATCTATTTTATTATTTTGTATCTTTTGCAACATTTTATTTGAATGAAGTGCCTCAGTTATGAAATTTCATGCCTGCATAGTCCTTTAAAGACTCCTTTTGTAATTCATTGTTGTCTCTTATGTCTTTGGACTATCATGGTCTATTCTATCATCTCTATCCATTATGAAAATAGTCCTAAGCTTCATGTAGCAGCCTGATGCTTTATATTCAATTTGATATGCATGAAGCATGATCCCTTTTTCTCTTTAAATTTTGTTATTCTATAGGCATTTAGGGACAGTAAATGATAATGGAAACCATACCCTTGATTCTTTTGATGATGTCTCTTGATGCCTATATATGTAACAATGCTATCATACAGTCATATAGACTTCCCTCCTGGTAGCTATGTAGACTTTGAACAATGCAAATTCTTGACGATGATGCTCCATTTTCTATGTCTATTTCTTTAAGTCTCTTACAAACTATTTATGTACTTCAAAATTTTTTAGAAACAGTTTTGATGACCTAATGCCATGTTCTCCCTTTAGTATAAATGGGCTCAATACCTCATTGAAATACAAATGTGAATGAAAGGTAGAGATAAAACAAAGATGACAAATGCAATTGATGCACTCTTATAATTTTTTTTAATTGTTCTTCTAAATTATGAGCAATAATATGCTTTGCTCAATCTATTTTCATCATGTTGAATTAAAGACTACTTGATGGGCTTCACTTTGTTACAACAGTCCTTGATGACTGTTATGAATATTTATGACTTTCATTTCTAGATAAGAGAGTGTCCTCTTTGATATGTTGGGCTCAACCCTTATGGGAGCCCATTTTTCTCCACATATTCAATGAAAATTGATCATGAACATAATGAACCCGTTCCTACACAGTGAACAAAAATGTTAGATAAAAATAATGCTTCTGATGATTATGAATTCATTTTTCCTTGATGATCTAGTTTTGAATATCCGATGTTTGAATTGATCTGATTGTGTTGGTTGTATCTAATAATGGTTGTAGGATATATTTTTGTGGATGGAAAGTGTGATTAGGCTTATATCTGGAGCTCTAACACCACTCTCTCTAATCTATTGCAGGTTCAATGGACTTTGAAGAATGAGGGGAGCTTAAGGCACTCAAGAGGAGGGTCAGCCCTACAATGAGTCTAGAAGGAAATGATGGATATGACTCTCTTCACATTTTTTTCTCTCTATTTTAATCTTCAAATGTATAGTTTACACTCCATTATTAGATGTAATCAGTTCAATTTGAATAAAATCAATTCAGTTATTCCCATGGCATGTGTGGGACACTTAGACATTTTTTTGGTTTTTAAACACCAAACATAAATGGTTTATGCTATGATGTATCTTTTCCACTTCATGATGAATAAAAATAGCATTACTATGCAACATTTTGATGAATCTTTTGTGTTGTGAATTTTGCATAGTAAATGAATGTCATTTAAGATACTTCATTGCAAATGAACTATCAACATAAAATGAATGTACCTTTCACCTTAAATTTAATCAGTTGTTCTAGCTCTACCAAATTGAGTTGAGGTGAAATTTTGGTAAAAATTGTCTAGGAATTAAAGAGTGATAAAATTTCCTATAGAAATGGACTATTGAACATTCTAGTTTTCCCATGATCTTTTTCTAAAAGTATTCTACATAGATGCAACCAAGCAGAAGGTGATCCATTATTTCTTCTACTTTTCTACATTGATGAGGCCCAATGAATTCAAGCCTCCTCAATCTATCACTAGTGATATTTTTTTATTGAGAAGTTGTCCAAGAAAAAGATCCATCTTTAAATAAGAAATCTTTATGCCAACGTAAGTGTATTGGATATTTTTTCTACACATATTCCATGAGAAAATTTCCCAAATTTACATTTTAGTTCCGTAGCTTGGGTCCACACCACTTGATTAAATCCTCCTTCTTGTAGATGAAATTTTCCTTGCTGCTAACATATCTTCCAGATTCAAACATTTCTCTTCTAGGATGCTCATATCTTGAAGATATCTCCACTTTCAAGTCTTATTTTTTCCACATTGTTTATATGGACATAGTCTCTTAGAAATGGTACCCATGAGGTTTTTAAAATTTCCTTTGTCTCCAAATTCCTTGTTCCTCTTTCAATGTAGGGAACCATTTCCATGAATCTCCCTAAAATAAGGCTCTCTCCCACTTCTTATTTCCCAAGTGATATGTTCCACTATCAAATGCATACAATCTAATATTAGTTCCAAATTATATATTCTTTAAGGGGATTGGAAATGATAAGAATCCTATTTGGATCTATGTTGTTTGGATATTTGTTTTGAAGAAATTTGGCCCATTTTTAGTGAGAGTTGGAATATAAGTTCAAGTATGACAATCTACAAAAGCCAACCCAACTAGCCTCTTTAGGGGAGGAAATATCATCCCAACCAATTAGTAGGAATTTCTTAATTTCTAAGGTGCCTTTCTAGAAAAGGTTTCTCATCTTTTGACCTATTATTATTTATTAAGTATATGGGGATAGCTAAAATAACTATTTTTAATATCAATATTCTCTTGCCTAAGGAAATCAATTTCCCTTTCAAATATCTCATATTTAACATGTAACTTGAGATTAAAGAATCTCATAATCTTGACTTGTAATCTCCAAAAAAAATGATATTTCTACATATTTTATAGGAAATCGGCATACCTTAAATCCTAGTAATAGAGAATTTATTTTCTTCCTCAACATAGTGTTGAAGAAGAAAATTTATGATGTCCTCTAGTTCATTTGTTGATCTGAAGCATGATTGCATTTTCCCATTCTTATATTTTCTATCCTCTTTCAAGAAACACCAAATAGAAGAGTGTCATCAACAAGGTAGTGGTGAGTAATATCATTCATATTTGGAGCCACTTTTATTATCTTCCAACCACCACTTGTACTTTCACCATTTATTGGTCTACCCAATGCTTCTTCCATGATGATGAATAAAAGGGAGAGATGGGATCTCCATATGTTAAGCTCCTAATAGAGGTAAAATATCCTCATGGAATTCCATTTACTAAGATTGATAATCCAAGTGTAAATATGCAGCTTTGGATCCATTCATACCATTCTTTGCAAATTCTAACCTTATCTAAGAAATATATAAAGAATTGTTTGTTTACTCTATCATACATCCTTTTTATATCAAGTTTAATTATCATTATTTCTATTTTCCTCCTTCTAACTATGTGGATTTGTTTATGGGAAATATTTACCCCCTTTGTAATGGATCTTTCTAGTGTAAAACCACTTTTCTCTTTTGAAATAATGTTTAGGTGGAGTCTTTTCAATTGTTTTTTTATGGCCTTAGAGATAATTTTGGAAAATATTTGCATAAACAAAGAGGTATGAAATCATATAATATCTCCACTTGATTCTTCATAGGTATCAATGCAATTAGAGTGCTATTCATATCTTTGAGCAAGGTGGAAATTTTCATTGATTCCTCCATTTCTTAGACCAAATCCTTTCCTAAAATGCCCCATAATTTGTGGAAAGAATAGATAAGGTATACATTTGAGCCCAAGGCTTTATTTGGAGCCATCTAAAATATTTTTTCTTTCACTTCTTCTTCCATGAAGGGTGAATTTAACAACTTATTATTCTCTAGTCCTATGAAGCATGACATCTTTTTGAACACCTCCTCATTTTTTTTCATCTATAGAGAAAAAGTAATTAGCGGGTCATAGTAATTTTCTAATATTAAGAAAATGTCATTCCAATTCTCCACAACTATCCCATAAATATTTCTAATACTTGTGATTTTTAAGAAAATTTTGACCTTCATAGCATTCAAAAAAGATTTAGTGTTCTTGTCACCTTATTGAAACAACATCCTCTCAACTTCTATTTATAAAAGATCTCTTCTCTAGTTAATAACTTAAAATATTTTCCCTTTAGAGATTCAATTCTAATGCATAAGTATTTTTTTATTAATTTCAACCCTAATGATCACCTCATCGAGGGAAAAAAATTCCCTCTTTCTTTTCTTTGGGCATGTTATTAAAATGACATATATTTTGTTCCTTGAGCTTCTCCTTTATGTTACTTAATTTGATCAAATACTTGAAATTTTAGATCCTTTGATCTTTGGGGAATTAGTCCACCATTCTTTAATTATTTCTTCAATTCCAAGACCATGAAGCCACATTTTTTCAAAATTAAAGGGACACCTTGGGGGCTTAGTATCTGGGGAGAATGCTAGTTATAGGGGTAAGTGATATGAACCTACTAGGAGTATAATGGAGGACCCATATGTTGGAAAAATATTTTACCAATTATCCCAATAAAGAATTGGTCAATTCTCTTCTTTTGGACAATATCCTAGAGGTGGTTACAATTAATGAAGTCATTAAAACTTGATAGGGTTTGTGCACATTTAATAATGTCCCCCTTTTTGATGCATCTAGTATTGTGTTAAAATAACCACCTAATATTATAATTTATTTTGATAGATTCTAAATTATTATTATAATTTGGTTCTATACATCTTTCTTCTAAATTGTGCAAGCATAGGACCATATACATTAAATAAAATAAATATAATATTTTATCAACTGTATTTTACCCTTTTTAGTTGTCAACCCATGCTTGATTCTATTTCCTCTAACAAGACCTTGGATGGATTCTAAATAGTTACTAGATTGCTAGATGCTCCCCTTGCAAGAGAAAAAAATCAAATGTTATGAATGCTTATGCTTTTCCATTAGTTTCCTTGATTCTTTGAAAGATATTTTTGTTCCTTGTAAAATTAGAATATGCTTTTCTCAAATCTATTTAGCATTGCTCAGTATATGTCTTTTGATAGGGGCATTGATTCCCATAACATTCTACAGGTTATTAAATTCATGAATCCTCAAGAAGGGTGGCCCCCTTCCCTAATCTCGACTTCATTTTTCTTTTTCCTTTCTCATCAATTCAAGTTTCACTCTATTGGGCTTCCTACCTCTAACACTTTTCTCCCCCACCTTTGGTCTCTTAGTATTTGATTTTTTTTATTCAATCAATTTTTCAACAATAAGTTTTGTACTTCATCTAATTTTGTTGCTGCTTCTTCTTTTGAATGGGCTTCCACCTCTAGCATTTTTAGATCCAAGGGAGTATCTTTTTTATTACCTAAAATGATGGATTTTGTGGCAATGCCACTAGGGTTTAGGATCTAGGGCAACAAAACCCAACATTTACATTCAAGAACAAACCATTGAGATTCCAATGCAAAGGTGATAGAAATCTGGAAAAGGGTGTGTTCGAGGGGATGGAATGATGTAAATAAGGGGTTCAACACAAATTTTAGACTTGGAAAGACAATGGAATGAATGATTAAATGTAAAAACCCTAATTTGATGCAATGCTTCAAACAATGACCTAGAAATTTGCAAGAAAACAACAACAAAATAATAAAAAAATAAAGAGGTGCACCTAGAAAACTAGAGAAGGAAGAATGGAGGTTTGAAACCCTAGAAAATCCATTGTTTAAGCCCACTGGGACTCATTTTCCAAGCTAAGGTGAATCAGTCCAATGTCAAGAAATCTATGTCGGAATAGGTTTATGATAAAAGGGTACTTAGATCTACAAAAATCTCTAACAGAAAACAATAGTGGGACTCATTCACCAATAGTGGCGAACTAGTCCACTTCTAGATTTCTATAAATTCAAAGTTGTATTATGTAGCCCTTGTTCTTCCTTCCTATTCTTG
The DNA here is from genome assembly GCA_007115665.2 of Sequoiadendron giganteum. NCBI lineage: Eukaryota > Viridiplantae > Streptophyta > Pinopsida > Cupressales > Cupressaceae > Sequoiadendron > Sequoiadendron giganteum. Next base: position 133,864,004 of record CM021105.1, on the reverse strand, counting down.
ATTCAGATCCATGTATAAAACTACTAAATTCAACCTATAGGTATTCTCCAAGCTCCTCCAGGGTTTGTTCACTATCTTGACAACTTGAATTTTCTTTGAAAACTTGATGACAACTTTTCCAATCTTGCTCTTTGATAAATCTACAACCTAGACCTGCAAATCACATGCAAAGAGAGGGAAAAATGATTGTGGGGTTAGAGAATGGGGGTTTTCCTTGGTCAAACCCCTTGTTGGTAATTAAACCTTGGAATATAAAGAAAATGGAAAGGAGATTGATGAATGAACAAAAGGTGATGTTGCAACTCACCAAACCTTTGCAATAAAGTGCTTCAATTATGCTTTGAGATGGACACAATGGATTTGGGTCTTGATTCTTGCTTGTAGGAGATAGATATTGAATGCAAATCTTGATTGGATCATGAATTCTACACCACAATTGTAAGCACAAAGACAAACATAAAGGATGTGATCTTTCACATGATGCTTGATCTTGAAGAGTGCTCTTGAAAGCTTGATAATCTTCCCTTGAAAGCCTTGAATGCTCTTGCTCAAATGAATTCTTGAATGCTTAGGAGTGTTAGGATGATAAGATTTCTAGATAGGATTGAAATGAGAGAAAAAACCTTGTATTTATACCCAATTATGTAAGAATTCATGAAAATACAACACTACAAGCCGACATTGGATCTTGGAGAATAAAATCCTGCCAAAGATTTAAATTAAATTTGTTTTTTGAGTTGAGGGGGAATCATTTGCCACCTTGGGTGAATGGGTCCCACCTAAGGGGACCCATTCACCCAGAATGGTGAATGAGTCCCACCTTAGGAATTTGAGGTGGGTTTTGGGGGATTTGATGTTTTGAATGCCATTTGTCGGGATTATCCTCAAAAATACACCAAATTAAGGATTGTGTATACAAAAAGGGGCCAATTAAAGCATAAGAGAGCCCAATTAGTGATGAAATTCCTAGAGGAATGTGAAATTGTATTACAACACTTTACAACACACCAAATAAGGAAAGGCTAAGAGAAATTATGATGAAAAGAGTGTTAATTATGCTTAGAAATCCTAGAAAAGTGTGAAAGTGTATTACAACACTTTACAACACCTTTAAAAGGAATCATTAAAGTACATTAGTTCACAAGGGCCCAAGACCTAATGTGAATGTGTTATCCACATTACAACACTAAATTGAGGCCAAATTGAGCCAAAATCTGCAAGAAGGAGATAAACAAGCATGAAAAACATTAAAGACCCTTTTTTCGACGTTACATTTAGCCCCCACTTTAGTGAGAGGATGAACCTATTTAAAATTCACACTAAAGTAGCCAAACACGCATCAAGGGAGGGTTACAATGTACTCATGCTAGCAATATGAGATGGCAACTATCAAGAGGGATGATTAAGCCCCCAGGATCAAGATGTCATGACAAACCAACATAAGTAAAAAGGAACACCCATGAAAATGATAAAAGGAATAGAGATAAGGCCAATCATACAATTTCAAAGACAAGAAAGATAAATGAAGGAGAAAGCTAGAACAATCTTTGACCATTTGTCCAACGTGATGCGGATTAGATCTAAGCTATTTTTCTGATAAAAATGCATACTCACTTTGAGGTGACGAAGCTCATGGTTGTCCACTGGGTGAGAAGTCTTAAAAGGATGAGAAACATACACTCATGGATGGTATGTACTCACACACACACAAGTGGCTATGGAGAAAGTCATGCCACTTGTTGGGCTTCCCACTCAAACCATACCAAAGTTATACCTCCTAATAACTTTAATAAGGCACTAGAAAAAGAGATGATTCAGTTTTCGAGCTTCATGAGACAAGAAAAACCTCGTATGCTTGGAGCTCATGGAAAAATAGGATGGGTCCACAAGTGTGCAAGCTGTGTTATCCAAGATGGCCATAGATGCAACATAGGAAATAGGAAATGTTCAAAGGAGTCTTTCTTAGTTCATACAAGGTCTTTAACTTAGGGCACATTGTGTCTAATGTCTCCAAGAGAGGACTAGTCAAAGAATAGAATATTCACAACTTAGGGGATGTAGTGTGTTGCATCAAGCCATTAAGAGGAATATAATATGCTAAGAGAGATCATGCTCATGAAGGACATCACACCCAATGTCATCCACAAAGAAAAAAATGCATCATATGAAGTAAGAAGGCTGCACTAAGAACCATGAAAAGGAAAAATACAAAAGAAATAATGCTAATGTATGCCCCCACTTTAAAGGAATTGCTAAAAACCATGTTGTGAGTAATTACTTTAAAGTAGAAAATGAAAAAAATGCTAACAAGAAAAAATACATGAGAGCCAACTTGGAAATCCCTATATCAAGTCATATGTTTATGAGTAAGGCTGTGTCATGCAAGAGAGAAAAAGAAAACAAAGAGGGGTTTCCCCCAAAAGGAAAACACCAAACACATAAGGGATCTGTGGATTTTGTGTCAGCATGTTCTTTGCTGCAATGTTGTGTAAGGAGAGCTCAAAATTGTCATCATCCCTCAAATACACATAGAACTGGAAGAATGACACAAAGAGAGCGAAAACAAAGAGAAAAACCTTTTGGGTCAACATGGAAGAGACATAGGGTGTCTTGATGCCTTACGTCATCCCTAGAAGGAAAACACAAGAAAAAGAAAGATAAAGATGAAATGAAAAATGAAAAAGAAGAGAAATCATTTTGGGTCAATATGAAGGAGACATGAATGTCTCAATGACTTGCATCATCCCCAGAAGGAAAACACAAGAAAAAGAAAGATAAAGATGAAAATTTGAAAGTGATTCATGACATAGAGAAGAATGAAGGTACAAATAGAGAAATGTGACAAAGAGAGAGAAAATAAAATGCTACGGGGGATCACATTACACACATGTGCAATCACACAAAAGAAAAATGAAAAAGAAATAATGCGAAAATTCTAGTAAGGAAAATGTGAGTCAACCTATGAGCAAGTCATCCACCTCCTAATCATGTCCTGTGTAAATCAAAGGTGGGTGGCTAGCCAAAGGGACAAGAGTAAGTTCCAAAGTAGGAGAAGCTCTAGGTTCAGAAGATTTGTCATTTAAGCTCATAGAAGAGGAAAGTAATGTGTTCAGTTCATTATGAACCTCTTTATCAATTCTGACATCCTCATCATCATCATCTAAGTTGATCACAATAGGAGGTTGAAGGATAATACCCATAGAATATTTCAATTCTTTTTGTGGATGATTCATAGAGATTTATTACTGTGACTAGGGAGGAAGAACGTTATGTGTTGCTTCAGTCAGGTTTTGATAGTGATTTTATTTTAACTCATCAAGGAAGTTGTGAGCAAGGGAACAACGTCTATGTCTATGCTCCCTAGCACCTCTATTTATTTTAGTTTTTTTTCAAGTTGTATAGGAGTGGGTTGATCAACCATAGGTTGCTTTTCTTCCCTAGGGGGAGGAACAGAAGGAACCAAAAGGGGTTGTTCAACCTCTTTCTCTTTGAATTTGTAAACTTGTTTTATTCTTGGAGGTGTGGCAGAATTTGTTTCATTGTTTCTTGGTTGCTTGTAAGAGGTCGGTAAGGTTTTTGTTTTAGGTTGGTCTTGGTTGTTTTGGTCTTGTTTAGGTTTAAGCATGGTTTCATCAAGGATAGTAGGCTCGGAGGTGGATGGGGACATGTTTCAAAGAGATAACTCGATTATCTTCTTTTAATTGAAATTTTGATAGGACAAGAAAAAGAAGTCTTCTCATGGCTTGATAGGTTCCATGGGCTCGGGCCTAAAGGCATCTAGGTAAAATTTTCCTTTAGATGACAAGGGGTTAAAGCCACTATGGTGAATGGTAAATATCTCATTTTCAAAGAGAAACTTCAAGAATTTATGGACAACCAAAGGGATGGATTTCATGGACTGTAGCCATGGGTGGCCAAGCTTCACACAAAATTGGTCTGATTGCGAGATGATGGAGAATGTAACATCTGATGTTTTTGGTCCTATTTGTAACGGTGGTGTGATCAATCCAATTGTAGGGAATGCAAAACCATTGTGTCTTGGTCCATGATCTCAATTTTTCATAATCATTTTGATAGAGCTCATGCAAGAGTAGGAATTCCTTGGTGGTCATGTTCTCTCCATAGGTAGGATCTATTAATATCCCATTAGTTGGCTTATCATAGATATAGTCGGCTATGTAAAGAGGACCATTGGGAAAATGTTTAAGTATATCCTTAGAAGAGAAATAAATATCAAGAGGACTCTTAGTTCAACCCTTACGAGGGATGATGTCTATCACCCCTATTATTTCATCAATAGGATTGACATTAATAGAATTATTTGGAACATAATCAGTGTGTTCATCATCTGTATTGACATTCATCACATCATTCTTAACAAATGAGATACTATGTTTTGGCATGGGATTGGTAACAATTTGGAAATCTATGTTTGGAGGGGCAAAAAACTTATTGCCTTGATCACTACTACTTGCAATAGATAGACAGTCAGAATCAATGAGGTCTTGCACAAGATGTTTAAGATGCTTACAATGTTTCGTGTCATGTCCATTTTGTCAATGAAAATGGAAATAAGCATTTGATTTAAATTTTGGAGGTAAAGGATTATTAGGGTCAAGTTTTCTAATGGGAGGTAAGGTAATCATTTGTTGTCTCAAGAGTTGGTACATGGTATTATGAAGGGTGTTGGGTAAGGGAGTGAATTGTCTTTCTGGATCTCCATAACTAAAGGGAACTATGGTTTTGACAACAACAACTTGGTTATGGATATTTGAGTTTTCTATTGAGGAGGGTTGAACTAAAGGAACCCTTTATTTTGTTTTCTAAAGGGTTGGGAATTATTTTGGTGTACATTCTTAGATCTTTCAATTTGGCTATAAGTGGACATTGTATCGTGACTAGAAACCAAATTTTGGTAATCACGGAGATCAGTACAAAAGTGCATGAAGGATGGGAATTTCATCATGGTCAACTTATCTTGGATTTTGTTTTACAAGTTTTCTATAAACATATTTTGAAGGTGTGAGTCATGGATTTCGACATTGAATTGGGAATAAAGCGATTGATAGTGGGAGATAAAGTTAGATATCTTTTATTCCTCTTTTTTCTTACATCTCATCAAGTCAGATAAGGTTAGCTTAGGTGTCATCTACACTTGAAAATGATTTATAAATTCCTCAAAAATTTCATGAAATGAACAAATTGAGTTATTCGATAAAGAAGAGAACCACTCCAAGGAAGTGTCTTTCAAGGTCCTAGGAAAGAGTTTTTCCAAAAGTTTATCATCAAGGACAAATTCACTACATAGGGTAGTGTATGCATTCACATGGTTAGAAGGATCTCCCTTCCCTCCATATTTCTCGAATCTAAGCATCTCTACACCTTGTGGCATCGGTGTACATAGTATCTCCAAGGATAATGGACTACTCTTGATGTAATATGTGGGTGGACCATTTTGATTTTGGTTGATGGTGAAAATTATTTTTGAAGAGATGACATGGTTTGGAAAAGTTGTATGAGAGGGTCATTGCTTGTGTTGTGAGATGGAAATGAAAGTGGTGATGGAGTGTATGTGTTTGTGGAACAAGTGAATGGAATTCTTATAGGTTGTAAGGTAGTAGGAGCTATAACATGCAATGCCACATAGGAATTAGGGATGCTAGCTGGAATACCCAGGGAAGGAATCACATTACTAACTTGTTGCATTGTCATGACTTGAGGATGGGTGGATGTAGGAATTGATGGTATTATTGTGGGAGGAGGAATTTGATTTCCTCCTTGGCTTGAAGCATTTTTTGTGGGCAAGGGGCAACTAGTAGTTGAGGGAAGATGCTTGCCAAATATTTGCACTATGTTTTTCACAAGATCAAGACCATCTTCAGTGTCAAGCATATGGTAAATATTTTCAATTGTAAGAATTGAAGTGGTTGAAATGTATTCAAGGATAATTTGATGTTGTAAGTTCACTAGGTCTTCATGAGTGTGATTTTTTTTTTTTTACGGAATGCTATCATTATTTGGTTCAACTTGCATGCTACTTGAAGGCAAAGAGTTACCTAGGGTATTATCCATGCCTAGTGTACTATTTTCAATACTAGGAGTGGAAGATCTAGATAACCCAATATCCACAACGATTGTGCTATCATAGGATGATATGAGTCTCAAACTTCTTCTCAGTATGGTATTAGCAATAGGACACCAAACACTCATGTAAAAGCTACTAAATGCAGGGTGGGTGCAAATGCAATGTAAACTAATAATAATGAAATGCTTGTAACTAAAATTTTGGAAAGTAAAACTGAAATGTAGAAGCAACAAACAAAAAATAAAAAAACTAACTATAAATGACATAAAATGCAATGAAAAATATGCAAAGGAATTGATTCACCCAAGGTAGCGAATGAGTCCAGGTACAGATTTGTTTGAGTTTTTTTTGAATTTTTGAATTGATTTTTATGATTTTAATGTTTTTTGATGCAAATATAAGATGCACATGCAAAATTTAATTAATTTTTAATGAAATTAAATGCAATAATGCAAGCTAAATGATCTTTTCACTAATGCAAAAATGGAAACCCTAGAATGCAAATTAAGTAATGCAAAACCTAAAGCAATGTTAATGCAAGCTAAATCTAGGATGTAAATGTGTGCTTCAAATCAAAATTAAAAATGGTCTCAATGCAAGTTCACCAAAATGAAAAAATGAATTTTGTGGCACTGTCACTAGGATTTAGGACCTAGGGCAACAAAATCCAACATTTACATTCAAGAGAAAACCCTTGAGATTCCAATGCAAAGGTGATTGAAATATGGAAAAGGGTGTGTTCTAGGGGATGTAATGATGTAAGTAAGGGGTTCACCACCAAGTTTATATTTGGAAATACAATGGAATGAATGATGAAATGAAAAATCCCTAATTTGATGCAATGCTTCAAAGAATCACCTAGAAATGCAAGCAAACAACAACAAAAAACTGCAAAACTGAAGAGGTGCACCTAGGAAATTGGAGAAGACAGAATGGAGGCTTGAAACCCTAGAAAATCCACTATTTAAGCCCACTAGGACTCATTCACCAAGTTGAGAAAATCATTCCAGTGTCCGAAAATGTGTGCCAGAACAGGTTTTAGAAAAAAGGGTACTCAGATCTACAAAAATCTCTAACATGCAACAATAGTGGGACTCATTCGCCAATAGTGGTGAATTACTCCACTTTTGGATTTCTAGAAATTCAAAGTTGTATTCTATAGCCCTTGGTCTGCTTTGTTGTTCCCAATTTAGATTTGGGTATGAATTTGCTAAATTCAATCTATAGGTCTTCTCCAAGCTCCTCCAAGGTTTGTTCACTATCTTGACAACTTGATGAATTTTTTTCCAATCTTTCTCTTTGATAAATCTACAACCTAGACCTAGAAATCATATGCAAAGAGAGGAAAAAATGGTTGTGGGGCTTTAGAATGGGGGTTTGCCTTGGCCAAACCCCTTGTTGGTAATTAAACCTTGGAATAGAAAGCAAATGGAAAGGAGATTGATCAATGAACAAAAGGTGATGTTGCAACTCACCAAACCCTTGCAATAAAGTGTTGAAATTATGGTTTCAGATGGCCACAATGGATGTGGTTCTTGATTCTTTCTTGTAGGAGATAGATCTTGAATGCAAAGCTTTCTTGGATCATGAACTCTACACCACAATTGTAAGCACAAAGACAAACATAAAGGATGTGATATTTGACATGATGATTGATCTTGAAGAGTGTTCTTGAAAGCTTGATAATTTTCCCTTGAAAACCTTGAATGCTCTTGCTCAAATGAATGCTTGAATGTTTAGGAGTGCTAGGATGATAAGATTGCTAGATAGGATTAAAATGAGAGAAAGAACCTTGTATTTATACCCAATTCTACAAGAATTCCTAAAAATACAACACTACAAGCTAACATTGGATCTTGGAGAATAAAATCCCATCAAAGATTTAAATTAAATTTGATTCTTGAGTTGAGGGGAACTCATTTGCCACCTTGGGTGAATGGTTCCCACCTAAGGGGACTCATTTGCCACCTTGGGTGAATGGTTCCCACCTAAGGGGACTCATTCACCTAGAATGGCGAATGAGTCCCACCTTAGGGATTTGAGCTGGGTTTTTGGGGATTTGATGTTTTAAATGTCATTTGTCGGGATTATCCTAAAAAATACACCAAAAGAAAGCTTGTGGATGCAAAAATGGGTCAATTAAATCATAAGAGAGCCCAATTATTGATGGCAAGCCTAGAGGTATGTGAAAGTGTATTACAACACTTTACAACACACCAAATAAGACAAGGCTAAGAGAAATTATGATGAAAAGAGTGTTAATTATGATTAGAAATCCTAGAAAAGTGTGAGTGTATGACAACACTTTACAACACCTTTACAAGGCATCATTAAAGTACATTAGTTCACAAGGTCCTAAGACCTAATGTGAATGTGTTATCCACATTGCAAGACTAAATTGAGGCCAAACTGAGCCAAAATTTGCAAGAAGGAGCTAAACAAGCATGGAAAAGACTAAGGACCCTTTTTTCGATGTTACATTACCAAGAATAATTCCTTTTTTTTCTAATTCCATTTCAAATGTTGTTTTATTTTTGAAACTATCCCCTAGAAGCATCACTCTAAGAGGACATTCTTCTACTTTTGGGCATAATTAATTTTTTTCTTATTTTTATTTCCTTTTGGGATAAATTTCCTTAGTGTCCATGGGGTCCCCTTTCTCAAGAGGTAATTTTTCCTTATTAACATGTGTCTCCTTATTCTCCTCTACCCCCCCTTTGTGTTTTCTATTTTAAAAGCATTCCTCCATAGAGTGTTTGAGGAGTTGGAAACAGTTGCATTGTATTTGAGTTTTTTCAACCTCAACTTTTTGTTGCTAGATCCCTAAATTTGATCTGATCTAAATCTCCTCTAGGATTGGGCATTTAAGGTTGATAATTGCATAGGTTTTGGCATACCTCTTAAATTATCCTTCTTTTTTTCATTTGACTTAATAAATGCGTCTATATTTTCCCCAATTAGAGAAAGAATGTTTGGATCCCAATATTCCATAGTCATAGTATGAAATAATAGCCACATAGGTGCATCAAAATCCAATGTGTTAATGCATTAATTTTTTTTTCCCAATCCTTCATGTAGAAACCTATTCCATCCATTAAATATGGTCTCTAACTTAATATTTCCTCCTTTTCCTTTGTAGGGCATTCCATCATGACTTTTTTTTTTTACATCAACTTCAATATGATCTCTTTCCACCACTATTTTTGGAACCAATTGTAAAATTCGATATTGGATAGCTAGTGCCCCACCCATTTTAAAAAGAAGTCCTTAGTGCTCAAGTGAGAGACACTGGGCTCTTTAAAACCTCACTATTTATGAAAAATAAATGCATTTTCTATGAGGTTTAGGGAGAACTAAGATTTTATTCACACTTGTGTTAGGAGTTTTCTCTTTTGGAATCCACTTCATTCATTTTCCTTGAGATCAATTCAATAGATCCTAGAATCTTTAATCCATCTTAGGGCCACTCCATGTTCCTCCATTTCTTAATTTGTGATTGATCATATGAGGCCTTGAATCCCATCGACTTCTCCAAGAAAATCATCTTCTTTCTTCTTTGAATTCTCTCTTCCACTCCACTATTTTAAATCGTACTTTCATAAATAAAATTCGACTGCAAGCCATTTTCTTCCATTTAAATACTTATATATTTTTATGCATTACAAAATTAAATTTATTCTATATATATTCTAACTTTGATGTAAATTAATTTAATTTTTCATAAATATTATTAATTTATTTTATATTTCTATATATATTTAAACTATATAAACTTAGTTTAACCTATAATATATGTAAATAATCATGTTTTCCAATATGAAACTGGAATCTTTATTATTTTTCTTTATCTTTCAATTCAAAACTTATTGAATTGCACTTTTCATGACCTCCATTTAAGATAACTAGAATTTATCACCTATGAATCATGTATATCCCAAGAAAAAGTATATTCCAAAGCTGATTGCATGATTGGAAGGTATAAAAGGATTCCATTTAACCTAAATTTCAATGAAAATGTCAAATGTTCATGTTATTAGGAATTTGACAAACTTCTAAGCGTTTGAGGTTGACTGTTCGATCTGATCTTTGATAAGACCAGCTAAACCATTCCATTGGGTAAATAAATGGATATAAAGAAATAAAGTTCAAACAATAATACTAAATTTAGTTTTCAATCTTCATCAAGGCAACAAGCTGGGTTGGTAGATGATGTATAATCGAATCTAATAAGATTTTATATATAGAGAGAGAGAGATTTGAAAGCTACAGATTAGGGATTCAGATTCAGAAACGTGCATGCAGAGTCAAAGCACATGTCTATGAGATTACTGAAATCCTGTTAAGAACACACAATTTACTCCTAAACAATAAAGAGTATAAAGTATGAAACAGCTGTAAGAAACGTAGCTTTTTCAGTATATTTCTTATAAGACAGAAAACTATATAAAAAGGTTTCAAAACATACGTCTTCTCATGCAACTTGCATGATGTAATGAAAAGTAGTTTATTATTGGCATTTTAAAAGGAGCCATTTCTTGGGAAATAAAATAAGTGCAACAAATCTTGGATGTTTATCCCACTATCTTTTTGCTGTCTTACGTTTTGTTCTTATTAAGTGTTTAGATATAATAAATAAATATCATGCAGATCCATTGCCATCCAATACTCTAAGCTTTTTTGTTAAGCTGATTAGATTGCTTCATAATTTACTCCAATATGTTTTGTCTTGTAATTATATTGATAGTTTGCAACGACAATGATTTGCCCCACATAAAATAAACATTTGAGAGGCCTTGGAACCTTGAAACCTTACTATATTAGCATATTTAAATAGATTTTATATTTATAAATGTCCCAGGGATGATTAGATTGATATAATATGCATGGCTTATTAACTTGGCTATAATAATGTACCCCTTATGTTTCTTGACTTGGAAGAAGGTTTTTTGTTTTTTTTGTTTTTTTTTTGGGGGACTTATAGTGCCTATTATAGTAAAGTAATTATTGTGGTTGAAAAGTGCTTAGTCTATTTTAGAGCTCTTTATTTAGAAATATTAAAAAAAATTATTGAAGTTTGAATTTGGATTTGAACAATAAGAATTTTCGGTTTTAATATCAATTTTTTTAATGATTTTCTTTTATTTGAATATAAACATATCAATATATTAGTAATAATTTTGTATTAAATAATTTTTAGATTTTTATTAGTTAAATGAATGAACATCTTAGTACAATCTTTATCTTATTCGATACAAATTTTCTAAGGCATAAAGTGTAGAGAGAGTTCAATGTGCACTTCATAAAGCTTGAGCACATGTATTGCATGGAACTTCAAGTGTTCATGTACCATTCCATACCTAGATCTCCTTCATTAAATGTCATATTAGCAAAGTCTACAAAATACAATATTAACATATAGGTTATTTACCGGTATTGGTAGTTGAGGTTACAAAATTGATAGTGTGGATACATTGTCTATTTATTAATACCTACAGTAGTGTAAAATTCTTATAAATGGTAAGATATTTTTAAAATAGAAAAGTTTAGTTGAGACTCCCACCCTTGAAGAATTAAAGGTGCACTTTCTTCTAATCTTCACTCACTCATTATTTCAAGTTTAAATTTCTTAGATATGGCTATATTGATTGACCATAAGTTAGGTATGCATAGAGTAGCATTGACTTGTGCTAGTTTAAGCACAAACAAGTCCTAGCATCAGAGAATTGGCATAGCAAGCTTATATGGTTCTTGGAGACACCAAAAAGTATAATTCATTTGAATGGACACTGACATTAAACCTTGAATCTTGATTATTTATCCAAAAGAGGATTATATGGACCTTGAACTTATTGTTTGTGTAAAATGGAGAATAATCAATTAATGAGTTGTTACTGCATTGCTCTTTTTTTAGCATCTGTATGATGAATATAAAACCTAATGGATTTAGTTTTGGTGTTTCCTAGTTTGATTATAATATTAATTAATAGTTGGTTGCAAGGGATAGAGAACCTAAAATATCTTTGGAGCATAGCAATATTATGTACCTTGTGCAAAATATGACAAGAAAAAATTATGAAAATTGTAAAATAGTTTTTATGATAAATGTTGGACTGTAATTATTGTGTATATATATTATTATTACTCATAAAATCTAATAAAAAAGGTTGAAACTCCTTTCTCAAGCTTTGAAATTAAGGTGATTAATATTTCGTGGTTTACAACATCATGTTCCATTCAAGGGATATGAAAGGAGATATCAAACAATGAGAAATCAACAAATTTAGTGCATCATAAAATAGTGAAACATAATAACCTCCTCTTCTAGTTGGATTCATACAATTAAATTTTGGTTGGGCTTCTTCAATTAACCTAGGAATGGTGAGTGGGGTCTTCCCTCCTAGGAATTGTAAATGTATTCTAGATTATGGAGGCTCATTATTTTTTGAATCAATACTAACAATGATGTAGAACAGGGAGCATTTATTGGTTGCTTTAGAGTAGTAGATTCCTAAAATCAGAATTATCTTGTTTTTGAAGGAAATCCTATGGTGGTGGAAAATGCCCTTATTCAAGGGAGAATTTGAAATTACAATTATAACCAATATGAAGATTATTTTTAATAAATTCAAGGAAAAATATGATTTAATTACATTTTCTCATTCTAAGTGTAATCTAAACTTAGTGGCCATTATTTTGGAAAATGTTGCTAATAACAAAGAAATAATAATGATAATTCACAATCATATTCTTAGCACTTGCAAGGATTTAGAGAGTTCTCTATTATTTTATCCTTCTTGGCATGGAAGATACTTCTATATTCTCATAAGAAACCTCTCTAGTTGGCTATTTTTCCTTTGATGGTATGTGGCTTAATAAGTGGATGTTGACAGTGAATTTGGAAGGATGAGATATTTGTATCACATTAGAAATATTATTTGTGAATTTGATGATCAAATATTTGATAATAATTAAATGCAACAATGGTGAATATTTTTGGGAAATGTAGAGGATTGCTAGTTGTATCCAATGTGTAGTCTTTTTGGTTTATATGCTTACTGTAAGTTACATTACAATAGTGATGCATAGAACGGAGGACAATTGAAGAGTAGAGAAAGAAAAGGATCCTTTCCATTGAAGTTCTATTTTAGATAAAATGTTGTAAATTATCTTATTCAACTAGTTGAGTGTGGCCTTAGGGCTTGTGAATGGTGTTCTAATTGAGTATGGCCTGATAGTCAATAATATGTTGAAAGTAACAATTCAAGATGAATTTATTATTAATATTAATTTTTATATTCAACATGTGGCCTTAATATTGGCTTTATAACTCTTTTTTTGACCTTGGGAAATGATAATGCTAAAAAACTAAGATGTAATATGGTATTTGAAACATGCGTCAATAAAAAGTGAGGAGGGTGATATATCAATGTCTCATTTGGCTCAAAAATATGGTTTTAAAGGAGAAATAATTTAGGAATTAATAAGAAAAGTAAGATTTTTCAACTCTTATTATAATTATATAAATAAATTTCATTATATTCTATGCATAAATCATCATCATGGTGTTTCAGAACTTGATAGTTATTTCATGATATACCAATATTCTCTACCAATACTACTAATAGGTCCCATTGTTAGCATGAGGCATATCATAGTATTTTGTTCCCTTTGCTAGTTGGGTCCCATAAGGGTAGGATTGTGTCCAATAAGGAGAAATGGGTTCATAAAGTTCTTGAAGATGGTGATTAAGTAACTATCTCAACATCATATTTTCAATTTGATTATGTGGGTAGTGATTAAAAAATATGATGTTGATATACTTACTTAGTGTTATTCATTCATTTATTTAATTTTGTCTATTATTAATAGATTTTATAAAAGAGATAAACTAACTTATGAATTCAATTATTATTCTAATTTAATTGTTTTAAATGTGTAAGTCTATAATTAAGTTTCGGGAAATAAATGGTTTTATTTATTGTTTTTACAAAAGAAAAAATAAATGGATTCATATCCTTAGATGTTGCGAATTTTTAATAGTATTATTTTAAAGAAAATTTTATTAGTTAATTTTCTTATGTTTTATTATTATATTTGTGTTCATGAATGTAATAATAATATTTAAATATAAATTTTAATAAGTAATTGAAATTAAATATATTATTTTTTCCATGTAAAAGTGGCTAAGACATTGAAATTTTATTATAAAAAAGTAGGTTACATTGTAAGATATAACACTCAATCTTGTCTATAGAAGAGCCCAGATTTAGAACAAAATTTGTTTTTCATACTATAAATCCCAACTAGATATGGTAAACCCAAAAAGGAGATAGAGTAACCAACCACTAACCCCCAATCTAGGACATGCTAGACAAGTATGCAGAGCTCATGACAACAAAATGAGCGAATAAAGCCTTCCTAAGGGTCTTCCACCATGGAAGGAGAGCTAGCCTCATAATGAGATGAAGGCAATGGATTATACATATTAAAATATTTCTCATTATTTTTGATGAAGGCAAAAGCTTGCTTTGAGGAATTTGATCTTGCTACGATGTCAAACAAGAAGTGAAGAGCAAGGAATCTATCAACTCTAGCTGCTAGGATTTTTGGTGTAACCTTTTCATGCAATTTGTTGCAATCGAATAGTCCTTTCAAAATAATCACAAGTGATGCCAAACCTTAGAATAACCAACAATTCTCCACAAAAACCATTATTAATCAAATCATTATGAGAAATAAAGTCCCCAATAGGAAAAATACCTGAATCAAAATGATAATTATCCAAAGCTTGACGAAGTTCCAAATCAGAAAGAAAACTTTGTTGAGAAAATCTTGCAGCAAGGACCATGACCAACTCAAGGTCCAAAAGAATGTCCATGCAAATAGTAAGAAAATGAGAGAGCACTTCATGAAAGGTGGAATTACTATTATCTCATAGCTAGTGGGAACCCACCACCTTTTTGCAGGCCAAAAAAGTATCTACATCATGCAAACAAGAAAATTTACCCAATTTTTCAAGATCATATGGATGAGGGTCACTATATTCTTTCCCTTTTGGGAGGAGCAAGATTCTATACCAATCGCCACCAAAATGGAAATTTAAATTATTTTAGTTAGTTATCCTCCTACATTTTTAAGAGAGAAAAATAGAAAAAGAAAAACTATTATTATGATAGCACAAATTGAAGAAAGGAATTTATTTATTATTCAATATTATATTCATAAAGAAGAAAATTAGAGAATAGTAGGTCAAAGGATGATAATTGGGCTATTTCGTTTCCAAATTAGACTCAATATTTTTGTTTGATTCTTATTCAATATTGTACATCTATGAAAATGAATGTGAGGTAGGATTTTTTCATGAAAGGATTTAGAAAGAACTTTCATTTTTATAAAATGAATGAAAATATAATTATGTTGTTAAAGAATGGAATTGTTTAAGAAAATTATATTTTACTTTATTTCTTAAAAATATAATTGGTCAAATAAAAAAGATTTAATATTGGATTAGAGAATGAATAAAATCATATCTGTAAAAATTAATTATCATAGGATGAACTTCCCATTACTTTTGAAAGAAGAAACCTAAATAAAATTAATAAGACCATGAGATTTATGAATTTGGTATTTATATTTGAATTAGGATTGAAATATAAATGTTTAGAATAATCATTTTATATTTCGACTCACTTTTTATTTGTAACTCTTAGTTTTGGGTTCAAAAATATTAAAATAGGAAAATTTTAAATTAGTTTGGGATTATTATTAAAAAATTTACTTAGATCTTATGGGGATCTTTCAATATTAACAATTATTTAATTTTTTTGTGACTATAATTTATTTAACATTTTTTAATAGAATGAATTTGATGATTATATTCATACTTAGAGTGAAGTAGGATTGAAAACATGAATGGTAGCTAGTGGTCTAAAAGGCTTTTTCTGATGAACTCTTAAATTAATATTGGATCCTTATTTGAATTTTAAGATTCAAATGAAGAATAAATCTACATTCTTAAAATTCTAATATATATTTTTGGTTATTTTTTGGTGTATACATTGTAAAAAAAAAAATTATTCCTTGATAATCCTTATAGAAATCAATATTTTTAGAAATCTTTATTTTAAGTTAATTCAAATTATAATCCATGAAAATTTTACTATTAATGGAACATAATGCAAACACACTATAATTTTCAAGGTGCACTATAGTTTTGAAATTTCAAAAGCATTAAAAAATCTGATAACTATTTAGAAAGTGTATTATAGCCCAAAAATTGTACTTTAGTTTTAGTTATCAAAGGTTTCTAAGAGCTATGATATATACTAAGATGTATTTTTATTTATTAATTTATTCTTAGGAAAGAAAAATACCATGTATATTAATTTATGTGAGTTGCTTTCATGTAGAGAAGCTAGGAAGCATCTCCTACTTGATTACAAATGATTCTAATAGATGTTGTTATTAGAATATCTCTAATTATGAGTTTAACCTAATATATTATGTGGCATATCATTTATGAAATATTAATCCAAAGTGTATTACATCCATAACTATACCTTTTGGTATTTTTTTATAAGTTAAGCAACATTTATAGGGTGTTGTATCCCTTACACGAAGAGCCTGCAGGGCCAAAAAGGAACCAAGTTCAATAGACCATTATATAAACCATACTAGAAATAGCATAAAAAGGACACAAACACTACAAACTAACAATAGATAACTAGCAAAAAAGACAGACCTAACCACTAATCTGCAACACTTTCCCATTTTTGAATGAGGATATTTAAAACATCATCCTCAATCTAGTTGGGTCCTTCTCCCTCAGTATTCCCATCTGCATCCTCCTTGATGACATCAAAAGTGTGACAAAAGATCTGTGAATTATTTTAATAGTGAAACGACCTAGCCTATTGAATTTCCTTTCAAGTTTTACCACCTACTCAAGTAGCTTGTTGATGTCCTCATCCTTGTCATTCTTCCACTAAGTCATCTCCAACTCAATAGCCTTGGGGTCTGAAGAGTGGGTAGTGTTCTCTTTGAGAATTCTATTCATGTCCAAGAAATAGATAGGCCCCTCCACAAATTCCTCTTCCATCTCCTCAACAGTTTCTTTTTTCCATTCAACTTTGCACCAGTCTACTTTGAGTCACTTAAAATATCATCCACCTGGGTCCCTTTCTTTTTCCTTTCTAGTCTATGGGACCTCTTGACACTGGTTTGTTTCATCCCCATATCAATCGTAGAATCCATGATAGTGTCACCTCTAGATTCTTTTTTTGCCGCACCCTCATTGTTAGTGGTCAACAACTCAACCTAACATTTAGTGTCTTTTTTCCCCTTTCTCTTTATCTTAGGTTTTTTTTTGATCTTGGTGGGTTTGTTTTTTAGTTCGCACAAACTAGCCACAACCTTGGACTAGGCCAACCTGACCTCCCCCTTCTTTTTTGATGGGGGTTTATATTTAGGCTCAACATAGGGTTCATTTTTAAGCGGGGGTTTTTTCTCTTAGTACCCACCAAAGTAACAAGGGATGGCTTATTAGCAACAATTTTAGGTAGCTTCAATTCTTCCACAAGAATAAATGAGATGGGTTTATGTGGGCATAGTTCCAAATGGAATTGGTAGAGCCTCTAGATGAGGATCAGGTGTAGAGGCAAGGGAGGCATCAGGCTAGGGTTAAGAGCAATAACTTCATGGGATTCCTTGATCGAATTTTCCAAGGATGTCAAAATAGGAAGAAAGAAAATTTGAGGCTCATTTTATGTCTTAAGTGGCTTAGTAGCAACGAGTTATAAAAATAAAAAACCTTAAATTTGCCTTCTAAAGTAACATTTTTCATGGTAGCAAGGCACACCTTGTCCTAGGGTTTGGGAAACACTTCTCTATTGAAATTTGACTACTTCTTAACTAGTTTATCATTGTCCTTGAAGAAGGAATTGAGGCTCTCGAGGTCCTACATTTTGGTGTGCTTCTTGTCCTTCTTTTCATCGTAAGAAAGGCCCATCATTTTGGAAATCACTTCCTCATCAACCTCAAACGAGATACCACCCATGGTGACTCTCCTTTCCTTCCACTAACCAACAAATTGAGTCGACATTATTTCATCATGGCCCACCAGATTTTATAATAGTGGCACCAATCCCCCTTCCATATAGATATGCCACACAATGGGGTCTCTACAAAAAAAATCATAGTTCTCTAGCTCGGTCTTGACCCTATTTCCACCCATCTTAATCCACAACACAAAAACTAGCCCAAGAAAATAAAGTTAGCCAAAAAATGGACTAGCCACCGGTGGATTTACTTGTCCTTATAACATCATTACCAAGCCACCTAGGGAAAAAATGCATAATTATCGCTTTTAGAATTTCACATGTTACATTAGTCATTCCCAATGAAGATAGTGAAGCCAACACCATGGGGCCATAAACTCTCATTAAGTACAATAAGCCAAGGCAATAAGCCATGATTAAAAATATTAGATAAAAAATATTCGACATGCCAAAAATCTTATTGAAGTTATAGATTTCCCATATCTTTTAGCCACGGGGCCAAATTTTGAATTTCTTATGTCCACTTCATTAAATCTTATGGTCATCATTAAATTGAATAGAAAAAAAATATCCATCAAGTTGGGGATGATCCTTGCCATACATGCATTCCCAAATATTTGATGGGATTTGCAATACATTTGATTAGACAACTCATAAAGGTGACAAACCCCATAGTTCTTTTCATTACTCTTTAAAATCGCCACACCAACTTACTTAGTCCCCATCATGATAGGTCCAAATGTGTAGTGCCATCTATACCCAAAAAAACTAGCATTGTTGGCCATCATTAAATGAATATGTTTCTTTGTTATGCAAGGATTAAACCTTGTATGTTTTTTGGTAGAAACTTAATTCTTTTCCAACATTTGCATAGACTCCAAGAGGAACCCAAGTTGGCCAGGCCATTTTCCACTTGGTTACTCTCATGAAAGGTGTGAGCCAATAAATTCCTTTCCAATTTTAAAATCAACTAGTTTACATCTAGTAGGATATCCCTGATGTTCCATCCTTGAGAACAACCATGATTAACAAAGTCAATCATAGTCAAAGAATCCCCTTCAATGTGCAATTTTTTTATGCCCGGAGTGACAACTAACTCGACACCCTTGAGCAATACTCATGATTCAGTCATCAATGAAGATTGTATTCCTATTCCTCCAACAAACCTAGCCAAAAATTTTCCCTTGCAATCCCTAATAATGCCATTAGTATTGTCCATACCAGAGTTCCCTTTACCTACTTCGCCAAAATTCAATTTGAACCACCCTATTCCCACTAGTTTTTGGAAACAATGTTCCTTCTAGCTAGAGACTTGGAGTTATCAAAGAAGCTGGTCTCCAATTTTATGTTCCATGACATTTCCATTTTGATCTCTCATTTAGTAGGGGTAATTTCCTGGGGTTTCCAAGTGTACATAAATACACTTATAGTAATAAGTCTGGACCCTATGTCAAAAAATTCCTTGGGGCTTCTCTCAATGTCTCTAAAGATCCAATTGTTCCTTTCTTTCCATAGCACCAGCAAAGGATGGGGGGACTTGTCTCCAGATTTCCCTAGGGAGAGGGTGTTGGAAGGGTCTAGTTTGTCCTTCAATAAAGGATTTTAAGTCTCCATTCATGGTCCAATGAGTATCCAGCTTTCTAAAAGCTAGATCCTAAACTTTAGAAGTGAATGGGAAGCGCAACAACAGGTGATCCACCCACTCTTCATTATTTTTGCATTTAAAATGCATTCAGAATCTAGAACCCCCTCTTCCTTAAGTTATCTTGGGTTATGATTCTATTGTGACAAGTCATCCACCAGAAGAAATTTATTTTAGGTGTCAAGTGTCTGTTCCAAACTAGTTTCCATATTCTACTATGAATACCCCTATCTGATAGAAAATTGTAAGCCAGCCTGACAGAGAGATTACCCTTGCTTTCCAAAGTCTAGAATAAATCATCTTGAACAATTGAAATGGGGATTCTGGTTAAAGCAAGTAATTCATGTAAGGAATTGGCCAACCTTTTCAACTCAAGGGAAAAGGGGCAGCACAAACCTACGTCTTTCCATTTTCTGACACCTTGATGACCATGAAGGTAATCATAAAATTCCTATCAAAGAAAAGAAGTGTGAGCTCCATCAGGTTCTTGAAATCAGATAGGGCCAAGGGGGGATTGAACAACTAAGGATCTTCCCAAAAGAGGATGTTGGTTCTGGTTTTAACCCTGAGTGAAGAAGTTTCTTCATCTTGTAGATACTATTCCAAGCCAAGGACCCATGAGGGTGATCATTCAAAATGCACCTAATTAGAGGGAAGTTGCTTAGGTATTTGGAATTCATTATTCTACATCAGTATTTTTATTCCTTAACTGATCCCACCCCACCTTAGCAAAGGCTTTATTTGTAGATTGGACTTTCCTGATACCCAAACCTCCTCCAACTTTAGGAAGGTATACCCTATCCCAACTGACAAGAGAAATCTTATTTTTTTCCTCAGTAATAAACCAGAGGAAAACCCTTTGGATCTTTTCAAAAATTTCAAAAATGTAACTAAGAATTTTGAACATGGAAAGGAAGTACACATGAATCCCTTGAAGCACATCAGTAAGGAGTTTCAACTTACCCACATTTTTTGGCATGACTAAGGATCGAACCTTTCCACTGAGCCAGCTTTTGTTGGTCTTGTTACTACACAATGAGATCCCTGATTACTATGAAGATAGTAATATTATATTAGAAGTAGAAGTAATTGACTTGCATTTCTTATGAGTCATTATTGTCAACATCACTTGTACTCTACTCTAAAATCCAACACATTGAATACATCTCTCAATTTAATATTGGATGAAAATTGTAGATGCACATATGTCAATAAACTCCCATTAGATAGGTCATAGTCCTCTAGATTGGGTGTGGGCTTCAAATGTTGTGAATGCATATGTTACACCATCAATTTAATATGATAAATAATATGTATTAAAATAAATATGGTTTAACATGCCACCATTTCAGTAGATGGAAAATCATCAAATAGGAACATTATTTGTGTATTTTTATGGTTAGTATTTTCTTAAAATTATGCTTAACTTGGGTACATTTAAATTACCATTATGAGATGGCTATTTGTGTGGTATGTGCTTTGTAGTAGGCTTTCATGTGTATTTATTTTTTGTATTCTTTTATATTTTTTTCTTCATGTATTTGAATTATGTGCATTTCCTTATGAATTTAGGCTATGCATATATGTATTATTTGTTTATTGTGTATTTAATTTAATGTTTTCACATTCGTTGGTTGTTGATATATGTATATGATATATTAATTATAATATTTAGATACATATAGTATGGGATGTGTTAGAACCCAAATTTTACATAGAAAATCCTAAGGTCTTTTGCCCATTTGAACCCAATATTTCACTTTTCTTTCATGAAAAATCTTTTCACCACCTTCTACAATGTTAAAATACCTTATGCCACCACCGTTTACCTTTCATAAGTGTTTACCTCTTTACCGTGGCCTTTCACAAAGTGGCTCATGGTATAGCAATGACGGTTAAGAGCAGTCATGATAAATTTTTACCGCTCTACTACGGTCAATCGAAAGCAGGTCGGCAGTTATGCGGTGGAAGCAGTTGGTGGTGAGATAACCAACGTGATATCAGTGAAGACGGTCACCGCATTGCCGTAGGGGGTTAAAACGTAAGCCACGATGACTATGGTAACCATGGGGGGAAGTGGTTAACAGTCACACCACGGTACCGTCGACAATTAGGAGGTAGCCCCATGGTGGCATGGTGGACAGAGGTAAGAGTTAACAGACAAGGCAGTGAGTTGATGACAAGGCAAATGGTTAGAGAACGGTCACCTTGGTACCGTTGATGGTCAAGTCAGTGACTGCAGTGGGCGCTGACCAACGAAAGTGGCGGTCAGTGAGGCGTTACCGCCATACTATGGCTAGCTAAAATGGATGTCACAGTGATGCGGTAAGCAGTGAGCCTAGTAGTAAATACTAGTACTGTGGAACCACCGATAGTTAAGACAAAGACTGTGGTAGCACAAGTAACAGTGAAGTTGACAGTGAATGCCAATCACTGCCATACCGCCAGAGACGGAAGCAAAGCCTGCAGTTGAGTAGTCAAAGTCAAAGCATTGTGGCACCTTAGGAAGGTATAAAGTTGAATGCAATAGAGCGGTGAAGATAATAAAAGCTACAGTAAAGAGAAATTAAAGGACGATCAAAGTATAAAGAAAAATCAAAGACATAACTGTAGTATAAAATATTTTATTTGTTGATAAGGCAACTTAATCAAATATTTTATCTCTGTCAGAGAATGTTAAATGGTTTTACTAGTCAAGTGAAGGGTCACAACCCTTGGGATTTGCAGTATAAGTGTTTTAAAAAATTAGTTAGTGTGGGGGGGAACAACATTAGTTATAATTTTTTGGATTTTTTGCAAAAGTGGAGAACGGGGAATGATATAATGTAAAAGGGTCCTTGTTGAAATAAAATGCAATGGAGAAGACATTGATAAATTGATGAAATTTTTTTGTGTTCAGTTGTTGAGATGTTATAATATTTGTATTTCCTCTTTTGTTGTCTCCAATTAGAAATCTTTAAACCATTTAAATCAAGATATCAAGTATATTCCTCATTGATCATAGTGCATTTTCACTTTGTGTGATTTGATTAACTAGTGTTTGCAAGTTAGAACTAAATTTTTTTAAATAAATCATACTGATTTTGGGACTTTTGTTGGATGATCAAAGAAGAACCTGATAGGAAAACATTCCAGCATAATTTATGCAAGCCATAAACCTGGTGAAATAATATGCCAATCATAGAATTTCATATTTTAAATGTGCCTAACAACTGGAGTTAAGCCAGAGAAGGAAACACACATAATTCATGATTTTTGACTCCATTGCCCATGTGGATAGAAGGCACTGATCTGCCTCAACCTAGAGATAAAATTTCATATCAAACAACTTATTCAAATTCTTTCTTTTGTGCATTAGGAGTACGAGTACTTGTAGTGATTTTCATCTATTCGCTTCCATTTGCCATTGTGGATAGATTTCTCAATCAAGAAATACAATTCAAAATTTGCATCATTCACACAGGTACACCCACCTAGGTCCAACAAAACCTAAAAAGAAGAAGGTTCAATTGCATCAATTGGACTTGTACATTGGCCAAAAGTGTTGTGAGAGCTTGACAACCTCTCATGGTTCAAACCTACATTTTTGAGAACCAACAGGATGTGTGTTATCCTATCTTTAGAAAGAGTATCTTTTTAATGCATATGGCATCACATAACAAGAGAATTCATATTCTAACTTAATAGAGGTTTCTAAAAGATATACTATATACTAGAATGTATGTTAGTTATTAATTTATCTATAAGAAATAACAAAAAATGATATGTTGTGTTTTATTTTCTTATAGAGATGCTACAACAAATATCTTACTGTATTATAGCTAATTCTAGAATATGTGGGTATTGTAATATCTCTTGTTATGAATTTAAATTTATATGAACATGGTTTCATATGTGTAATATTGGTTGGAATTATATTCCATGCTTTAGTACACCTAGTGGTCTTGTTATTAGACTAAGATCATTGGTTATAATGAAGGTACTGGGATTAGATTGTATTTAGATGTCTAGGCTATCTTATGGGTGATTCCATTTAGCATCAATTCTCTACTCCATTATACAACATCACTTAATATGAGTGTATTTTTCTATCCCTTAATCTTATTTACCTTTTCTTTAAATAGCTTATTAAATATATATTTATAGAGGATTATGCATATTAAATAGAGGCTTGATTTTATTTATAATATGGAGGTTTATATTTAAATATATTTTTGTATGTGTATAGCTTAATATCATTTGCCACTTTTTTATATAGATTATCTGATTTTGATATTACTAATTATAATAGATAATATTATAATATAAAAAATTATATAATTTGAATTTATTTTATTTTACTTTAAGTTACATTTTTATATTCTTCGTCATCGCATCCACAATGTTTTTCAAGAATAATATATATTTTACTATTTTAAGTTAATTTTGTAGACACTCAAATTTGTTCTCATAATTGTTGCAATATTCGTCTATTGATTAAATAATCAATTCATTCAATACTTTCTTCTATTCATGCATTTCATCAAATCATTAAGTCAGCTCATGCTCATTCATATCCATTTGCATAAATGATCATATATGTCTCATGGTCATTCACTAACCATTTGCATAAACAATTATTCTCATAATAAATTCATTTTCATAATATCATCTTCATCATAAATCTATTTTCATAATAAATCCATCTTTATATTTCATAATTTACATTTGGAATCCATTTAATCGTCTTATTTAATTATACATAACCCCTTCACCATGCATGCATTTTGTTTAATTACATTATGTGGGATATTTTAATTGGAAAATATTTTATCCCACATTCCCTCTTCAATGCCTCTCCATCCTCAGGGAACACCTATTTAAGTGGGTTTTCCCTCTCATATTCCCTCTCATAAATTTTGTTCACGTAGTTTTCTCACCAATTTTACTCACAAATCTGCATATCTCATACCATCTCTTGTTTTGAATTGCATTTCCCATTCACCATAGCCTCTATCTTGCATTTTGTGCTCACAAAAATATGAGAGCAAATGCATGAAAATATAGATCTTGGTGATAGGGAAACAATGGAGAGTGATTCCTTTTAAAAGCATTTTGTTTTGTTGTTGTAGTTTAGAGGTTTTACATTTTTTGTTTTTTCTTTTAAAATTTGAATGGCTCCATTGAAGTGGGGATGAAATGGTGATTCTCCTTCCATAGAATCATCCATTTTTAGTTGCTCACAATATTTTTTAAAATATATATTTTTTCTATGAATTTATTTTAGTTATTTAAGATTTATTTTTCATTTCATTTAAAAACACAAATAAATTAGTCCTAATAATTTTACAAAAAATTACTAAGATTTCTTTTGTCATAACATAATCTATGTTCACAGTTAACTTTTTTGTTGTGTAATCAGACTCTTAATGCTCTCTTGGTGATGTTGGTGTCTCGTCCTTTAGGCCTTTTTCTATTTTTGGCCAATGTTAAGTCTTAGTTGTGGAATTTTGTGTTAATCTATTTTTGGGTCTAGTGTTTTGTTGGTGTTGTTCTGTTGGTCATCTGGCCCGTTCTTTATTTATGTTTGAGTTCACGGGCCCTTTCCCTTGCTTTTTTAAGAAAAAACATGAATATGTGTTTTAGGTATAAAACTATCCATAATTAAAAAAAATTAAAGAAGATTCATGGCATCTATATTATCATTGGAAAAAATGCAAAATTCAAAAAAGAAAAGAAAATGTTTGCAATTTTTTTTTGTGTTCAAGGTAAAAATTGAAATTTTGAAAGGGGTCAAACACTTCTATAATAAAATAATTCAAGGCATAAAAAATGAGTTGGACATGAATGATGGAACACCCCAAAATAATAAAGTTATAATAAATTAAAATTCTATCTAGGCTACCAAATAAGGAACAATACCTAATTGAGAAGTATAAATTATGAATTTGAACACTATCGTAGACAACTGCACAATCTTAACCCTATTATGTGATTGAGAGGTAGACTTGGGAAGAACTCTCTTCCTTATTTAAAAAATATTCCTTGAAACATAGTTCTCTAGGTCTTCAAACTAATTAGAATAGGGGAGAAACCACCACAAATAGCATGAACATAGGTGCCAAGTATAGGTTCCAAGTAGGGATATGAATGCCTAAATTGAGATTTTGACTATCAAGAACCCTCCATAGGGTGCCAAGTAGGGATATGAATGCCTAAATAGAGATTTTGATTGTCAAGAACCCTCCATAGGAACAAATGAGTGTTACAAAAATATTGAGAAAAATTAAAGAGAAACAAAATTGGATAGTAAAGCAACTAGCTCATGAGCCATGGAAAGCTCACTAGTAGGAACTAATGGAGCAAAGGGATCCATATAAGACTTGATACAAACCAACATAGGTCTCAAAATCACCAATATAGACCTATAAGTATTTGAATCCTTTAAGTTAGATTCAAATCTCTCAAGAAAAATTATAAGTTGGTGGATGGGTGTTTCATCACCGCGTAAGAGAGATCAACTTATGGATAGTAGAAGGACAATCTAAAGAAAATTTCCATATGGAAAAATATGTCTATAGTGAAAGGGGGCACCCTCATAGTTGATTAAAAAAGTCCAAGGTCAAATTTCAACCTACAAGATAATCTACATAGGGAGAGCCTTCACAAGTCAATGTAGATGTAGGAATAAGGTGAGAGAGTAGTTTGTGTTGTCTATGCCAATCTTTGGAAAGTGATCATGAGCATATTCAATATTCTCAAAACTAGAGTTTCACCAAAATTGTAGGGGTAGATAAAGCACTTTGACCCAAATCAATATAATATAAATAAACTAGAATAGAGAATTGAAGGAGTCTAGGGTTGAATTGATAGAGAATGGTGACCCCACATCCAAAATAGTATCCCTATCATTAGAATAATTGAATGCCACTGCAAATATCCCCCTAGGATATGGGTAAATCTCCATCCTAACCTCTAAAATAGGAAGCCAATATTGTAAAATCCAATAATACAAGTTTGGGAGAGAATGCCATAAATGACCAAATCTACATACTAGACCCTTATTAGAGAAAAAAAATATCATTTTCCACCATATCCTATCAAATCACCCTTCTAGAGGTGGATATACCATAGCAAAGAAACAAAATCTTTGTTCAAGGAAGAGAGCTAGAGTATGTCATAGAAGGATTGTGGCTCATAGTTGTAATGTATGAAGAAGGAAAAAGGGTACTTAGGCTACCAGTCAAACCACTATTAGGATTAGACCCACCATGCAGAGTAGATGTAGACAACAAAGGAATAAAGTGTCCTAGCAACTTTTTGTGAAAAGTGTCAACCAACATGAAAAATCCACCATACCAACAAGCATCACCAAATATAATTTAATTTTTTTAAATATAACTTACACATTATTTATATATAAATATAAACCACCCTCTCTTGATACATAAACTTCTATATTTAGATTCATGATTACTCCACACTAAAACATGTTTACAAGATCTATTTTATTATTAAAAACAGTTAAAAATTAAAAAATTAAAACATTTATGTTGTGTAATACACTTACCTATTATATTTGATTGTGACTTTTGAAATTTCCTTTTTACTACTATAATATTTTTTTTTGGTTATTTTTTCTTAAATTTATGTAAATTTATATATACTGTTTGCATTATATTATTCAATCGAAATGCTATTAATATATATTAATTTATTTGTTTTAGGGTTTTAGGTCAATTTGTAATGCATAAATAGTTGTAAAGTAAATTAATTCTTCTACCAGCACTTGGAAAACAGGATTCCGTTTGACCTAAATTGCAATGAAAATGAAAATGGTTTATATTATTAGTAATATTACAAACTTCTGAGCTCGACTATTTGATCTGATATTCGAAAGAAAATCTACAGCATTCAATTGGGCGAACAAATGGATATAAAGAAATCAAGTATTTGTAATGATAAAAGAAAAAATACTAAATTTAGTTTGAGTTGATTGACGCTCTGCCATTAAAATTTAAAGGACCAAATAAGTAAAAGATTATTTACAATCGAATCTAAAGACTATTATATTCATTTCTGTACACACATCTGATTTAAGATTTTCTATATATATATGAAACCTAGAGATTATAGATGTACAGTAAAAGCACAGTCTACGAGACTATTGAAGAACAGTTGAGATCATGCAATCAGTGCTGTACAGTATTGACAAGAGGGAATTCTTAGATACAGATATAACTATTATGAAACATGAAACAGCTGTGAGAAGATCAGCTTTTTTATATAGTGACATAAAAATCAGATAGAAAATCTATAAAACGTTTTAGAATCTTACATCTTCTCATGCCACTTGCATGAGATAATGGAAAGTGATTTAATATGAAATTTCTAAAATAAAATAAGAGCAACAAATCCTGGATGTTTCCACCACTGTCTCTTTGCTGTTTTATATGTTTTCTTCTCAGTAATAATTTATGAGATATAATAAGGAAATATCATGGAGATCCCAACTACCAGTCCATAATTACCATTGTTATGCAATGCACTAATGCCTATTTTGTTAGAGTAGGAATGTAGTCCTATAGTGATTAGACTGCTCTATTGTTTACTCCATTATGTTTTGTCTTGGTATTTATATTGATAGTATGCAAGGACAATGATTTACCCACCAAAAAATACATTTTTACAGTTCTTGGAATCTTAAAACATTTTTATATTAGTATATTTAAATATTTTTATTTATTATTTTGGAATGTATCCTATAGTGATATCATAGAGTTTTGTGTTGTGATTGTATAAATGTAAATAAACACTAAAACATGTATTTAAAATATATATATAAAAGTAATTCTTAAGTAAATAAAGTAAGATTTAAATAGCTCTTCAAAATAATGTAAATAAAGCTTTTAGGAGTAGATTGGATGGTCAAGCCTTTGGAAAACAAGGATGCCAGTCATAGGTTTGATTCATATAGACTCACCTTAAATGGATGTTCAATCAATTTGAATACATTAATGTGTTGTCTTATATTTCTTTCTTTGGAAGTATGCATTTTTTAATTTATTGGCCATTATTTAGAGGGTTGTATAGAGATGGAGTGAGTTTAAATTATTATTATTTTCTATAATTTTTTTTTTGTTTTTTAATAAGATATTACTATATGATGTTTAAATATTAAAACTAGAGAAGAAAATATAAAATTTAAAGAGACAAGAAACTAGAGGTGTTTCATCAAAGTTATCATGAAATGTCATGTCTAGAGGTTGGCCAAGGACCTTAGACTATTGAACCATATGAAACAACCTTACATGAAATTATCATGATAATCAGTGATTTTTCAGTGGTGAATCTTCACCAATTGGCGAATAGTTCATATCCACAAATTGGAATTTGGTGAATATATTATAGCCAGTGAGAGGGCAAAATTGTTTGAATTTTATAAATTATCCATCAAATGTATTTCATTTTTCAATCAACTTTTATTATGAGTCATTTATATTTAATATTTTCACCATAGTAAACTATGCATTTTGAATGGTGATTTTCCTATAATGTCAAATGCATGTATTTATCTATCCACACATTTCCCAATACCAATAAAATTTCACCATATATGAGGCCCACCTCACCAATACCATTAAAATTTAACCATGTGTGAAGAACCATTTCATCAATACCATTAAAATCCCATTGTGTATGAGGGCCCATTTTCCTTGATACAAATATAACTCCATGCTAATCCTAGGCCCACATTCACCTTGAAAATTATAACATATGTGTTTTATCAAGGTCCAATTCTCCAAATATTTATATTTACTATTTTATAATCACATGAGATTCATCAAATTATTTCTACACCATTTAAAAATGACACATAGTTCACCAAATATGGATTGATATAAACATAATTAAACTTTGATTAATCATTTTCATATTTTGTTCAATTTTGAGGTCTTGATTTTGATCATAGGCAAGTTACAACTATAAGAATTACCACATTATTGAGTCGGTGAAAACCTAAAGGTAAATGATGATTTATTTATAGTGTTATAAGATTATTTATCTCTTTTCCATTTTGACTTCATTATTATAGATGATATTGAGTAGAGAGATATCTCAAGCCCAAGAATCTATGTTCTATCATTCCTTAAATAAAATTATTTTTTTTGTAGCTTTTATTTTGTGAGAGATATCGAGAAGGAACACATTTCCTAAAAGTGGTGAAGAGAGGTAATCAAAACACAAAACCATAATGTCATAATTTTGAAATGTTTGTGTTCCATCATATCAAGATGGAGTTACAACATCTGTAATCTCACCATAGATTAACAAAAAGGATATTACCTTAGAAGATGATCAAAATAATTTAATTGAATCAAATGATTGTCTCACTTGCAGATTGTGTTTTGGGGGATACACATGGTAGTTGTAATAAATAAAAATCATTAAGTGATAAGGAAGATGTATATCCTACATAAAGGGGAAAAAAAGTAAAATAAAAAATTGGGTATGAGTGGGATATGAAAATGAATTTTTAGATTGACTGGGTGTTAAAGTACCCATTCATTGAACTAGTGGAGAATGCAAACAAAGATGAACCATGGATATAAATTCCAAGTGTAATATTTGTAGTTGGAAATATGGTAGGAAAAAGAAGTTGTAGCTAAAACTTGACATTGTAGAAAAATATATTACTATTTAATAAAGGAATTTTTTATTATTGTGTTTGGAAATGTGGAGTTGTGTGTTTTGGCTACATGATTGGACCAAATGGTATTAGATTTGGGTGGTTTTTTGGGAATGTGTGCTGCAAGTTGGTTTGCTAGGAGAAATGTGTTGAGGAATGAGATGCATAAAGGTGAGCTATGTGAGTGTGAGTTTTTTGGAGTCGTGTGATCATTGGTATGTAGGAAAAGTGAACCTAGTGTTTAACTAGGGTTACATACCTTTCACTAACATAACCTTAGAATTTAGATCTAGAAAGGACATAATATTGACTTACAACCTAAAAGGTGAGTCAATCAACCCTAGATCTAAATTCTTTGGGGGTTGGATTGATGAAAATGTAATGATGCAACTAAGTAACTATGAGAATGTAGCATTCGAAGATGAATATAGATAAACTAGAAATTAAATACCAAAATTGAAGATAAAAAATGAGCAAAGCAGATATTGATGGGCCTCTAATTTAAATTTGAGCTTGGTTTGGGTGGACAAGGGTTCCCTAGAGTGGGGATTTGAAATAAAAAATTAGCTTTGCAGGCCCTAGGTCCTTGGAATATGGCTTCTTCCTTTTGAATCTCATTGTTGGATCCTTTTCTGTTATTGAGATAGTGAAGTTTATGTATCTTGTCAATTTGAAGGGATTAAATGTACAAATGATAAAATTCTCTTTAATATTCTTCTAATCCTCTTCAAATCTATAACCTACACACAAAAAAGGAGGAGAAAGGTTGTGTCATATAGGGGCTTACCTTTGTCGAACCCCATGTTGGTATTTCTACCTCCACAACGAAAAAAATGATGATAAAGAGAGTGTATCCTTTTAAGGGATAGAGGCTAAATAAAAAATGAACGATGAATTAACACTTTGTTGCAACTCAACACTTAAATCTGATTTCCTTAGTGGACTAAATTCATGCCCATCACCTTCAAGGATTCTTTATTGTTTGACTTTATTTGATTTGAAGAACTAAAAAATTTAGTGCATATAAAAACATTATATAGAATGTGACATGGTGCTTGGATGATGAAATTTTATAAAAATGCTACTAAATCTACCCTTGAATTGCCTTGAATGATTTTTCAAGTATTTTCATTAATATTTTTATTCCCATTCATAAATTTCCTCCTACATGCTCAAAATGAGAGGAAAAGATGCTTAAATATGTATTTTCATTAATAATTTTGGGTAGGGGTCGACTTGGGGTCATTTTCAAATCATAAAAGCTCACCAATCAAAATTTGAAACTTCAAAAAAAAATTAAAAATGTCTAGGGTACATTTTGCAATGTGGACACTTTTTGGCTTGATTTTATAGGGACGATAGGGAATTAAGCAAGTATTTTATTAATCTGACCCCAAAATTGGTAAAATTTTATTATAAATGAATTTATAACAAAAATAGGGTGTTAAGGTATTGTGAAATTATCAAGGGTGACATTTTTTATGCTACATTCAGCCCCCACTTTAGTGAGAGTATGATCTTATGTTCATACTCACACTAAAGGAATAGAAAATCTCAAAGAGACAAGATGACACAGGTTGAGGGGTTCAATTATTCAAACATTGAAGTGATAGGATGATACTAACTCTAGGGTAATATGCAAGCCCCTAGGATTCAAGATCCCATGGAAAACCAACATAAGGAAAAAGGAACACACATGTAAAGTGAAATGAAGTATGAAAAACACAAAGAATACACAATGAAGATGTATATATCATAATATAACATAGTGAAAAAAAAAAACACAATACAAACATGATGCGTAAATGATGTAAATACGATACAAACACATAACATCCACTAATCATAAAATAAAAATACAAGGTTAGTACACTAAAAGGATTCATGTCAAAGAGACCTTAGTCTTAAATTTGTCTCAAATACTAAACACCATCCATCAAATTCTCTATTTAAAAAATGGCGCTCTCATAAGGATGTTAAATCACTCGTGAGCTACATAGATCTGTTGGCTAGCAAGCTACGTTATGCTAGGTGTCCATCTAATATTATTGGTTTTGCAAGGCTAGCAAGTTGTATTATGCTAAGTATCTCATGAAACATGTGGTTCCACTTGCAATCAAGTTGTTTTATGCTAGGTGGGTATGTTAAAAATATTGTAAACTTGTAGACCAACAAATTCCATTATGTTAGGACTATGCAAACCACATTTTAGGGAGTGAACAAAAATCATCTCAGGGGGTTCACAAAGATTAATATTATAGGGGAAAAACTGATAACCATACCTCAAGGTGGGTTATAACAACAAAATCACTAAATGGGTATGTAAATAAGTCAAATCTCACAAGACATCAATGAAATGGCTAGGGGATATGGCCTCCCTTAAAATATCAAAATACTTGCTATGTTGGTATTTTAAGGAAATAATAAATGAAGAGGGGATCTTTAAGGAGAATGCACACCTCCCAAAACTACTTATCATTTCTCCCTAAATATAGAGATAAAGACAACCACACAAAATACTATCATTTTGGTGCCATGAAAAATATGGTTGTACTTAAGATTGTACCACCATGAATGGAAATGAGAAAACATGATGAAGTTACAAATGCCACATAGTGAGGAGAAACACCATAGAATAAATATCATTATTTTTTAGAGTGATTGGGTGCATCAACACATGGTAGAGAACCACTATAAAAAATTTATTGTATTTTAGTACTCAAGGCTTGACATTCATTGGTGTTATGACCATGCACTCGATGATATGCACAAAAGGAGTTATTGATATAAAATTCTTATGTGTTGGAGGAGGAAGAGTAATCAAGTGGGATTTGAGAAGCCTTGAAAAAATGTGCTCTTTTTTTGATAAAGGATAAGTCATAGGAGACATTCTTTTCTTTTGTGAAGAAAAGCTTGTTTACATTCCATAATAAGTGGTAAATACAGTAGATGATGGATCATTAAATGAGGATGCAGATGAAGGTTGGAAACCTAAAACCTATTAAGAAAATTATGGTATACACTTCACTTGATCATTTTTTTTGTTATGTGTTTTCATTATATATATTTTTAGAAAGGATTTTATATCCAATCCCATAAAATAATTCCACCTTAGATGAAGAAGCATTAGCTAAATGCTCATGAAAATAATTGGTTCTTTAACAAGAACAAAAATCCTTTTTAATTTTTTTAAAGTTAGGCATCACCCACACATGAGGGATGGAAGTTAAAGAGCCTCTATCACCAACATGGGATGATGTTTTTTGATTTTTTGATGTAGGACAAGATTTGGAAAATGAAACACAAGATTCCTTCAGTTTAGATTATGAGATTTTGTACTCTCCTACAAATGAAGGTATAAAATCTAATTAACCCCAATCATTATCCAAGATTTTTATTATAGATGAAATAGAATTGTGACTATGTTCAATATGTATAGGCTCTACCTTTTAAGTTAGGACTAAAGTAATAAGAGAGTTGGAAATGTTATGATTATCTTGGACTTGTGAATTATAAAGTTTTCCATCCTCTTTAACCATTTATGTATTGCTATTATATTCATACCTCATCCCACGGTGAAGAGTAGATGAGACTCCCTTCATGGAATAAATCCATGCTCTACCTAGGATAATATTATATGAAAGAAGCCTTGAAACATGATATGGCTAGGGGTAGGAAAATCCATGGGCCCTACCTTAATGGGTATTGTGATAATCCCCAATGGTTTCCTACTAAAATTATCAAAGCCATGAATACTAAAATCAATAGGTTCTATAAGTTTATTTTCCACACTAATTTTATCTCAAATATCAATGATACAAACATTAAGACCCGATCCATTCTCTATGAGGGTATGCCTAAACCCAAATTTATTAATGATGACTGTTATCATTAAAGCTTCATGTTTGTTTTAGATCTCAAGTGAGGGTAATTCAAGTTTATGGAATGTAATACCCAACTTTATCACTTCCATACAATAAAACAAGAAAGCTACATCATTTGTTTTAACATAAGTTGAGACATCAATCTTCTATAAAGCCTCTTGGATCATCTTGTGGTATGTAGGTGATATTTGAATCAAGTCCTAAAGGGAGATTTTGGCTAGAGTATTATGATGTTTGTCAACAAGATCATATTATTCACCACTATACTAATAAATTCTAGTTGGGGATGGAAGATATGGTGAGGTAATGGGATGGACATTGGTGTTTGGTTTGGTTTTTTATTATTTCTAGTGTTATATGTGTGGGAAACTGCATGGTAACTTGGTTTCTTCAACACATGATTACTAGTGAGTTTTTTTGAATATTTTAGGATATGTCCATGAGTTTTAGGAGGTCCTATAATGAGAGGGGGTGATCTCACAATACTGGTTTACAATTTTTGGCCAAACTACGCACTGAACTAATTTTTTCTAACTAAATCTTCACTTTCGGGCACCTATAGTGGCTAAACCATGAGGAATTTGAAGATGATGCGAAGTAGTGATTTGTGACATTTTGTCTGTAGATTCTAAATATATATTTTTCAATTTTTTTGGAATTATATTAAACTTAGTTTTCCACCTCCTTTGAAAAGTAGTTTTTTCTACTAAACACCATTTTTAAGGAGTCATGCTCACTATATACAACATAATTTTTTTTTCATGAAGGATAAATTTTATGTTATTTTAATTTAGATTTGTAACTATGATACCTAGCACTTTCATTTGGTTTCATATTTTTTTATTGAATATTTTTTCCTTAATCAAGTTTTGAATTCAAACCAATTACAATTATGACATAGGAAGATTGTATAGAACATAACTTTATTTTTATGTATCAAAATTCAAATTTTTTTGTTGGATCAAGGATTTCAATATCTAGTGCACTGATGTTTTTCAAAAAAAAAATTGATAATCTACTATTTTTCCACATGAGTAGAATAGAGAGCTTAATTTTCGGTGAAAAACCTATGTTTAATCAAACTAAAAAAACAAGTACATAATAAATCCAAAAATTATTAAAACTATATTTATTGGATAGCTAGTTTTAAGGACTACCATCATCCAGTTGGTTATGTGAAGTCTCCACCATTATCATCCTCAACTTGAGCTTCGAAGGGAAAAATTATGGAGACACTTCGTGCCAGAGGGAGAGAAGAGGGAAAAGGGGGGTTTGAATGAACCTAGGTTTGAGTGAACCCCCCTTGAAGGTTTTCTTGAACCTAGGTTCACTCGAGCCAAGGTTTGAGTAAACCCCCCTTTCCACTAAGTTTTCCTTTGTTTTTTATTTTGATAAATTTGGAATATGGTGGGATCCAACATTAAATAGGTTCGCTCAAAGGGGGATTCGAGCCAACCCCCTTTGGGTTCACTCAAACCCAAAAAGCCAAAATTTTGGGGGTATTTTTTTGCAATTTTCCTTCCTCACTAGAAATGTAAACCAGTTTTGTGGGTTTACTTGAGGTGATTTAGGAGGTCCGAAAATTAGAGGAGTTTTAATAGTAAATTGTGCATTCATAGCCTTAGTTGTTTTAACAACTTTTTTATGATCTTCTACTGATTGAGGATCTAATATCATTATAGCATCTTCATGTATGCAACCCATCTTACTATCTTTTGAAATAATTGTATCAATGATTTTATCCACTTGTGTCACAATATCTTCCCAAGTAGAAGAGTTATTAGGATAGACACAAACAATTTTATCATGATGCTCAATGATTGAATCCTCTAACACCAAAAAGATACCTTATTCACAAGTAGGTGAGGTATCCAGAGAAGAACAAATATGATTTCCATGATTCTTAATTATTGCATCCTCTTACACCAAAAAATTCTCACAATTGGAGGAGATACTGGGAGATTTATGAAGATTAGATAAATTGATATTAATAAATATATCCATGATTTCATTATTTTGTGCCACTGAGATACTCTCACAAGAACGAGAGATTTCATTTTGTTTCCTCATATTATTCTCAAAGGAAAAAAAGCTATAGTTTTACAAGCCATGTATTACCATATCAAAACCACATCTTTAAAAAGGAAACATGTTATTTTCCCTATGGATAAAATGTTTGATGCACAAAAAATTAGATGGGTTTGAAAACTAGAATTTAAAAATAGGAAATAGATCTAGACATAGGACACAAACAAGGATTTTCACAAAACAATTTAGCCAAAAATAAGTAGATAGGGATGTAGGGTGCCCAAGATCGGGTAGGTTTTTTTATAAAATTCATAATTGAGGAATCATTTATAATGTTTGAGGGTCCTATGTCTGAGAGGTTTAGGTTTTAAAGCTAATATATTTTTTGAAATGCACCAAAACGTAATTTTCCTATATGAATCAAATACATGCATGGAATTTTTGATATTTTAGAGTAATTGAAGATGATAAAATCATAATTTTCAAATATAATAATTGACTAATTTGTCCAAAATAATAAAAATAAATTCTTTTGATCTTTTGAAATGAAAATACTATACAATTTTGTTACTTTTCAATATTTTTCACTAGCATATGCATGCATAAATATAAAATAATTTGTGTTGAAATCTCAGAATACTGAGGGGGGGTGAATCATTATTCTTGTAAACCACTTAAATACTTAAGAATTCATTCCAAATAGAATATTCAATGTGGAAAAGGAAGGAAAGGATGTAAACAACCATCAATATCAGATAACACATGAACACCAAATTTTTGCATGGAAAACCAAAAATAGGAAAAAACATAGTGAGGATTAGCTCACAATATATTATAATTGGGTATAGTATATTACATAAGTGCTCACTACAAGTGGGCTCACTATCCAAGTGGACTCACTTCCCACTGAAAGAAGAAAAAATACAAGAGATTGTGGTACATAGCCAAGTTTAAACTGTTACAATTGCATCTAATATATGCATGAATTAAAGTTCCATGCTTAGAATATAGACATTACACACTTTATTCTAATATTAACTAAAACATTTCTCTACTTTGCATTCACTTTATACTTGCATAATTCAGATCAACTATACATAAAATTACATCCTTGTCTCCAAAACATCAAAACAAAACTTACATATATATTTTATTTATCCACAAATAATTACAACATCGATTAGATCGGCTTAATTAGATGTATTATACCAATTATACCTTGTCGGATCATCATAGAAATATACATACTTTGCACCAAGATTAAACACTCATAAAAAATAAAAATAGGTTAGAGTGGACCTATAATAGCTCCCAC
Source organism: Sequoiadendron giganteum (assembly GCA_007115665.2). Taxonomy (NCBI): domain Eukaryota; kingdom Viridiplantae; phylum Streptophyta; class Pinopsida; order Cupressales; family Cupressaceae; genus Sequoiadendron; species Sequoiadendron giganteum. The sequence goes on along the minus strand of CM021105.1, from coordinate 133,826,325 downwards.
ATAATGGATTAATATATATTCAATCTCCACAATGTGTAAGATGCATTGGGTCGACACCGCTAATGACCTAATAACAAAATGTCCCATCTATACATCCATAATCAAATATGTGGACCTCCAAAATCTATGCCATTTGGAATAAACACGCTACTGACATCAAAATATCCACAAATCCTTAAATTTAGATACTAATCCATGGAGAAGTGTGGATTCACTAAAATATATGCCCTAAAGTGGAAAACACTTGTTGCTGCTAGACCACTATACTATTGCTCATAAAATCAACATCAAAAGGAAAAAACAATATGAAACTCTTGATATAAGCATCTCTAATAACTAATAAAATTGTATCAAAACCATAGAGAAATATTGTAATGCCCTGCCATGAGACCCTAAAGGAAGTTGCAACACAATGTAGAAGCGTACAATTTTTTTAATAAAAAAGTGCATTATTATCAAAGGAGATGCACAAAAATTTGCAACAACCTCTAAGGAAACATGACAAGATTACAACTATAACCAAAACATACACACCTCTTGCACTCAAAGCATTTATTAAAATATTATCCATACATTTAATTTCACATACTTACAAAGAATTAAAGATACTAACACTAAGAATATGATATACCAAGTTCCAGATTACATTAACTTAAAAGTGGATTACAATACTCATTCCTAGAATGAGGTTGATTAAACCTAACTATTACATTAACAAGATTCTTCCTCCAAAACAATTGATGAGTGAATTAAATACAAATACCAACTAAAATAAAATACAACAAGATAAAGGAAAGAAACTGCTAATAACCATGAGCTCTCCAACTAGAAGACCTCACAATGTAATCTGCAAATCAAAAGGGGGTTCCAATGGTGTAGGGCGCACGTTCCTCCTAACCAAGTGGTACCCGAAGGGCCACCCCCTGTGCTAGGAGACAGTAACACGGATACAAGGACAATCCCTACAAATTCTAGCCACAGCTGACTCCACACTAAATAAAACCACCACAAGAACAATACTAACTCAAAGATTACATTGCTATCTGAGTTTAACACTATGACTCACCAATAACCTAAACATACTACTAACCTAGGATAAAGCCACTCAAGATACATGAGTTACCCATCAGATCATTTAAGATCTCAGCCCCAATTGAGCTTTACCCTCCTATGGTTATCATGTGATTCATCACCACTCCAAACTAAGGAGGTACAAAATATCTAACAAACCATTCCCTGTTCATACCGGGTGACTCACTAAAAACAACAAACCTTACTACCAAGAGAACTACAAAAGACAAGACCATGAAATGATAGCTCGATCAAATTTAACATACCCAAATAGGAAGACTTACAATACCTCATCTAATACCTCTTTTCAATTACCCCTAAATACCGTAAAAGATATCTCAAACACATCATAGAGGCATAATAGTTTAATGTTTACAACATTCTAATTTATCACAACCTTGCATACAGTCAACGCAATAAATTATAACAATTCACACCACTCAATTATCCCAATTTAACTAATTAATTAAAAAGTCTCTTCCAAACATAGATAAAACATCATACCCTATTTCCTCAATTTTAAAATAATAAAAATTTTGTTCCTATTAAAGATATCAAGTTTCCACAATCCATAATGTTCTTTGCAATGATTTATGGCTTTGATTGTGTGAGAATTTGTGCATCTTATTTATGACCGATACTGACGCTGGAGACCGATATTTGTGATGCAAAAATTCTCACAAAATCAAATTCAGAAATCATTGCAAAGAACCTTTTTTCCTACTAACATATTATATATATCTTTTTAAATACCTATTCCCACAATACACTTAATTAAATATTCATTCCTCTAATTGTAATTAGAAATTATTTTAACATGCAAAAGCCTTTGAGAAAATATCTATGGTTTTTGAAAATATATTTTGAATATGACATGTGTGTGAGAAGAATTAATTGTTTAATTTTGGTTGAGAAATTATTTGGGGGGAATTTAATTGAGAGAGGAAGGATGTTTCTTAACAAGAGATTTTTGGGAGAGGAAAATAATTATTTTTGGAGAGAGGTTTTGGTTGAAAATTGAAAAAAAACAAAGGGGATTCTCAAGAATTTTGGGGGTTTGATGAGGTATTGTAATTCTTCCTATTTGGGTATATTAAATTTGAGAGTTATCATTTCATGGTCTTGTCTTTTGTAGTTCTCTTGGTAGTAAGGTTTGTTGTTTTCAGTGAGTCACCCGATTTTTATGAATGGGGAATGGTTTGTTCTTCTTTGAATGGTTTGTTAGATATTTTGTACCTCCTTATTTTGGAGTGGTGATGAATCACATGATAACCATAGGAGGGTGAAGCTCAATCGGGGCCGAGATCTGAAATGATCTGATGGGTAACTCATGTATCTTGAGTGGCTTTCTCCTAGGTTAGTAGTATGTTTAGGTTATTCGTGAGTCATACTGTTAAACTCAGATAGCAATGTAATCTTTGAGTTAGTATTGTTCTTGTGGTGGTTTTGTTTAGTGTGGAGTTAGTTGTGACTAGAGGTTGTAGGGATTGTCCTTGTATCTATTTTATTGTCTCCTAGCACGGGGGGTGGGCCTTCGAGTACCACTTGGTTGTGAGGAATGTGTGCCCTATGCAATTGGGACCCCCTTTTGATTTGAAGATTGTGTTGCGAGGTCTTCTATTTGGAGAGCTTGTGGTTATCAATAGTTTCTTTCCTTTATCTTGTTGTATTTTATTTCAGTTGGTATTTGTATTTAATTCACTCCTCAATTGTTTTGGAGGAAGAATCTTGTTAATGTAATAGTTAGGTTTGATCTACCTCATTATGGGAATGAGTATTGTAATCCACTTTTAATTTAATGTAATCTGGAACTTGTTATATCATATTCTTAGTGTTAGTATCTTTAATTCTTTGTAAGTATGTGAAATTAAATGTATGGTTAATATTTTAATAAATTCTTTGAGTGCAAGAGGTGTGTATGTTTTGGCTATAGTTGTAATCTTGTCATGTTTCCTTAGAGGTTGTTGCGAAGTTTTGTGCATCTCCTTTGATAATAATGCACTTTTAAAAAAAACAAAAAATTACGCTTCTGCATTGTGTTGCAACTTCCTTTAGGGTCTCGTGGTGGGGCATTACAAAAATATTATATAGTGGAATGTAAATTGAACCCAAAATTTGGATGTCTTGTACACATAATACTTGTATTGACACTTAGTCAATTTTCATGTCAACTGCCTTCACCAGATCAAACCTTCTTGCAAAATTGTACCTAATAAGCACCCTCAATCATTCTAAAACTATACACACTAATTTGCATAATTATCTTGATACTAGAATACAATGTTGGAAGTAATTACAACACTGAACTATGTAAATGTATAACCTGTTCTTATCTCACATGCTCATGTTGCCAACAAATGCATCAATGAAAAAATCCTTATTCTTGTAACAATCTCCCCCTTTTTCATTGATGGAAACATACCTCAATTATCTCCAAAACTATTCTCCAATACTACTTTCTCCCTTTGAAATCAAGGGAAAAGGGCACATAAAACATTATTCTCATATACCAGATCTCCCCATGACATATATGTATATATATACAAGCTAAAATCTTAACTCACTCCCCCCAGGAGTGATATCCAAACAAAAATTTACTAGATTTTTTCCTTATACCTTATACATATGTCCATAGAAATATGAAACAATAACTAATACATAAAAAGGAAAGATATGTATTCACTTAGAGTAAGAGTTTGACTCTTACAACTTTTCAAGATGGGCTTTCCATTCTTATTTTCCATCCTCCCAAATCTTCTTAGCTATACCAAGAGTTTTGATATGTGTCTCAAACTCCATTAAAATTTCTTCACCTTCCTCCAAAGTGTTGGGTACCAAATTTAGCTTTAAAGCTTTATTAACACTCATTAGAGCACTAGAAATATATATGAACTTTGCATTCACTAGATCCCCGAGATTACCAAACTGTATTATGATCTTATCTTTTTGAGCTTGTAGTTAGAAGTACTTCTCATTTAAATTCACAATTAATGACCTTGTACTTCCATCCAAATCATGTGCCATATCATAGGCATTGGAAGCTTTATCAATTTGGGACTCAATTGAGTCCATCTCATTTCTTATGCTTTTAGTAGATCCAAGCCATTTCATGCTAAACTTAAACAAAACTTTGGCTTTTACCACACAAGCCTACACACCCTTAAGATTTTATTGAATTTTTTTGTGTGAATTATTACAATTCTTCATTACATTTAACAATACTTTCTCATCCACCTTCTCTAACTCTTTTTCTATCTTCTCCTTTAACCGAGTAAAATACTCTTTGAAAGAATCAAGAATTGTTTTTAGATTTTGCATACTAGAGAGAGACTTTTCAATGACAACACTAGGTATGTCTTCATGCAAAACCTTTAAAACCTCATCTATTATTTCATCTCTTCTAATGTGTCTCTGATTTATTTATATTCAGATACATGGAATACATCACCTAATTGAAGCTTGTGAAGAGGAAAAATATTGTTCATGTCCACATGCCCCTGTTGCATAGGAAGTTGTAATAGTTGGGTGGGCACTACAAGCTATAGCTTAAGTTGCATGCTCAATAAGTTATTTAAAGAATATCCAAAGGAATCAAAGGATTTTCACATTCTCCTCAACAACCTTCTTCAAATCCTTTTCTTTATCACTAGTATCCACTAGTGTATCCAATTCTTTCTTTTCCTCATTCCCATATGCATTCACATCCTTCTATCCATTTTGCTTTTCTACATCATCTTCACTAGTATATTGTTCTTTATTACTCAGATAGGTGATTGTCTCTAGTTGGCCTTAAATGTTCTCAACATTTTTTTCAGATATTGAAGGAGGATTTTGATGATCGGTGGAAGTATCCTCCTTTGCAATGTCTTCTCTAGTAGCTTCTTCTCCTTCAACATTTTCATCACTATAAATTTCTTCCACTTTTGGAAGACTATCATCCACATCATTTTTCACATCTTCTTCTACAACATGATATGTTCATGTTGTGCTTCCTCTACAAAATTCGCATTTGAAGCTGACATCTAAACATACATATATATTTTTTGCTCTCCAAGGTCATTCCCATTATTTGATATAACTTTACAACCTTCTCTGCCATCTCTTTCTAGACTCTTTTATGATCATTCTAATCTTTGCTCATGAGGGTAGACACCCTTTTCTTAGTTTGAAAATCCTTGTACAATTTAGCCAACATGTCTTTATTATATTTAGAGAGAGGTGAACCAATTTTTTTCAAAGAAAAATATTTTATATTTTCTTCTTCCTCTTTAGCCTCTTGCCTCCTTGCAAGTAGTAAATTCCATAGATCTTTAGGTAGTCGCTTCTCGATAATTTTCATATTAACTTAAAAAAAAATAATGTATTTGATAACTACTTCTACAATGGTGGATTTTTCTACCTCATCATCATTAGTGCATAATACGACAATCTCCTCTAGCATCTCATTCTCCACAATACCATTTAATAATGCATCTAACTTCATGAGACTATGAGTCTTTATTGGAGGATTTTTCTTTTTCTTTTTGTTATCTTCTGGTGTCTTCTTCTTGCTATATTCTACTTTAATTTCTCTTATTTATATTATGAATCCTTCCTTCTCCTTTTCAAACTTTACTTCAAGGTTTGTAATAATAACATCAAACCTTACCTTCTTTACAGTGGCTTCACCTTGTGAAGCTTCTATATTCCACTTTCAAACCAATTGTGGTCCTTCTTTTTCTTCTTCTTCATCCACAACATTTACTCCCAGATACTACTCCCTTGTTGCATTTTTTTTCACACTCCTTTGCACTAGGCCATTTTTTTTGTGTTGTCAAAGAAACCTTTTCCTTTTCAAGCCTCTTTTATTTTTTAATTGGAGAGGTTTTCTCCTTCAAAAAAGTGCTTTCAGGATATTTTCTCTTGTCCCCTACAGTAATCTTAATATTTGAGGACTCAGGGGCAGCCAGAGGAGTGGTAGTTGTTCTATTGGATCTCTTGATGCTTGATGATCCTCCCATTGAGCTATATGAGGCTTTTTCCCTCTCCACCTATTATTTATTGAGGCCCATTTCCTCCACAAGTGTTGTAGTCATCTTGTCAAAGGTATTCTTTATTTTTGATTGCCTTTGATCAAGATGTACCTCTATTGACTTCTCCTCATAGGTGTCATACCTCACTTTAGAGGTGTCTCTTATATAGCTTTGTATAAATTCCACTAAGCTAGTTATTTCATCCTTTGTGATTTTATATACCATCTTTGGGATCCATACCATCCTATTCTCAATAGGTTATATGATGCAACAATATTTTGTGAGTAGAAAAATGATGTCATTCATGTACTTTTCAACCATTCTTTTAGGTATCCTTTTCCTTGCCTATATCTCCTCTTAGGAATTTTTGAATAAAAATCAGAGGGAATTCTTTGGGTATGTGTAGGATCATGATGGGCCAAAAAGTGGCGATATATAAGCCATATGATGGCCCATGTGGATGATGACATCTTTTTTACCAAAAAATGATGAAACGGAAAGGGTTTTTAGAGGAAAATCTTTGCTTTCCACCAATATAAATTATTCTTTACTTTAATTTTAATAAATAATTATTGTTCATTTTCTATTAGAATTATAAATAAATTCCTCATTGATAGGTTGATTGAAAAAAATCTATAACTTTCAAACGGTATCACATTTTTTTAATCTGAAACATGTGTCACATTCTATGCTTTGCATACTATAGGATTATAAAAAAAAAATGAATTTCATGAATTTTTGACCAAGTTAAGGTGGTTAGACAGACGAGCTTTTATATTTTTTAAAATTTGTAATAAAAAAATCATAATTAATTATTTACTTGGGAAAAAATTATAAAAAAAAATGCATCACATCGGGACATGAGTCCTCTACTTATATCTAAAATCTTATAAAAAATATTATCATTTTAGTGTGGTTAGGGTGGTCAGAAAAACACTTGATTCTTATTTTTACCCTGAAATTTAAATACTACTGCATTGAAATTATAAATTTTCACCAAATAGATTTGTTTTTTTAAATAAAGGTCTAGTACTTTAGAAACTACATTCAATTTGATACAAATTCTATTTTTAAATTTTTTTGAAATAATATACATAACTTATTCAAATTTTTACGTCAAGCTGTCTAACTCTTATTTTTTGTCTTTTTATTGCCACTTAAGGGCCTATTTTTTCCATGATGATCTTGCACATACCCTTACAACCTCAACAAATGATATTTTATCTGGTGGGCTATAGGCCTATCCTTTAGGCACACAATATTCTTTTTTCTAGGGACTTCATTCAAAAATTAGAATAGTACATAGATAATTAAAGTTGAAAATTTGAATCAATATTTAAACTCTTTTGTCTTTTGTAGGTTCTCCAAAAGCTACAAAATTTGTAGTTCACATAGATCATAGTCAACTCCAATCTCAACAATCTCATAAACTATATTTATGGTGGTTGTAGATATAAAATCCTATTTGTTAGAGAAGTGCATTTTTTATTGTATCATCATTGAAGCGTACTTCACTACTGAGTTCCTGATTTCCTTGTTGTCAAGGCTCTCTTTTCATATTTTCCACCCGTTCTCTCCATGATGACCTCATTCTTCATAGACTTAAGTACTGAAGTTAGTCCATTTGAGCACAAACTAATTACAACCCTAATAGCTCTTTGTTTATCATATGTGGAATATCTAACTAGAGGAACTTATCATGAATGTAGCTCAGGGTGTAGCCCACCCACTTATCTACATAGAAAAATATGGGAAACCTATTCCATACATTGAGTTTCTTCTCTACCAAACTCTCATATTTTGATTTCAACTCGAAAACATCTTTGATGAGATATTTGTACCAAACATCACTAAATTTTGTATGATTATACTCTTCCAATTTGACATCAATGTATTCCCTAACATATTCCATGTGCAAAAATCCATACAATATGTGTGAAAATATACTATTTGGATCATCCACAACTGATATTTCAATATTTCATTTGAATTTAGGGCAAGGATGCTCCATAACTTCAACCACTTGTGGTGTGTACATATTTCTAGTAAATTGAAAGTTCTTTCATAAAGTTAGGGAAAAAGGAACTACAAATACCTTTTAAAATTCTTTCTAGCTAGGTTTTTTCTCACACAAAATGTCAATCACTCCACTTCACTCTCTATATGCTTTTCTCTTCTCAAATTCTCATTTCAAAATGATTTTTGATTAAGTGAAATCACTTATAACCCTTTTTAAATTGACCTAATTTCTCATTGCATTCTTGATAAAGTTTTCAAACCCTAACTATATGCATATTCAACTTCAAATGATCCACAAACTTCTGAAACATGATGTTTTACACTAGTTCTTTCTCCAGTTTGTCAAGAATATTGACCCGGACCTCATATCCACATGTTGAAGCATCAACACCATTTCTTTGGTAGGGGATAGGGAGTCTTCTTTTAATACTCCCCCCAATCCAAAGCTCTCTTCTTAGTTTTTGGAAGAAACATCTATACCAGATGTTGGTACAAACTTATCCTTAACCTCTGTATCTTCCTTCTTTTTTTAAATATTTTCCATCTCTTTCTTAAACTCTACTAGATCAACCTTTTTCACTATATCGTTCTTCTTTACTTGTTTGTCCTTTTTTGCATTCCTTCTTTTGCAAAACTTAGAGATGTGTCAAGGTCTATTGCAATTATAATATATGACATTTTTTTGAACAAGGTTTCTTTAATTCATTCAAGATATAAATTGACTAGATTTATTCTCGAATCCATTGTATCCATAATAGTATCCATTAAAAGTTTAAAATCTCATACCATTTTTATATCCATTCATCATTTTAATTCTATATTCATTAGCCTTATGACCAAATATTTTATGTATGTAAATCACTATCTAGAAAAGGATTGAATATTTTGATTCATTCCACTTCTACATTCCATAGCCTTATGTCAAAATATATTGCAAGAATAACATAAACCATTAAAATCTAGGTACCTTTGTGCATTTTTTTGTTTTATAGGTGGTCTTCTAGCTTGATTCTTTTGATTCTAGATCTAATTTACATTGCTCTTATTATCTCCAGTCTTCTTTTCAGTCTAATTTTGAGTTTGATCTGTCTTAGAGATTTTTCATATCTCAAACCCTAATCCACCTTTATCTTTAGATCCTTTTTGATTTGCAATCATTTCATCAAGTTTTGTAGAACTCATTTTTATTTTATCTTCATGAATATTTTATTTTTCAAGATCTAATCTCAAGGTCACAACTTTTTCTTCAAGATTTGTACATTCTTTATATTTTCTTTTCACTTTGGCATTCAGACGTTCTTTCACTCCTTTTCATTCTTCAACTTGCACCTTTTTATTGGTAATTGTCTCATTGGCTTGCTTCAAATGCTCATTGAATTCCTTGTGTCTTTCTTTGAACTACTTGATTTTCTTTATTAACTTTTTGATACATTCATTTTATTCTTTGACATTTTCCTTCAGATCTTTGTTCTCACTTTTAGTCCATTTTTCTAGATCTTCAAGGGCTAATCTAAGTTCTCCATTCATGTCAACCATGCACTCTTTTTATGTAAACCCAACAATAGGTATCTCTTCTAGAGGTGCAAAAAATCTTCTAGCAGCCATGTGTTCAACCTCATAGATCTTCCCCAAGTGATTAAGCTCTTTCCAAGGAACCAAGCTTTGATACCAATTATTGAACACTCAAAATGCTGAGAGGTTGGTGAATCAATATTTTTTTAACCACTTAAACATTTAATAATTCATTCCACATAGTATATTCAATATGCAAAAGGAAAGGAAAGCATGCAAACAACCATCAATATCACATAACATATGAACACTACATTTTTGCATGTAAAACCCAAAATGGGAAAGACCATGGTGAGGATTAGGTCACAATATGTTATAACTAGTTACAATATATTATAAAATTTATCACTATAGGTGGACTCATTGTCTACATGGAATCACTACCCACTGGAAGAAGAAAAGATAGGATTAATTGTGGTGCATAGCCAAGTTTGAACTTGAAAACATAGGGAAAGGGGAGAGATAGATAGGAGACCTAAAAATGGGATGTGAGATGTAGTATATAACACTTGAAACATGAAGTATTATGATAACATTGACAAAAAAATCATTAACTAGAAAATTTGAGAAGGTTAGGATGGTAATTATTTAGCTCCAAAAGTGGGTTCCAAGCTCTACTAAAGGAAAATTTCACCCTAGGGTGAATGGGTCTTTGTAAAAGGGTTTGAAAATGATTTTTGTATTCTTTAGATCTTAGATCTAAGATTATGATTCCCCCAAGTTTGGTTGTCAAAAAGACAAAAATAAAACCTGTAGGTGAGTTTTCGTGTCCTGGAAACTTTGATAACTTTACAAAATTGCACATTTGATCCGATTTCTATCATTCTTCACCTATAAACATGCAAACACAAGGAAAATATAAAAAATGTTTGTTTTTTGGTGGATAAGGGTTTTCCTTAGTCAAACCCTAGTTTTGTAATTAGTCCTTGATAATAAAATAATGAAAAAATTAAGGAGTTGATGAATGAACAAAGCTTGTTACACCTCACCAAAACCTTTAACATCTACCCTTAGAGGATTGATTTCCAACACATATCTCTAAGGATTTGATATTACATGAATTGTCTTGAATGATAGCTTGATTTGGCACTTGAATACTTGAAACCTACATCACAATGTTAGCTCCAAAAACATGCATGAACACACATAAATATTGAAACCATGATAGGATCTTGAAGGCTACAATAAATTATTGATAAATCTAATCTCTAATACTCTTGACAATAATCTTGGCTCTTGTAATGCTTGCATAAAGTGTGTTCTAATTGTTATATTTGAATTGATAAAAATACCTTGAATTTATAGGTATTTTCTTAATTACTCCAACATTGAACACCACCAAACAACCTTTGCAATTTAAATTTAATATATCATTAAGATTACAAGAAAATCAAATGAAAAATTTGATCCAATACTTAATTCAAGAGAGGTATAATTGTACAAGTGTTGGAAAGATAAGATGGAAAATGTCAAGGAGGGTGATCAAGCCTCAAAGATCTATGATCTCATGGAAAACCAAAAAAAATAGCAAAGAGACATGTGAGTCCAACAACGACACAAGATGTACAATCATACATTGTCAAAATTAATGCAAAAAGAAAGAAAAGGAAGGATGGACTAGCCACGATTGCATTGTTGTCCATAAAATTAATTCACAACTGAAAACTTGTTTTCCACTATACAAACAAAATATACTCATGAGGGCTAGTGAAATCCATTGTTGACTAGCTGAGTCCCATGAAAGTGAGAAACACACAATAGGTTAGTTTGTACCCACAAAATGGTGGCTTATGGGAAATGCATGCTAGGTCTACAAGCTCTCATACATAAACCATACTATAATTTATACATCCTAATAACTTTGATAAGGTGTCACAAAATGGTCAAAGGTTACACAAGGCTAGAAAGTTGCTCTAGGCTAGAAAATCATGAAAAAACAAAAAAAGGCACCACTGGTGAGCAAGTTGTGTTATGCTTAGTGGCCATGAAAAAAAATAAAAATTAATAGGATAGGATAGTAAAAGGGGTTTTCTTAATTCATGAAAGGTCTCACCTTAGGAACATCATGCTTAATATCACCAAGAGAGGACTAGTCGAGATATAAAAGATTCACATCTTAGAAGCCATAACATTACCACTAAGAGGAATGCCATCTTCCAAGAAAGGTCACACTCTTGAAGGACATCAAACCCAATGTCACCAAGAATAAGATGTATCACATCAAGTAAGAAGAACACACTTTTAAAGGAACATGCAAACAATGAGTGGGGATGTGTATGCCCCCACTTTAAAGAAATTGATAAACACCATGGTGTGAGCAATTACTTTAAATTAGAAAAATGATAAATACAAATACATGAGAGATTTATTTGGAAAGACCTATGTAAAACATATGTTTCCAATTAGAGCTATATCATGAAAGTATGTTTCCCCCCATATGAAATCCTGAGATAACACATAAGGGATCTACATATCTAGGGTTAGTGTATGTCTTTGCTATAGTGGTATAATCGAGCTTAGAACCATCATCATTCCCCAAATAACTCATGGAAAAATGAGTACAAAGGAGGAATAAGACATAGAGAGAGAAAAAAATGAGAATCCTTTTGGGTCAACATGGAAGAAACCTAACTTTCTTAATGCTTTGAATCATCCCCAAAAGGAAAACATAAGAAAAATGAAAAGATAAATGACTATGAAATATGGAAGAATGTAGATACAAATAAAATAATATCATGACAGATTTGTTTCCTTTGTATCCTTGCACGAAGGGAGTGAAAAGGGTCATCCAAAGTAGGCTCAAAAACCTATAAATAAACACCAAGTAGCATGGTACGGGGGATCAAATTATGCACATGCAATCACAAAGAACATGAAAATAAGACAAATTAAATATTAGTAATAGATGGACAGAGGAGTAACAAATAATTGATGGTATCTTCCTCCCTTTTTACAAAGAAAATATCTACTTGGCCCCTCAATTCCCATATTTTTAAGCCTATCCCTATTTTGTGTAGAAATAACCATAAGAATTCCCCCAGTTTTGATATAACAAATCTATCCCAACATAACTCTATCGACCACTTCTCATCTATAGCACCGATCCTAGCCACTTTCTATACTTGGTAGCCCAACTTGGCTGAGTAGGATCCAAATTTAGTGGCACACCAAATAATTTCATCTTTGCAATCATTGGGGACAACTCTCCTCACTTCAAGGATCTCTTTGAACTTTTCCTTAATCCTATCTTCCACTTGTATGTGGTCAATCTTTGACCAGAAAACCAAACTCAGTGCATCCATCCTTATAATCTAGTTCTCCGCCTTAGTTTATCTCTCAAAAGTAAAGCATATTTCAAAGCATCAAAATATTTGTCTCCTCCCAATGGGGAGAACCCTTCCCAAGATTCAATCTAAAAATATTCCTTGTACCCATTATTTACTAACCATGTTAAATGATCCACAATTGCTAGTTTGCATTCCCATATGCATCACCAAATTGTCAGGCCACAAAAACTATTCACAATGAAAAGGATCCATATTGGATCCTCATCATCAAGGTATTTATTCTACATGATTTTGCACCATATTTTATCTAGATGCTTGTATTATTTCCAAACCAACATTACCCCAAGTTCTCTTTTTTGGAGCCTTAACTCCTTCATCCCTATACTTCCAACCTCCAATGGACGAGTGAAATTTTCCTAGGAGATGAGAGAGATTTGCTTCTCTAGGTTGGCCCCTTCCCATATGAATTTCTTCCTTTGACTATTTAGTTGGTCCAAAGCCTTTCCTAAAAATGCCAAGAAATGCATAGAATAGATAGGGATTTCCCCCAAAACTACTTTGAGCATGGTAATTTAGCCAGCCAATTTCATTCATTTCCCTATCCATAATTTCACTTTCCTTTTTCTTTTCTAAATTACATCTGACCATAGCTTTGTTCATGCAACCCCGATATATATAGGTGCCCCTAGGTACTTAGCAGAATAGATTTGTGAACCACCAAAAACAAAGACACAAAGAGAGGGAAAGAGGATTCCCCAATGAGCTTCTAGGGTTTTTCACCCTAGAAGTTATCTTTTGAGTGAATGGACTTTATTTCCACTTTAATGGTCTTTGGTTGTTTTTGGGTGTTCATTCAAACAAAAGGGGTTAGGGGCTTAATCTGAGTGTGTATGATTATTCCCTAAATGCTATGAACAAAAAATGAATCTAACTATGTATGTAAAATCTAAGAAATATAAAGTGCAGGAAAACACATGAAGATATGCAACTATGTACAAATAACCTTATTAATATACATAAAATATTACAAAACTGAATGGGAATGAAGGTGTGCACCTGGGAATAGAAGAAGGAACTGATAAAGGTCTAGAATGTTGCAGAAGTCTAGAGGGACACTTGTGCCAATCTGGGCAACCTAGTCCCAGATTCTCAAAAACTGGTCTAGAGCCCGTTTCTGCCAAATGGGTATCCAAAAATGTCAAAATCACAAAATGGCATATCCATAGGGACTAGGTCACCATTCTTGGTGACTTGGTCCTCTTCAATATTTTTGGAGCTCCTGAAGAGGAAACAAAAGCCCTAGGTTTGCACCCTGGTTCTTCATAATTTTCCGCTTCTAAAACTTTGGAATCCAAGCTTGAGAGTGATTTTTGGTGGATGGTGTGACCTTTCATGCAAGGTTTTCTATTCAACAAGTCTTCAATTCCTTCAATTATCTCCAAAGTACCTAAACCTGGAATCGCACAAGATAAGAAAGAGAAAAATGTTGATTGTTAGGGATTAGAGGTTTGCCTTAGTCAAACCCATTTTAGGTAACTAAACCAAAATGAAATAGAAATTTAAAGCATGAATACGAAAAATGGAATAATGGAGTAGATTACCTTGTCTTGATGATAGATCTTGTGTCGTTGCAACAATCAACCCTTGAATGCTTCAAGAAATGATGTCTTGTTGACTTGGAAGAACCAAACCCTAGCTTACTTGAGAGGAAGAAGTGGCTGAGGAGGAGAGAAGAATGTGTTTGAGAAGAATGAGTGTACCTAATGAGGAATTAGGGTTTTGGAGCTTACTTATACAAGTTTTTCCCTAATTTACCCGAAATAAATTTATATTGACCAACCTTAGGGTTTTAGAGACCTAAATCCCGATAGATATTAACTTTAGTTCAAATTGTAAGCCACATAGGAGTAGATCGCCTAAGGTGGCAACCTAGTTCACCTGGGAATTTTTAAGTGTTTTTTGAGGATTAAAATATTATTATTTGTGTTTTTTGGGATTGTCTTCATAAAACACACAAAGGTTGTATGTGTATGAAGATTAAGGGGTAATTTTTGCATAATAAAGTGTTGATTAGGTGATGACAATCCTAAGAGAGCATGAAAATGTTTTACAATACTATTCAACACTTCTGCACAAGGCTTGAAAATGGGTAAAAATGGGTTAAAAATCGTCCAAAGTCAGTAAGAAAAGGTCAAAATGAGCAAAAAGTGACCAAGTCCTCACTTTTTGGCAACACATTTAGCCCCTAATTTAGTGAGAGGATGAAATTTCTTCAAACTCACACTAAAGTATCCCAATGGAGATGGAAAAGAATGAAAAAGAAGAAGAATGAGAAAGATGAAGGAGGTTGTCAAGCCCCTAAGGATTTGAGATTCCAAGTCAACTCGACATCAATGCAAAATAAATCCAAGGATGAATGCATTAAAATAGGACATGATATATGATAATGCGGCGAAAAGGTTTAGTGTGAAGAGAATAAAGAGATATGTGCTCACTTTGGGGCCAAATAACATTAAGTTGTCCATGGGGTGAGAAGTCCCAAAAGGTGAGAAACATACACACAATTGGCATGTACTCGAAAAGGTGGCTATGGGGAACTCTGTGCAAATTTTTTGGATTCCCACTCAGCCATACCAAAGTTATGCCTCATGATAACTTTGATAAGGCACCACAAAAGAGAGTGATGTTTTGGAATGATTTGTTTCAAAGGGATTTATAGTTTTTTTCATGCAATGTATCAACCTAGGAAACATTATACGTAATGTTAACAAGAGAGGTGAAGTGAAAATGTACTCATATTGTATACAAGAGAGGCAAGGGCTCATCATGTGTCAAAAAGAGGAAAAATGTGGATGTCTCAATCCTGAACAATATTGTCTGTAATGTTTTCAAGAGAAGGAATCGCAAGAAAAAAAAAGATCACATAGTGAAATGTGAGTGGTGATGTATGCCCCCACTCTAAAGGAATTGCTACACACCGTTCTGTGAGAAATTTCTTTAAAGTAGAAGAGGAAAGGGACATGAGAGCTTGTTCAGAAAGCCCTATGTCAATTCATATGTTTCCAAAAATTTGCATCATGAAGAAGAGGGAAGTATGTCACATGTGATTCAATATTAAGACACATCGTTCACGTTCCAAGATTGCTCTTATATTTTCTTGAAATTTTAATGACAAGTTGCAAGAGACAATGAAAAGTGACATACAAGGGGAAAAGGAGAACTAACCTCTTGCCCCCACTTAGTGCAGGACAAGAGGGAGCTGAAAGGGATTGAAAGGATTAAAGGGAGGGTGAAATTTTTTTACTTAAGAGGATTTAGGTCCCCATAGATGGAAGAGCACCAAAGGCCTTAAGAGTTTGGAGTTTCGAACTCAAGGCCTTATAGTCATTGGTGGAGTGGCCATGAACTTGGTGGTAAGCAAAAAAGGAATGTTTATTTAAACATTTATTTTGAGTGCAATGAGGAAGGGAGATCAAATGATCTTGGAGGAGTCTCAACAAGATGTTCTCTTCATCAGGGGGAGAAGAGGATCCTTTGGTGTGGGACAAAGGACGGGCTTTCTTAGTATGGAATGGTATACCTACGCAAGGCTCTATACAATGTGAGATATTATACACTCGCTTAGAAGAGTGTGTAACATTTGAATCTAGAGGAGGATGCGAGATGAAATTGGTGTTAAGAAAAGAGTACTTTTTTGGTTTCAAAGGATCACTTTGGAAGGTTGGGTTAGAAGGGTGATTTAAGGTAGGGTTGGGAGGAGGTGAAGGTTTTATTATCTCGATGAAAGGACAAAATCCAAGACCATGATGTGGTGTTTTCATGTTAGGCTCTATAGGATTGTGGATTCCTTGTTCATTAGCACCACAACCTTGTCCGCTATATCCAAGTTGCTTCATGATCTCATAACCTTTTCCATAAATATTTTTCAGCTTCTTTGGATTAGGTGAGGGGTCATTATTTGCATTGGTGGCAAAAGGAGTTGAGGTGGATTCTATTGAAGGATTAACCACGTCTTGTGTTAGCAATATTGTGTCACCCTTTGGAGAGTCTTTTTTGTTGTCCTTGATCGCTCCCTTGAGAGGAGGGGTGAAGTCTAAGGAACCCAAAACATCATCTAAGGACTTGGGTTGTATGGGTTCCACTGGTTTGGATTTTGTTTGCTCAAGATGTAAGACACTATAAGGTTGAAGATTAACATCAATGGTGTACAATTTGTTGTTGTAGATTTACTTCATCTTGTGATGAAGTTTGGAAGGCACACCATTCATTGCATGAATCCATGGCCTGCCTCAAATGAGGTTAGTTGAAACATCATTTGGCATAACATGGATTGATGTGTCTAAGGTGGAAACTCCAACAGTAAGAGGTAAAGTGATCACAATGATTGGATTTTGTATAATACTATCAAATCTAGTGAGGGACATGGAGGAAGGTTGGATGGTTTATCTATCAATATGGAGCCTATCCAAGAGATTGACACTACACACATTGATAGTGGAGCCATTATCAACAAGGGCTCGCTTGATCCCTATGACTTTGTATTGACATATGATCATCAAGGATTCAAATTTATTTTGCACTTCCAAAGGATGGAGCTCACTTTGGTGGAAAAAAATGTCAAATTTTAATCCTTGAATCATGGTTGCAATATCATTTGTTTTTTATTGAGGAAAAAATGGGTTATATAGGGACCCAAAACCACAAAGTTTATAAACCAATAAAAGATGGATCATAAGTAAGTCCAAGAAAATATAGGTGGTAATATCATTTGTTTGTGCATTAGAAGGGATAGGAATTTTTTGTAAGGAATCCTTCATGAAGTGGTGATAGTGAGGGGAGGCTTGGATAAGGTCCCATAAAGATATTTTTGCGGGATTATTCCTTAATTGGTCAACAAGGTCATATTGCCTAAGGAATGAATTGAAGCAAGGGGCAACAAGAAGAATAGGAGGGGATGAAGGATGCGTAGAATTGGATGGTTGGGAATTGAAAGTGTTGCAAGTATAATTTGTATGAGCAATGGTATCTTGACTCAATTTTCGCAACACATTAGGCTTAGGTGGGGAGAGAATGAATTCAGATTTAGAAGGTGGGGAAGGGATGAGTTGAGGTTGGATAGTATCAACATCTCCTTGGGGAGGAGAGTCCATTTTATCCTTGGCTTACATCATGATATCCAGCCTAGAAGGAGAGTGTTTAGAAGGACTACAAGCCTCATGTTCTAAACATTCAAGGCTTGGTTCTTCTAAAGTGAATTCATCACCAATAGAGGAATGATCATTTATGGGATAGGGAGGAGAGGGATGGGTAAGAGGGAAGTCTATTTTATTTTCAAAGGTCTCATTCTCTTGTTCCATACCATCTACCCTAGTAAGAGAGAATGAAAGAGGTTCATCACATGCTTCATCACAAGGGAGGGGGGAATCAATAGAATATCCACTATGATTGTTAAATAGATTACCCCAAAGGGTAGGAGCATGATGGAAGGGGGGGTCAATATTCTCATGACCCTTGGTCAAGGTATCTTCTAATTCCAAACTATACTCTTTGCATCAAGGGGAGGTATTAGAAGAGGGGAAAGAGTGATAATCGTAGTTAAGGAGAGTAGGTAAGGTAATGGTTAAGAATTTGTTTATAATTTCATGTTCTTGTGTTAAACTACCCTCCCAAAGGGGGTGAGGAGAAGAACAAGAAAGACCGTCATGATGCTCTATAATTGTCCCTTCATTTAACAAGATACCTTTGTCACTAGAAGGAGAGCTATCAAGAGGGGAAAAATTATGATCGTCATAATTATCTATGTTTGTATTTACTTCTAACATATTATCCTCACAAAGAGGAGAGATAGTAGGTTGCATATGTTTAGAAAAATTATTTAAAAAATTGTTTACTAGACTCTCATAGCTAGGAAATGTATTGAAAGAATATTTAACATGTTTAAAGATTTTATAAACAATATAAAGAAAAAGGGAATATATGAATATGTTTAAGGAATTTAAAATGCAAGATAAAGGAAATTCCATTTTTAGATTGCAAAAGAAGGCAATTTACTGATTACACTATCAATGATTTGGAAATCAAACTTGGTAAATATAAAATTGAAAATTTACAATGCACAAAATGAGCTAATTTATGCTAATTTTAATAAAAATACATGTAATAGAAACACAACCTATTGATATAGGTAGGTAATGACACAAAATAGAAGATGGAAAATAAGGTTTTCACCTCTGTAAAGGGTAGTTTCAAAACCTTAAAGGGACTAGGTCGCCCAAAATGGCGACCTAGTCCTCCTACTGAATCTTTTGAGTTTTTTCGAGAGTTATGGGTTAGCATTGTTGGTTTCTGTATTGGGAATGCATACCTAGCAGAAAAATGCAAAATTACATAAATATTTAGTATTCGAAGGTGCAAAATGCAACCTAAATTCACTTTTCACTAATGCAAAATTTGAAACCTTAGGATGCACTTTCGCTAATACAATATGCAATGCAAGCTAATCCTATGACAATTATGGACTATAAACCAAAAAGGAATGGTTTAAGGATGTTGGGTTTACCAAAATTAACCACCAAAACAAAGACACAAAGAGAGGGAAAGAGGATTCCCCAATGAGCTTCTAGGGTTTTCACCCTAGAAGCTATCTTTTGAGTGAATGGACTCTCTTTCCACTTTAGTGGTCTTTTGGTTTTTTTTTGGGCATTCATTCAAAGAAAGGGGTTAGGGGCTTAATGTGAGTGTGTGTGATTATGCCCTAAATACTATGAAAAAAAAATGAAGATAACTATGAATGTAAAATCTAAGAAATGTAAAGTGTTGGAAAACACATGAAGATATGGAACTATGTACAAGATAACCTAATCAATATACATAAAATATTACAAAAATGAATGGGAATGAAGTTGTGCACCTAGGAATAGGAGAAGGAATCTCCTTGGTGGTCATCTACTCCCACCTATTGTATTGGTCTAGAGTATTCTTCGTACCTTCAACCCCAGGAAGAGTGTCCTCACTGAAGATCTTTGTGTCATCAGAAAATTGGGCATGCATAATTGATTTGACCCCACATGATACCTTTAATTTTCTCTACAAGCCCACCCTCTCCTTGGAACATATTATCCCATTCAATGCTTATGATATTAGAACAACCATCTATAGGTTTCAAAGAACCCACTCAATGATCCATTGACAACCATAGAAATTTTATATGAAACACATGCATGAAAACATTCCTTTCATCCATTCTCCACATAAGTTGAGATTTTCTAATTCCCTTAGTAGAAAATGCCAATTGATATAGTCATAAGATTCTCCTATGTCCAATTTGACCATCATATATTTTTTCCTAGGGGTAATTATTGAATGTATGGTTTCATTTACCAAAGTAATATTGTCTACAATTTATCTTCCAAGAGTGAAGCAATTTTAATTTCTAGAAATCAATTTCCCCATGATATTCTTTAGTCTATTTTCCCAAGATTTAGAAATTATCTTGTAAATTGTGTTGTAGAGTGATATTTGCCTGTAATTCGACAAGACCTACACTCGGCCTCCTTTAGAATCATAACCAATATAGTGTTGTTGATATCTTTCATAAAATTATTTTTCTTCCTAAAATCTTATGTTATCTCCCAAATTGCATCTCCCAAAAAGTATCGACACTTTTGATAGAAAAGTACAGTGAGTCCATCTAGGTCATATGCCTTATCTAGGTGTAACTAGAAGGTTACATTATTTACTTCCCCCACTGAAAAAGGTGCGATTAGCATATTTTTTTTCACCTCAATTACTAGCAATGTAATGCAATCTAGGACATCTCTATCATTCATACAATTGCAACCACCCTCAGGTACAAGGAGCTCTTTGAAGAAATAAATCGTTTCTTTTTTAATTTCCCCACCCTCCTACAATAGCCTACCAGCTATTGTTTTAATTTTAATGATCCTATTTCTCATGCTCCTATTCTTTAATGAGTTAAGTGGATTTTTTTTTATTCAAATCACGAAGCTCTTGCTAGCTCCCTCCTACCTTGGCCTTCTAGTATTCCTCTTCTCTTGCAAATAGTTTTGCATGCTCCACTAGAAGAAATTTCTCTTACACAAAAATGACCTAATCCATCCCATCTCGAATGATATTTTCATTAAAAGTATCCATTTCATCTTCTACTCTATCCTTCTCACTAAAAGTATTATTGAATGTTGACATGTTCCATTCCTTAATTTGTCTTTCACATGTACCAATCTCCTATAGAATGCATAGTTTTGCATTTGTTCATTTTTTGGCACCTCCACCCACCATTTCTATAATAGCTCAATGAAACTTGACTTCCTTAGCCACATCCTCTCAAGCTTGAAGTATCCAATCCTATGCTTTATTTCAAGTTGGGATTCCACCACAATTAGACAATGATTTAGCAAAGATATCAGGAGAATACATGTGTTAATTCTTAATTTCTCATCAAGAAACTCTATGGAGAATAAAGACCAATCCAATATCTCTACAATATTTTCGAACTCACTTCTTTGATTCATCTAGGTGTATTTTACTGTCTTTGGTGGAATGTTAGTTAGTGTGTTCCTAGAAAAAAACACATAGAAGTCTATCATTGTTGGATTTTCCCTTCTTAGGCCACCATTTTTCTCTGAAAGGTCTAGAATAGTGTTAACATCTTTCCTAGTGGTAGTCTTTCCTTTTAATGTGTGGATTTTCCCAAAAATTTCATTCCATAGAGCACACTTGTCCTCTATTTTATAGGACTATATAAATTCAAAATACAAAAGGTAATGCTCAAGGTAAGAATTCTTACCTTTCCCATGATCCAATTTTTATGTGCTTCAATTTCAATGACATCAAATTTGGATTGATACCATAAAATACCTAGCCTTCTTGCAGCCCCTCTTGCTTCCTTTATCACACCCTTCTAGTTTCTACAATTCCAAAGAAACATTGTTACCTCCATGTTACTCAATTTAGTTTCCTAAAAAAGTGCAAAGTCAACCAATAGCTTATCCAGATGGTTCTTTGTCATGCATATTTTTTAAGGGGAATTTAAGCCCCTAACATTCCAAGATATGATATTCATGTCTCCTCTAGGGAAGCACTACCTCCCTTGAACCTCAAAATATATTTCTTGATGCTTGTTAGACATTTAATTATAGCCTTCTCCTCCCTCTTTTGCCTATTGGTCTTCCTTCCCACATTCTTGCCTATATTTGTGTGCATGTTAATTATTCTTGAAATAGTTTGGCTAATGCACCTTTGATAAATAATGCTTAGATCATCCTTTATCTCTTCCTCATCCTCCAACCATTGAAAATACTCATTGTATTGAACTTTGGACTCCCTGTCAAGAGGGAGGCGACTCTCCATAGTAATTTTTTCTTCCTTGATCTCATTCACCTCGGGAAAAGGAAGTTCCAGCTCTAGCACCCTTTCCTACTATGCATCCACTCTAGCCATTGGGGGAGCTTCAAAAGTGTTACTAGATGACATATTCATCAAGATATTTGGATCTAGCCCCATCACCTTGGGAATATCCTCTTTCACAATCTCGCCACCTTGTTATTGTATTGCTTCCCCTATTAATGTCACTATGTTTTCTATAGTAACCTACTTCGAATCATTGGACTTCACTATTATTGAACTAGATGCTTGTGCCTCTAGCATGTCCAACTTTATTTTTTCTACCCTAGGGCAGTTTGTCTACAATGCTAGGAAAACTCTCTCGAAATAGATTTTTCTCATACAATTCAGACAAAAATATTTCCATTCTTCAACTTTTATCTCCTAATTCCATGTTCTCTCCACAGTTTCTAATTTAATTTTCTTGGGAAATGATCATATATTGATTAATTTTATTCTTACGAAATATATTGAATTATCTTCCCCCATATCTAGTCCCAAAAAAATGCCAACCGGGAGCCATTGAGACACAAACAATTTCTCGTCTAGTACTCCATGGGAAGATTGATGCAAGTATGCATGTGTTTGGTGGTGTTGTCATTAATATTTTCATTGATGTAAACATAGTTCAGAGTGATTACAGGAGGTATATTTATAGTTGAGATACTGCAGAAGTGTTGAGAGTACATGGAGCTATATTTATGGTGTTGATGATGTCCTGATGTCAAGTTCTTTTGATAAAATTAATAAATAATGAAGACAATTTTGTGTGTGTGTTCAGAGTGTTCTTTGGTAATCTTCTCTACATTTCTTCTATGTTGATCCTATGCCTATTTGGATTTTTAGTAGTATTTATGGGCTTCAATGGATAATATATCCTAAGTTTTAGCTTTTAGTTTGATGGAGAGTGAAAGATGTGTTCAACAGTTTGGTAGAGTTTTTTGTTTGTGGACTGGGAGAGATGTCTCTTCTCTACAGTCTTTTGGTAGTTTGTTTTAGATATTATAGATCTGGAAGAAGGTTAATATTTATTTTATTTGTGTTCTAGAAAATTTTCTCATTGTTTGGTGGTCTAAAAGGCTTGTTCCAAACCTGCTATGGGTGTTTGCATGGTCTAGTTGGACTGTTGAAGAGTGTTTTGTGTATAAATATTTTTGTAGTTGCTGCAAATGTATCTGAAGGTTTCTAAGAGGTGCTCCAATGTTTGGTGAAGTGTGTTGTGTGATCCACATTTGGTCATCTTTCTATGGATGCACTTACTTCGAAGATCATTGGTGTTTTCATTAGGTTTGGTCAACCTGGTGTTTACACATTACATAGATAATAAGCATCAATTAAGGAAGAATGTGACTGATTCAAGATTTTATTTGGGTCCTAATTAAGTATGAAATTGGCCCACTCTCATTCTTATCCACTGTGGGAATGTTGAGTCACTGACCTAATTTGAATTTTTAAATCTAAGGATGTGTAGCCGAGCTTGGAGAAATTTTTTAGGGTTGAAGATGGTATAAATGTAATTCAAGATGTTGTGAATTGTATAGGTGTAGTGTGAAGTTTGAAGTGTGAAAATCAAGCATGCAAATAAAAGTGTGTGAAAGTGTAACAAGGAAAAAGTACTTTGATGTGTTAGATTCTTGAAAATAGTGAGTTGACGATGTCTACAATCCTTTGATTAGGCTGCAAATGTGTGAAACCTATTATGGTGTATTTTCTATTGTCTTTCTTTGTTTGTAGGCAGTGATATCTTTGTAGATAGTGAGTCTTATATGTAGGCAGTGAGCCTTTGTATCGGGATAGTGAGTCCTTTCTAGGCAATGAGCCCTCTGGATGTGAGCCTTTGTATCTCGTATTGCAATACTATTATATTTTGAATTAATCCTCACCATGGTTTCTCCCTCATTGGGTTTTCCATTTAAATATGGTGTATCTAGTATTTTCTTTATGTTATATGTATTTCATGTTTATACTTAATAATAAATTAAAGTTAAAGTGGAATTCATTAAGGTCATAAGTAAAAGAAATTTGGTACAACTAATTCAGCCCCCCTCTCAATTGTCTTGTGCATTTCAACAATATTTATTAGAGGTTTGATTCCTCAAAGAAGAGCTTAACCAGGTGGATAAGATGGCGTATAAGTTGCAAATCCCTATATTTGATGGAGCTGACTAAAGTGACTAGAAAGTGTAGATAAGGTTACTTGATCTCTCTTGGTTTCAAGACTTGTAAATCTATTGAGACAAAATATGTTGAGCTGGCTAGTTTTCCTTCTTTTGTAGATGATATTTCTTCCTATGAGGAGAATGAAAAAGAAAGGTATGCTATCTTTTGTGATTTATCTAAAATTGAATGGACAAAATTTATTTGTTTAGGAACTTCTAATGAAGTATGGGAAAATTTGAAAGATATCTATGAAGGAAATGATAGAGTCAAATTATCAAGGAAGCTAACAAAAAAACATAGATTTGATAACTAGAGAATGGAATATGGTGAAGAAATTGCAAGCTACTATCAAAGAGTTTAACTTGTAGAAAATGAAATCAAAAATCAAGGTGGTACCATGACAGATTAAGATTTACTAGAGAAGATCTTGATGACCCTACCAAAGAACTATAGTGACAAGTTCTCTGCTATTGAAGAATCATATGATCCAAAGAAATTTACTAAAGAACAAATATTTGGCACCTTGACTACATTTAAGATGAGGAAGTTTGGAAGAGAAAAGGAGAAAGATGAAAAAACCTTCTAAATAACTAAGATAGAAGATGATTCAGATAATGATGGTTCAGAAGAGTTGGAAGAAAAATTTACAAGGAAATTAAAGAAAGGTACCAGTAACTACAAAGGTATGTTATCTTTAAAAAATTTCAGTTGTGGAACTATTGGTCACTATGCTTCAAGATGTCCAAATAGAGCTACACACAAGAAGAAGATGGATAATAATAATAAATAAATAAAGGACAAAAAATTCAAGAAATTATATTATGTTAAAGAAGATGCGAGAATTTTTGATGATGAGTTTGATTTTGAGGATGATAAAGATGAATGCTTGTTTCTAGCCTTGGAGAATAAATCGGTGTCTACTAACCATGGAGCATGTGGAAGGGAATCTAGTCCAGAGAACAAGAAGGACGAGATGGAAGGTACTCTGGTTACTGCCTTTCATGCTAGAAATGATGAAGATTATTGGGTAATTGACAATAGATGTTCAAATCATATGACTGGAGAAAAATGTAAGTTGACTAAACTTGAAAAGTATGATGGAGGATTAGTTATCTCTAGAGATGATTCTAGTGCTACAATTGTTGGAAAAGGAACAATTAGTCTTGATGGAAAACATAGTGCTGATGATGTCTACTATGGTAAGGGCTTAAGGCATAATCTTTTGAGTGTTGGAAAAATGTGTAGCAAAGGATTTAAGCTTGTGTTTTAGTATAATTCCTGTAAGATCAAAAAAGGATCCGGAGCTTTGGTAGCTATAGGAAGAAGAACTTATGGAAACATTTATCAACTTAAGAGTGGTGATGGTTAGTGATTTTTTTCTCAAATTAATGAAAGTTAGCTATGGAACCAGAGGATGGGACATGTAAAATTTGAATATATAATCAGGATTAGTTCAAGATAGGTTGTTAGAGATCTTCTTATAATCACAAACCCTACCAATTCTATTTGCAAAAGTTGTTAGTTGGGAAAACAAACAAGATATAGTTTTAAAGGAAAATAAAAATAATCTATTGGAATGCTAGAATTGATTCATATAGACCTCTGTGGTACCATAAGAATAGGAAGCCTTAATGGTGACAGGTATTTTATGCTTTTGATTGATGGTTACTCCAGAATGATACTTTTATTTGAGATAAATCCCAATCTCTAGATAGATTCAAAGTGTTCAAAGAAAGAGTAGAGAATAAAGTAAACTTGAGAATCAAATGTTTGAGGTCTGATAAAGGTGGAGAATTCATTTATGGAAATTTTAATGCATTTTTTGAATATCATAGTATAAAGAGACATTATTTTTCTCCTAGAACTCCTCAGTAGAATTGAGTTGTGGAAAGAAAGAGTCAAACTATTCAAGAGGTTGAAAGGACTATGATGAAAGAGGAAAATGTTCCTGATATATATTGGAGAGAAGAAATCCACACTACTATTTACATTCTTAACAGAGTTCAGATAAGAGGTAACAACACAAAGACTTCTTATGAACTATGGATTGGTAATATTCCAACTGTAAAGTAATTTAAGGTGTTTGGAAGCAGATGTTACATTAAAAGATATGATGAGAACCTTGGGAAGTTTGATGCAAGATGTGATGAAGGTATTTTTCTGGATATTCAACTAACAACAAAGCATATAGATGCTTCAATAAAATATTGAGGAAAATAGTTGAAAGTGCAAATGTAAAATTTGATGAAGCTATGCACAGACCTATTGAAATAAGTGAAATTGAACCAGATGATCCTATCTACAAAAAAATTATACAAGAAGAGGAAAAGGAAGAGAAAGAAAAAAGTGAAGAAGAGGATATTTTGGAACCTACTCCCAAGACTCCTAAATATGTACATAAGATTCATCTGAAAGAACAGATAATTGGAGACATCGGTGAAGGTGTAAAGAAAAAAAGAAAAGTGGTTGAGGTAAAATTGTGTTTACTTTCTAAGATAGAACCTAAGACTATGAGTGAGGCATGCAAAGATGAGAGTTGGGTTAGAGTAATGAAAGAGGAATTGTAGCAGATAGAGAAGAATCGAACATGGGAATTGGTTCAAAATGGGTTCAAGAATAAATTGAATGAAGATGGTGAGTAGCAAGAAATAAAGAAAGACTTGTATGCAAAGGCAATTCATAAGTTGAAGGAATAGATTTTGAAGAGACATTTTCCCTGATGACAAGAATGGAGGCCATTCAGATGTTTTTGGCATTTTCTAATCAAAGATTTCAAAGTGTACCAAATGGATGTTAAGTCTACATTCATGAATGGAGAATTGGAAGAAGAGGTGTACATGAAACAACCAAAAGGATTTCAGTTAATAGACAAATTAGACATGGTTTACAAATTTAAAAAGGCAGTATATGGGCTTAAACAGGTTCCCAGAGCACGGTATGCAAGGGTGGACAAATATTTGACACAAAAAGGGTTCAACAAAGGCTCCATAGACAACAATATTCATTTCAAAGTTGAGAAAAATTGAATATTGATAGTTGTGGTGTATGTTGATGATATTATCTTTATAGGAAATGAAGGTATGTGTAAGAAATTTGTAGAGGAGATGCAAAAAGAGTTTGAGATGTCTATGATTGGTGACTTAAGAATTTCTTATTGGATTTTAAGTGAATCAAATTGATAAGGGCATATTCATCTCACAGTCTAAGTATGTTAAAGAATTGTTGAAAAAGTTTGGAATGAACGATTTCAAACCGGTTTGTACCCCTATGGTAACCAGATGCAAACTGAGTAAGTATGATGAATATTCTAAAAATTATCAAAGCATGTACATATCTATGATTGTTAGAATTCTATATCTTACTGCTACTAAACCAGATATCATGGATGCGGTATGTTTTGTTTCCATATTTCAAGAAAAACCTAAAGAGATACATGTTACAACTGTGAAGAGGATATTCAGATATCTAAAGTTGACTTTGAATTATGGTCTATGGTATCTTAAGGATACTAATTTCACCTTGAATTCCTACACTGATGCAGATTGGGATGGTTGTGTAGATGACCAAAAGAGTACAAGTGGTGGTGCATTCTTTCCTGGAGAATATTGGTCTCATGGCTAAGCAAGAAATAAGATTCAGTTTCTTTGTCCACTGTAAAAGTTGAGTATATTGTAGCAACATCCTGTTGTACACAGGTACTTTGGATGAAGCAAAAATTGAAGGATATATGTGTGATATGTGATGAGCCTATCCCTATCTTTTGTGACAATTAAAGTGCAATAAATATTTCAAAGAATCAGGTGATTCATTCTAGGAAAAATGATATATCTATCAAATATCACTTCTTAAGGGAGAAGGTACTGGAAAATGAAGGCAAACTTGAATATTTGTCTACTAAGGATCAAATTTTTGACACATTCACTAAGGATCTTCCATAGGATAATTTTGAGTATCTTAGGGGGAAGTTAGGGGTTACTCCCCCTCCTTCATTAAATTAGGTGCACATGGATTTGCATCATTCTAGTGGACCTACATAATCTTCATTTTTTTGGACTGGTGATTGAGGTCTACTCATTAAGGGGAGTAGAGAGTATCATTGTTGCAGTATGAGATGTGGGTGCACTCCTAAGGGGGTGTGATCGAAGCTTTATATGGAAGATGTTTCATGCAAAAATATATATTTTCCATTGATGTCAAAGGGGAAGAGAGTTTCATGTGAAAAAGCCTATTTATATTTGGAGAGATTATCATGTGAAAAAGTTAAAAGGGACAAAGAATCTTGCAAGGAGAAGAGAGTGCAGAAATTCTTGTGCAGGCTATCTAATATGGAAAAGAAAGGGAAGAAAAAGCAGGAGATGTTAGAGTAAAGTAATTAATTAACTTTACTCTCCTCTTAAGATTTCGCCTTGCACACATATTAGTCATTTAATAATTAATATTAATTATTAAATGCACTCACCTTTAGGGTTAGTTTTTCCTTTTAGGTTTTGATCTCCTTTTATAAGGATTGATCTCTTGTATTTTTTTTGACGCTCTATTCATTTTTCTGGAATACATCTTGCACATTGTGAGAGCCAAACCCTTGTCTTGATCTCTCTCTTTCTCTGTGACAAGTCTTTTGCATGCAAGTATTTATCGGGTTCTATGGATTTGCATTTCTCAAATCCTACATGGTATCAGAGCTAGATCTGCTGCAGCTTGTTCAATTTTTGAAAGAATTAGAGATCTAGGTTTTGGTTGCATCAGATCTGTGTTTGTTTTCTAGTTTTTATTTGGAATAGGGAGTTTATTTTTTTGGTACACTTTGAGCTCAAACGGACCTCACCATTGAGCTTGCAGTGTCCAAAAACCCCTATTTTGATATAAAATTCATCAAATTTGGCTTCACGGCGTTAGATCTACGAGGGTTTGATGTTTTTTGAGGGTTCCTGATCCAGAGTGTACCTGAAATTTTGGAGCAATTACAGCCCAAACGGACCTCACCATCGCATTCAGAGCACCCAAAAACCCCTAAATCGACTATCAAATCGTCGAAATCGAACACAGTGACTCCGGGAGGGAAAAAAATTTCATTTCTGAGTCGTACGCCCTGGTACGGCACGCAATCCGAAAAAAATAAAATAAAAAATCAGAGTTATGGCGCCGCCGTCAGTTAACCGCTAGCGGTTAACTGCTAGTGGTTAATGCTAGCGGTTAATGCTAGCGGTTAGCCTAACCACCAGGCTTAACCCTCAAACCTTTTTGGAGCAGTTTTGGTATTTTAGCCATAACTTTTGCATACGAACTCAGTTTTTTGAAAACAAAATATTGTCAGAAAGCTGGTTCCGAGCCCGTTCTGATGGTGTAGGAATTTCTTCAAAAATATTCAGTTTGCATGCAGTTTTTTGCAGTCAAAGTTAGATGATCTTTTTGCACTCCGAGGGGCATAACTTGCTCAATTTTGCTCCGTTTTTCGAAAGCGAATAGGCGTCGGAAAGGTGGTTCTGTGCTATTTCCAGATATGTAGTTTATTTCATCAGAAAATTCTTCAGGTACACAGAGATTTGTCTCCATCATATACTGCTTTCTATAGTTTTTTGGCTTTCAGTTTGTACTGGGGATTAGTTTTTTGCATTGTGGGGGGGTGTTTTTTCCTAATTTCTGTTATTTACATCAGAAAAATAGAATCTACAAACACCAAAAACAAAAAACCCCTTCTGCATCTTCTGTCTAGTTCTGAAAGACCACTTAATAATAAAAAAAAAAACACATTCAGAGCAGTTGAGGCACAGTTCACATCATGGCCGATAGATCTATTGAGCTTCTCACACCGCATAATTATCACACTTGGAAGGGTTGCATGATGACACTTCTTCAGTCTCGAGGGTTATGGTCCTGTTTGGATGCGGCTCAGCCTCCATTGACTCGCGCCTTTGAGGTTATGCAGCACAGGAACAATATGGATCAGGCTATGGGATTGATTGCTTTGCACATTTCAGACAGTCTCTTGTTTCATCTTGAAGGGTGTCTCACACCTAGGGCCTATTGGACCAAGTTTGAGGGACTTTTTGGCACTATCAACGAGTTTAGAGCATTGCAGATTGAGGTAGAGTTGACTTCACTTGTACCTGATTCTTTTCCCTCCATTGAGGACTTTTTGATGAAATTCAAACAATAGAGATCTCTTCTACAGGGTTGTGGTAAGGTTAAGACTGATACAGAGTGTATTTACCTAATTTTGTCAAAGCTTCATGGGAACTTTCAGATATTCTCATCTACCTTCCATTCCACTATGGATGCCTTGGGTGCACGTTTTACCATGCCTTCTTTTGAGGTGTTTTGTGATCGTTTGACACGAGAGCAGGCTAAGATATCACAGTTGGATGCTCTCACAGGATCACCGCACCAAGTGTTGGTAGCACAGTCATCTCAAGGGAAGCAGAAGCAGAAACAAAAACAGAAACCACAGACCACAGAGCATTGGAAGAATTCTAGTTCATAGAAGACTTCTGATTCACCTTCTCCTAAGGGGGAATCATCGAAGAAAGATAGACCTAAGTGTGCTTATTGCACTAAGCTAGGACATGATGAGTCCAAGTGTTATGAGAAGAAGATAGATGGATATGCAAAACAAGTTTCAGATTTGACAACTCTTCTTGAGAAGAACCATATTCATCACTCTTTTTCATCTACTTTAGGCGGGTCTTCTTCTTCACCATCATTCCAGATAGATGGACAGGCCCCACATAAGGGTCATGCATTATGTGCAACCACTAGTTCACATTCATCTAGATGGCTACTGGATTCAGGTGCTTCACACCATATGGCATCTTCTCAGGACATGTTCTCATCTTTCGAGGCTGCATCCTCACCACACATCTTGATGGGTAATAACACTTATATGAGTGTATGTGGGAAAGGTTCTATCGATATTGATGGAGGTACATTCAATGATGTACTATGTGTTCCATCTTTGTCCACTAACCTTCTCTCCATTTATCAAATTGCTCACAGTGGGACAGGGAAGACAGTTGAGTTCACACCTGATTCAGTGCACATCAGAGACATTCAGACTGGCAGTATTGTTGCAACAGGGATAGTTGATCATTCTTCCCGATTGTATGCATTCACACACTTTGGTTCACCATCTCCCTCTCTTTCTACAAGAGAGCATGCAGTATCTGAGGAGAAGTTCGATCACTTGAACTTATGTGTTCTTCCATCTGTTCATGAGACTAGTGTTGAGACTTCTACACCTCTTCCTCCTATTGAGATCACATTTGTTCAACAGGATACCTCTTCAGTTGTGACTGACATTGTTGCTCCACTCATCGAGCCATCAAGTGCAGTTGTTGAGGCCATATCTGAGGATATACCTTTCCTCACAGATGACAGATTCAACACACCTGTTATCCCTTCTTCATTGGAGATTCTATTTCAGGATCATCTTGAGTTGTTTGATTCACCATTTTGTTATTCATACACTCATGTTGCTGTTTCATTCTTTAGTGCGCATCATCCAGGACTTCCATTTTCACCTCACATCCAGGGATTTCCTCTTCTTGGACCATTGGATCTGTTTCTTCCTCCGAGGCGACACATCGGTTTGATCATTGGCACAGGGGTTCTCTCATTCTGGGGGGGCTTTGGAGTCTCCACTCTCTCTCATGGGGGGGTATCTGATTGTATATCTGCATATGTTCTTGAGAGAGTCTCTTGAGACATTTCATTTGTACTTTCTTTTTGCATCTCTTTTTGGAGAGGAGTTTTTTCCCACTGGGTTTTCTCCTTTTCTCCGTTTCATAGAGATTTCCTTGTACTTGGGTACCTGATCAGGCCTAGTTGCCGGGACCCAATTTTACCTTCATGCATTGTAGTTACTTTTGCTTTCTTGCACTAGTTTGTAGCTGCACTCTTGCTCATCTTAAGGGGGGGTGTTAGAGTAAAGTAATTAATTAACTTTACTCTCCTCTTAAGATTTCGCCTTGCACACATATTAGTCATTTAATAATTAATATTAATTATTAAATGCACTCACCTTTAGGGTTAGTTTTTCCTTTTAGGTTTTGATCTCCTTTTATAAGGATTGATCTCTTGTATTTTTTTTGATGCTCTATTCATTTTTCTGGAATACATCTTGCACATTGTGAGAGCCAAACCCTTGTCTTGATCTCTCTCTTTCTCTGTGACAAGTCTTTTACATGCAGGTATTTATCGGGTTCTATGGATTTGCATTTCTCAAATCCTACAAGAGTGTATGGTATCTTTGATGATTTTTCACATCATGTGTTCCCCTCAATGACAAAGGGGGGGATTGTTGCAAGTATGGATGTGTTTGGTGGTTTTTTCATTAATATTGCCATTGATGTCAACATAGTTCAGATTCATTGTAGGTTGTAAGTGTATAGTTGAGATACTGTAGAAGTGTTGAGATTATATGGATCTATATTTATGGTGTTGCAGATGTGTTGATGTCAAGTGATTTTGAGAAAATTAATAAATAATGAAGACAATTTTGTGTCTGTGTTTTGATTATGCTCCAGTAATGTGATTTGCATTTCTTCTATGTTTATCCTATGCCTATTAAGATATGTAGTAGTGTATATGGGCTTGAATGATAATATATCCTAATTTTTAGCTTATGGGTTGATGGAGAGTGAAAGATGTGGTCACCATTGTGTGAATTGGTTTGGCATAACTATTTTTCTATGGATTGGGAGAGATGTCTCTACTCCATAGTATTTTGGTGGTTTATCTCAGACCTTGTGGATCTAGAAGAAAGTTAATATTGATGGTCTTTGTGTTTTGGAAAACATGCTCATGGTTTGGTTCTTCGAAAGCCTTGTTCCAGAGCTACTGTGGGTGTCTACACAGTCCAGTTGGACTATTGAAGAGTGTTCTATGTATAAATATTTTTGCAGTTGTTTTGGATGTATCTGAAGGTTTGTAAGAGGTGTTTCAGTGTCTATTGAAGCATGTTTTGGGGTCCATGTGTCGTCATCTTGTTGTGGATGCATGTACTTCAAATATCATTGGTGTTTTCATTAGGTTTGGTCAACTTGTTGTTTACACATTACACAGAGAATAATAATCGATTAAGGAATCGTGTGATTGATCCAAGATGTTTTTGGGTCCTAATTAAGTATAAAATTGGTCCACTCTCATTATTATCCACTACAAGAATGTTGAGTTGGTGACCTAATTTGAATGTGTAGCTGACCTTGGAGAAATTTTCTAAGGTTGAAGATGGTATAAATTCAAGTCAAGATGTTGTGAATTATATGGGTGTAGTGGGAAAATCAGAGTGTGTGAAAGTGTATTAAAGCAATAGTACTTTGATGTCTTGGATTCTTGAAAGTAGTGAGTTAATAGTGTTTGCAATCCTTTGATCAAGTTGTGAATGTGTGGAACCTATTGTGGTGAATTTTCTATTTTCTTTCTTTGTTTGTAGGTAGTGAGCCTCCTTCTAGATAGGGAGTCCTATCTGTAGGAAGTGAGCCTTTGTATCTAGATAGTGAGTCCTTTCTAGGAAGTGAGCCTTTGTATCTAGTATTGAATTACTATTATATTGTGAATTAATCCTCATCGTGATTTTTCCCTCATTGGGTTTTCCATGTAAATCTGGTGTCTCTAGTATTTTCTTTATGTTATTTGTATTTCATGTTTATACTTAATAACATATTAAAGTTAAAGTGGAATTGATTAAGGTCTGAAGTAAAAGAAATTTGGTACAATTGATTCACCCCCCTCTCAACTGTCTTTGCATTTCAACAAAGATCGTATAAATTTATCCAATACTCATCTTTCAATGGTGACAGGGATCTAGGGTTAAAATTATTTGAGTATCTTTATGTATAAATTATTTCTTTTCCAATCCACCAAACAATCTAGTCCATGACACCATCTCCTGTTGAGTGAACAAGACAACTGAGAGGGGGGGTGAATAAGTTGTATCTTATCATAACACCAAAACCCTCATTAAAATTCAAATCCACGAGAGTTCATTCTATCCTTAATCTATTATGAATTTGTAACATGAAAAGTAGATAAAAACAATTTAAACAAGTCAACACCAAACACAAGAGAACACCATATTTATGTGGAAAACTCAAGAAGGGAAAAATCATGATGTAGTATAGCTCACAATATAATTAATAACAAAATAGGTTACATGGTCTCATTACTAGAATAGGACACGCTGTCTAGAAAGGCACGCAACCAAGACTCACTACCAAAGTACAAAAAGAAGATAGAGAAGAAATTTTACACAAAAAATGATCTCAATGCAATAAAGATTCCATGGGTCATAATAGCTCCAACACCTTCATAGTCTATTTGAATGATTATAGACACCTTCTTCTCACTACATCTGGTAATCCAATACTTGAAATTTCACTCTGCTCTACTCAATTTTGCATCAATCACATATACACTTCACACATTCATCTATCTTTTTCTCCTTCAATAATTCAACTCATACTTATACTATCCTCAACCTTGAAACCCTCTCCAAGGTCTTAAATTCACCTCAAACATGCAAATTCATATTAAGTCAGCACCAAGACTTTCATGGTAGATAAAAGTGAATTTGGACCACATGAAAACTTTATTGGGACCCAAATCAACAGAAAAACTTAACCACATGCTACCAAAAAATATAATTTATCCTTCGCATGTAGTGTAAACACCA
The DNA here is from genome assembly GCA_007115665.2 of Sequoiadendron giganteum. Lineage (NCBI taxonomy): Eukaryota > Viridiplantae > Streptophyta > Pinopsida > Cupressales > Cupressaceae > Sequoiadendron > Sequoiadendron giganteum. Next base: position 133,791,133 of record CM021105.1, on the reverse strand, counting down.
TGTCAGTCATTACTTGTACAAACACCATTAATCAATTAACTACACACTTCATAAAACTCAAAGATGACTTGAAAAACACACTCCATGTTTGAACACAATCTATAATATTCCTCCAACACCTTGAAATCCATAAAATACCTTCACAAAAACTTCCTCCTAAAGAATGTAAGAAACAAGTACACTTAGATAACTCTACCAAACACTATTACTTGAAAAAATTTCTTCTAAAGCACCAGAATGCAAATTATTTTGAAATGTGAAAATAACAAACACTATAAACTCTCTTTCAAAAAAAAAAGTCCTAAAACACAACTTCGGAGAAACGTGTAGCAAAGACATTTCTCCCAAATACCTCTATACTGCACAGTTCACACACTAGTGAACACAAATTTTGAACAACTACCTAGCACCACAAATTCTAAATATAGAATCTTTGAACACCTCTAACCAACATATCCAAACCACACAAGTATATATTCAACCCAAAAGAAATATCAAGTAAAACTAGAACACCTCTTGGAAACATAGTGCACTATTACAGTTGCTCAACCACTACACAGTTGACACCCATTACAACACAAGCTTGTTGGAATCAATGATAACACCTTCATACTTGTTAAAATCTCCCCCTTTATCATTGATGATAATACAAGATGTGAAAAACCATCAAAGAAACAATAGATCTATATCAAATCAGTTTCCTTTTCTCTTTACTCACTCTCCCCCTAACTCACTTTCATTTTAATTTTCTCTCCCCCTTTACAAATATATTTTTTCACATTACACTCTCTCCAATTGAAAAATTTATCTTTCTCACATGATTCTTTATCCCTTTGACAATAATGATTAAACAACATACACAACTTTCCCCCTTTATGGATAGGCATTTTCACATGATTATCTCTCCCCCTTTGACATCAATGGAAAAGGACATAATGTTTTGTATTATTCTCCCCCTTTAAGATTGGACAAAGATACTTCCTACTATTCCCCCTTATACAAAATACTCACCACTTTTTTGTAACATAATTTTATTACTCTAAATACTTTCCTTTAGGAGCACACATCAGTTTTTAGCAATCGACAATACCACTACCTACTCCCCTTGAGAGGTAGCAACCGACATCAGTCTAGAATAAGGATAGATCTTGAGGTCCATCGAACTTATGCATTTGCTTATGCATCTAGTTCAAAGAAGGAGGGATAATAACCCACTTCTCTCAAATATTCTCAAAAGTATCCTTAGGAAGAGCCTTAGATAATATGTCAATAATTTGATCCTTTATAGATTCATATTCAAGCTTCACTTCATTCTCCACAAAATTTTGTCTTAGAGAGTGATATTTGATTGAAATATGTTTTGTCCTTTTATGCATCACTAGATTATTTGAAATATAATATCACAAAAGATAGAAAAGGCTCATCATAAACCACTGTAATATCCTTCAATATCTGCCTCATCCATAACACCTATGTGTAGCAAGTTGCTACTACAATATACTTAGCCTCTATAGTAGATAAATATATTGAATCTTTTTTCTTACTTATCCATGACAACAATCTACATCCAATAATGAATGCACCACCACTTGTACCTTTTCTACTATTCACATAACCAACCCAATCTACCTCTGTGGAAGCACTCAATGTGAAATTAGTATCTTTTGGATTCCATAAGATATGTTCTAGAGTTCCCCTTAAGTATCTAAATATTCTCTTCACTTTTGCAACATGTGACTATCTAGGATATTCTTGAAATCTAACCATAAGATAAACCGCATGCATGATATCTAGTCTAGTAGCAGTTAGATATATCAATCCATTAATCATAGATCTGTATTTTCTCTTATCAGTCTAAGGGGATTCATCATTATTATTCAATTTGCAACCAGTAACCATAGGGGTACATACCGGTTTAGATTCTTCCATTCCAAACTTCAAAAAAAATTTGATATACTTTGACTGTGAAATGAATATCCCTTTATTTGTTTGATTGATTTTTAGCCCAAGGAAGAAATTCATCTCCCCAAACATAGACATATCCAACTCCTTTTTCATCTCTTCTATAAAGATCTTACACATAGCTTTATTACCTCCAAAAATTATGTCATCAAAATATACAACTACAATCAATATTTGATCTTTCTCAACCTTAAAGTAAAGGTTACTATTTGCAGTGTCTTTATTGAATCCCTTTTGTACCAAATACTTATCCAACATTGCATACCAAGCTCTAGGAGCTTGCTTTGATCCATAAAATTCCCTTTTAAATTTGAAAACCATATTAGGTTTATCTGTTAACTGAAATCCTTTTGATTATTCCATGTATACTTCTTCATCCAACTCTATATTCAAAAAAGCAGACTTCACATCCATTTGATAGAATTTAAGATCATTATGTGTTGCAAAAGCTAGAAACATCCTGATTACTTCCATCTTAGCCAACAGAGAAAATTTCTCCTCAAAATTATATTCCATCAACTTGTGCATAGCCCTTACACACAAGCCTTGCCTAGTTTCCTACCACTTCTCCATTCTCATTCAGTTTGTTTCTAAACACCCACATAGATCCAATTAAATTTTTATTTTTTGGTCTTGGGACAAATTCCCAAGTCTGATTCTTCTCAATCTCAATAATTTCTTTTTCCATAGCTTTCATCCAATGTTCATCCTTGCATGCCTCAATCATTGTTTTAGGTTCAACTTTAGAAAGAAGACATAAATTTACCTGCTCTTTAGTAGCTTTCCTTCTTGTCAACACACCCTTGCTTTTGTCTCTAGTGATTTGTCCATTAGAATGATTTATCTTGACACAGTTATAGGTTTTAGGGGTCTTTTTTGAAGCTTCTTCCTCTTCATCCTATACTTGGGTATGTGTGGGATCATGATGGGTATGTGGTTGAAGACGTTTTTTATACCCAAAATTGATGAAATGAAAAAGGTTTTTAAAGGATATTCTTAGATTTCCACCAATATAAATTATGCTTTACTTTGAATTTAATAAATAATTATCATTCATTTTCTATTGAATTACGAGTAAAGTCCTGATTGATAGGCTGATTAAAAAACATCTATAGCTTTCAAACAATATCACATTTTTTGAATCCAAAACATGCATCACATTATATGATTTGCATACTATAAGATTAAAAAAGAAAAAAAAAATCATGAAGTTTTGACCAAGTTAAGGTGGTCAGACATATGAGTCTTTATATTTTTTAAAATTTGTAATAAAAAATTATAATTAATTATTTAACTAGAAATAAATTACAAAAAAATATGCATGACATTGGGACATGAGTCCTCTACTTATATCTAAAATATTATAAAAAAATATTATCATTTTAATGTGGTTAGGGTGGTTAGAAAAACACCTACTTCTTATTTTTTTCCTGAAATTTAAGTACTACTGTATTGAAATTTCAAATTTTCACCAAATAGATTTTACTTTTTTTGAAATAAACCTAGTAGTTTAGAAACTAAATTCAATTTTCTACAAATTCTATTGTTACATATTTTTGAATAATATAGATAACTTATTCAAATTTTTATCTCAAATTGCCTAACCCTAATTTTTCTGAATTTTTTTGCCACTTAAAGGCCTGTTTTTACCAAGATGATCCTGCACATACCCACTTCTTATTCCTTAGCTTTTTCTTCTTCTCTATAACAAGTTTCATCTTATTCGTATCCATCTATCACAATTAAATTTTGAAGACCTTCATCCACTTTGACACTTGTAATCCAAAATTCTTTCTCAATATTTTATTATAACATTTGTAAGCTTTGATTTTAGTAGAATATCTAAGGAAGATAGCTTCATCAGAAATTGCATCAAACTTTCCTAAGTTTTCATCTCTTTGGATATATAATTTTATTTCAAACACTCTAAATTACTTGATAGTAGGGATCATTCCATACCACAACTCATAGGGAGTCTTTGTGTTTTTTTATTTTTCTTGAACTCTATTAAGTATGTAAATGGCAGTATGAATTACTTATCTCCATTATACCTCTAGAAGGTTAGCTTCCTTCATCATAGTCCTTGCAACTTCTCGAATAGTCCTATTTTTTCTTTCAACAACTCCATTTTGTTGGGGAGTTCTAGGGGCAAAAAAATTCCTCTTTATACCATGATTCTCACAAAATATGTTAAACTCGTTGGAAGTGAATTCTCCACCTATGTCAGACCTCAAAAAATTGATATTCAAATAGATTTAATTCTCAAACATAACTTTAAATGCTTTGAATCTATCTAGGGCTTCATATTTTTCTCTAAGAAAAATAACCCAACTCATTCTAAAATAATCATCATTCAAAAGCGTGAAATACCTGTCACCTTGAAGACTTCTCAATCTTGTAGGACCATAGAGGTTTGCATGTACCAATTTTAATAATCTGGTAGAAGATTGTTATTTACCCTTGAAACTTCTCCTTGTTTGTTTTCCAATTAGACATTCCTTGTAGACAACATTGCTATGATTTTTAATGCTTGGAAAATATCTTACCGCATGAAATGAACTAATTCTAACCAAGTTATCAAATTAAACTGATGTGATGCATCCTCATGTGCCATAACTTGCTTTAATTACTCTATCATAAAACAATTACCTTTAGCACCCTTAAGTTGATAAACATTTCCATATGTCCTCTTTCCAGCAACAATCATAGTTCTAGACCATTTTTTATCTCACATCCATCATCCTAAAAAATAAGGTTATATCATTTGCTACACATTTTTCCAATTCTCAAAAGGTTATGCCTTAAAACCTTGACATAGTAAACATCATTAGTATTATTCTTGCAATCAAAGCTAATTGAACCTATTCCATAAATCTTAGCACCTGAATCATCTCCAAATCTAACAAGTCGTCCATCACATTTTTCATGTTCAACAAACTTACTCTTGTCTCTAGTCATATGATTTGATCAACCACTGTCAATGATTCAATAGGGTATGTGCAGGATCATCATGGAAAAAACAAACCCTTAAGTGGCAATGAAATTCAGAAAAACAGAGTTAGGCAACTTGACGTAAAAATTTGAATAAGTTATCTATATTATTTCAAAAATATGTATGACTTGAATTTGTAGAAAATTGAATGTAGTTTCTAAACTACTATGTTTTTTAAATCTATTTGGTGAAATTTTGAAATTTCAATGTAGTAGTACTTAAATTTCAGGGGAAAAATAAAAAGTAGGTGTCTGTCTAACCACCCTAAACATAGTAAAATGATAATATTTTTTTATAAGAGTTTATATATAAGTAGGGGACTCATGTCTGAATTTGATGCATATTTTTTTGTAATTTGTGTTCGAGTAAATAATTAATTATGATTTTTTTATTACAAATTTTAGAAAATATAAAAAAAATTATGTCTAACCACCTTAACTTGGTCAAAACATCATGAAATTCTTTTTTTTTTTTAATCCTATAGTATGTGAAGCATAGAATGGGATGCATATTTTGGATTCAAAAAATGTGATACCATTTGAAAGTTACATTTTTTTTTCAATCAAGAATTTAGTCATAATTCAAATAGAAAATGAATAATAATTATTTATTAAATTCAAAGTAAAGAATGATTTAAATTGGTGGAAAGTTGAGAATCTCCTTTAAAAACCCTTTTCATTTCATCAATTTTGGGTAAAAAAAAAGTCATCAGCCACATGGGTCATTATATCACTTAGATATCATCACTTTTTGGCCCATCATGATCGTGGACATACCCAATAGTTCTAATCCTATCTAACATGAAAATAAAATACCAAAGTACCTTCAGCCTTAACCTTTGTCTCCTTTGTCTCTAGAGCACTTTACTTCACACATATTTTAGAGTTAGTAGAAATAGATTCATCTTTTAAAGTCAAGAACAAGAATTAATCATCATTAGTATCTCCATAATTATATTCATCATCAGAAATAATAGCATCTTCTCTCACATAATAGATTTTCTTCTTTCTTACCTTTATTCTCCTTTTTTTCTTTTTTTTCATTCACAACTTTGTTTGAGCATCTTGAAGCATTGTGACCTATTTTTCTGCAACTAAAACATTTCAAAGGTAATTTACCTTTATACTTACTAATACCTCTTCTCATCCTTCTCACAAAGTTATCCTCCACATCATCAATCTCTTCTTGAACTAGTTCATCAGTATTCTCAACCTTAAGAGTAGTCTTAATATTTTCACCATTGTTAGTACGAAACTCTGTCATCTCAAATGTAGTTAAAGAGCCATACAATTGATCTCTAAAATACTAATCTAGGTTTTTGGATTCCTCAATAGCAGCAACTTTATAATTGTAAGCCTTAGTAAGCGTTCTAATAATTTTATTTACCACTTTAGCTTCCTTAACCTTTCCTCGAAGACCTTTGATTGCACTGACAATTTTATCAACTATCTACATGTAGCTTGTGATATTTTCCTCTTCAGACATTTGCAAGTTCTCAAATTGTGTATTAAAATTCTACATCTTAGCTTGTTTGACCATAATATATCCTTCATAAATACTTTCCAAATTATCCCAAATTTCTTTAGCAGATTTTAAATCCATAAATTTCACTAATTCAAAATTTGCAAGACTACTCAAAAGAACAAACCTTGCTTTATCATTTGCTTCATAGGCCTTGATCTCATCACTTGTTCTTAGTTTATTTGTAGGTATGGAATATTGAGTCTTCATCGCTTGTAAAAAATCATATCCAAGGTAAACTAGATAGCCTTCCATCTTCACTTTCTCCAACATAGGGATCTCCTTGTTCTTCATCCCAAATCTACCTCAAGTTAATATTTTCTCCAAGGAACTTTATTTTGATTCCAATTGTTGAGTGAACAAGAAAATTGAGAGTAGGGCTGAATCAATTGTATCTTATCAAAACACCATTTAAACCCTCATTAACATTCAAATCCACAAGCATTCACTAAACCCTTAATCTGTTATGAAGTTTTAACATGAAAAGGATATAATAGATATTTTAAACAATTCAACACCAAAAACAAGAGAACATGAGATTTATGTGGAAAACCCAAGGACAAAAAAAACACGATGATGATTAGCTCACAAGGTAAGTAATAGAAAAACTAGTTACAAGGGCTCATTGCTAGAATAGGACACACTATCCAGAAAGGCTCACAGCTAAGCCTCACTACTAGAGTACAAAAATAAGATAGAGAATAAAATTTACACAAAGAACATGATCTCAATGCAACAAAGATTCCACCAAAATAGTTCCAACACCTTTGTAGTCTATTTGAATGATTGTAGACACATTTTTCTCACTCCATTACATAATCTAACACTTGAAATATCACACTGATATACTCAATTTCACATCACTCACATCATACACTTCAAACATTCATCTATCTTACATCTATATTTTTCTCCTTCAACAATTCAACTCATACTTGTATCGTCCTCAACCTTGAAACCCTCTCCAAGATCGACAACGCAAATCAAACATTCAAATTGAAATAATTTATGTGCCAAAAAAATTCTATGGCAGATAGAAATGAATGTGGACCACATCAAAACTTAATCAAAGGATACAAATAAACAACACCACTTAACCACATGCTACCACAAACAATATTTATCCTTCACATCTAGTGTAAAAACCAAGTTGGTTGTTACACGTGCAAACACCATTAATCATTTGAGTTCATGTTTCATCAAGATAAAAGATGACTTGTGAAACACACTCCACTCTTGAAAAAAATCTAGAATATTCCTCCAACACTTTGACATCCATCAAACTCCTTTGCAACAACTTCCACTTGAAGAATTTACAAACCCGATACACTCAAATAACTCTACCAAACACTATATTACATATAAACTTATCTTTCAAAGCACCAAAACTCAAATCCTCTTGACACAGGAAAGAGACCCACACTATAAATTCCCTTTTTGAACTACAAGTCCTAAAACATAACTTCGAAGAAATGCAGAGCAAAGACATTTCTCCTAGATACCTCTATAATGCATAGCTCACGCACTAGTGAACAAAACTTACTTTGAACAACTACCCAATTCCACAAATTCTGAATGTAGCATCTTTAAACACCTCTAGCCAAAATATATAAGCCACAAAAGTAGATTTTCAACCTAGAAGAAATGAAGAGCAAAACCAAAACACCTTTCTGCAACACAATATACTACTACAACTGCTCAACCACTAGACATTTGACATCAATGCCAACACAAGATTTTTGACATCAAATACAACACCTTAATACTTACAACATCTCTATCCTTTGTCTACTCAAAGAAAACTATCAAGAAATTCTTTAGCAAAAAAGGAAAGTGTTTTTTCTAAACCCTAATTTTATAATACCCAATCCCGAATCAAATCTCTACCAAGGCATTTTCCAACTACCCTCCCTATCAAATCCTTTTTTTGAAGTTTCATTGATTCATTTTTCATGAAAATTGAAACATCAATGGTTAATTCTTCCTCTGCACAATCCAAGATCCTCCAAGAGCCAATGTCATCCTCCTAAACCAAAAATAAAATAGGGGAGGGGATGCCTTCCTATTCTATCTAGGTCATTCAAATCTATCCTAAGAACCCTAATTGGATTGACTATCAACCTCTCTAGGTGATCCAATTCACAATTAGGAGGAATTAGGAGGGTGTTCTTTTCAGATTTAAGGGGTTCACCACCAAGCAAATGCTTTGAAAACACAATTTTGGAAAACATAATGTGATATACAAAACAACCTAAAATGAGCTAAATGAAAATGCAAATACTAAAAATATGCAACACCAAGTTAGGGTATGTGTACCTGGGAATTTTGGAGATGCAATGAGGATTCTAGAAATGCAAAGAAGCTATCAAAATATGCCTTAGATGACTAAGATGCCCAATATGGCATATTAGTCCCGCTATTGTTTTTTCGGGGCAAACATAGAATCTTCAGATGTCGGAACTAGATCTGAAGGAATCTTTGAAAGATATGTTGGGGAGGACTAAGATGCGCAAGATGGCATATTAGTCCCACTCTGAATTTCTAAATTTTTTGAATGTGGCCCTGAGCTCCGATATCTACACTTGCTTCCTTTTAGATCTCAGGTTCTGAAACAATCAGATTTGACCTATAGGTGAGTTTCTGTGAAGATGAGAACTTTGCAATGAAATTTTGCAACTTTAAAAACTTTACACTTCAAGTGATCTTCAAGTCTTCAACCTAGATCTGGAAACACAAATATACAAGAAGGGAAAATATTTTTGATTCTTAGTGAATGGGGGTTTACCTTGGTCAAACCCCTTGGTAATTAAACCTTGAAATGAGATAAAAATAATGAAGGAAGTGGTGAATGAACAACATGAAATTATACAACTCACCAAAAACTTATAAATTCTACAAACTTGTGTGAAATGGCTGCAATGGATATGGATCTTGAAATGCTTGATATATCTTGAATTGCTTGTTTGCTTGAATCAAAACCCTATATCACAATTATTAGCACACCAACACACATGCTGCAAGAATATTCTTTGACATGATGCTTGGATCTTGATTATGGCTCCAAATTCTTGATAAATTTCTCTTGAATTCTCTTGATCTCATAAATTTTCCTTAAGAATCAATATTCAAGTTGCTAGGTGATCTCTTGAATGCTCAAGATGAAAATGAATGAATGAACATTCTATTTATATTTGTCTATGATTAATATCCTAAAATTTTATCACACCAAGCCGACATATGAATTCATTAAATGAAGAAGGTTAAATCATGTCAGAATTTTGAATTAAATCTTGAAAATTACTTAAGGAGGACTAAGACACCCTAGGTGGCATCTTAGTCCCAAGTGATGAAAATTGGGGCATAGACACCAAAAATGGGCCCAATTAAGATGCCTCAAAATTAAGGTCCCAAAACCTTAGGGGGACTAAGACTCCTAAGTGGCATTTCAGTACAGACCAAAAATCAAGGACACACCAATCAAAATCATTAGGAGATCATTTATGCATTGGAGAGTGTCAAGATTAACCAGAAAAATATGCCATTCATAGGGCTTGTGGAAATAAAATAGGACTAATTAATTCATAAAGAAGGATAAATAAACCAAGTCAAGCCCAAACAAGTGTGAAAATGTAAGGGAATGCATTTTACTACACTACAGCTCCACTTTCGGTTTCTTGTGCCTACCTTTTCCCTAACCTATTAGCATTGTTCGTGGTTTGTGCTAGCCTCAGATCAACAACATTATTGTTTGTCAGCCTTAGGGGCCCTAAAGGTGGTTGTAAGATTTTCCTAATGGTACAATGTTAGCACCATTCACCATGGGGGAAGACTCATACCTCTACTACCCATTCCACTGATCGATGTTGCTAGGCCTTGTCACCTCCATGGACTTCTTCCACTCATCTTTCACCTTGTATCACAATGATTCCATCAATGACTCTTTCTCTAATGTTGCTTCCGATGAACCTATGTGACCCTTCTATCATGATTCCATGATGCGACACCTTTTTTTAATATCATTTGAATTTTATTTCTTATAACATTTATTTAAATCTCTCCTTCAAAATTCAAATTGTAAGTCTTACCTTATCTTGAATCTTCCTATCCATTGATCTTCCAAATAAATATTCACCATTGATCAAGTATTAAGTAAAGCGTATAAATAAGAAGGTTTCATTTCATTCAAAACCCTAACCTCTTTTATGGTCAAAATCTCCCTAGCACTTTTATCATCAAGATCTCACTTACAATATTATAATCAATATCTCCCAAGCATTCAAGCATTTTCAAACATTATCAAGCATTTATCATTATCATTTATTAAGCATACACATCATTTATCTTTGAGAATTTATCATTATCATTACATCATATCATTATTTTTCTTTCATAGTTTGTTACTTTGAAGAGCAACCAACAATGGATAAAATCAAAATCTTAGCTATAATGACATTGCTTGTTATTTAAAATCTATATTTTGAACTAAGAGCTTGAACTTCATTGCGTAATTGTAAAAGTGTGAGATTTGCATTGTTGTTACTTATCATTCAAATTTTCATCAACCATAGTTCCTATTGTAATCCATCATTCATAATTTTTTCTATGAGTTTTACCAACAATTTTAGCACCCAATTTTAGGCTAACTCGGCCTACAAGGCCACTTCAATCAAAAAAGGTAAGGATAAATGCACGCCGGCCCCGATTGCTAAGGATGGCAAGGGAAAGAATTCTATTAGGAAAGACTCCAGAGGGGATACACTTGTGGGGACCATGGAGATGACTGGAGGGGAAAATGCTAGGAGGAGATCCAGGAGGCCGGCCAAGAACAACAAGAAGAGGCTAATTATTGAAGACTCTAAGGAGGAGCAGTCCGACAACGAAGGTTACAAGGAAGAAGAAAATTGTGAGAGGCCCCAGTTTACTCTGGTGGATAGAAAGCATCCTATTGATGGCCCTGCCTCTCACTCTCTACATCCCTTGGTAGATGAGCCTGGAGAGGTTCAGGGGACTATGGATGTTGGGGTGGAATCGTGCGATGTGGTGAAGAGAATGGACACTCTTGACAAAAGGTTTCGGGGTTAACTCGCTTCACCATGAAGTTGAGTCACTTTGTCATGAGCACCCTGTCTAATTCTATAAAGGAGGATCTTGAGGGAAACAAAAACCAGGAGAAATAAAGAATGGGTGGGTGATGAGCCGATGGACCTCCTGATTAAAAACTGGGACAATGCCAGTTAGTTGCTCCATGTGCTTGTCTGTCAGTTGTTGCTTTGTGGTGGCTATGTTGCCTTTGGGTTGTTTCTATGTTTTTTTCCTTTATGTTTGATGTTTATTCTTGTTCCTTTTTGGCCCTTGTGGCTTGTTGTGAATGGTACAACACCCTGAAAATGTTGCTTAACTTTTCAAAAACATTGTTTTATTTTCCTTTGAAAATTATTATTTTAAAATTATACTAAAAACTACCAAATTACAGTTTATAAATATTAATCTAAATCAACATATTAACCAACCAATACGATAAAAATTAAGTGCTATCTTATTAAATTTTAACTTAGAACAATTATTTCTTTAAGTCCATAACTATTTAATCTGCGAACGTAATTCCACACTACTTACTCTTTTTGAAACTTCACTATGTTATTCTAACTTCAACTGTAATATTAACCTAATTTAAAGATAAAATTAATTGATCTAAGTATTGGTTTGCATTGAAACTTTTTCCATACATATATAGACCAAACAAAGAATATCTTTAACCCTAAAACCATTAATGAGGCATCCTTTATGACTAGTACCCATCACTCACTAATCTAAAAGCCATACAATCATTTGTCTTTCCTCTTGAAAAAAACCACATGTATGAATTATGATGACCTTATAATAATTTTTATACAAAGTCACTAATAAATGGTCACTTTCCAATAGGGATCAATTACTCACTCACAATTGTTTCTTTACATTTTCACCCTTTTTAATCAAACTTTACCCAAAGAAAATGAGAGGGCCTTTCATAATGATTTTGTATGAGAAATTAAGATGATTGATCTCAATTTATAGATATTTTTTATATATTCATATTTAGGTAGGAATTTTATATTACTTGTATTGATAATATTATAGAAAGAGTTTAAAAGAGAAGCTTTCAAGTAAAATTTAACAAGATCAAGGTCAACCATATAGCATAAGACTCTATTAACTTCACAAGAAAATGGATAACCTAGAACTTTGTTATTGGCCATGATGAACACTACCTCATGAAGATCATTTTAAGTGAGAATTTTTTCACACAATTTCCATTGGGATTTAGACAGCCAATAAGGATTCTCATTAATGCACTATTGAAGGGGATTATCTCAAATTTAGCAATGGACTCTTAGGCTTTGAAACCTACTAATATTAATAGAAAAAATCTTGAAGAATGGTATGTTGTTTGGTTAAGAGTTGTTATAATTTTGTGATATCAATAATAAAATAGGAGACATCACAAGATCTCAAGCATTAAGACAATTACTTATGAACTCTCCCCCAATTTTAAGCTAGTGAAGATAAACTTTGATTGAATCTCTATTAGCATCTAGTGATTATCAACAATTTATTTATATTGGTGAATTTTGGTCACATGCAATTACAAATGTGTAAATATATGCTCTTCCAACTTAGAAATGATATAATGAATTTTTCAAGTGGTGGCCTAGTATAAGCAATGGTGAGAATGCACCAACATGCATAAATGAAAATAAAGTGAGAGATTAGCTTGATAGAATTATTTCACTATTTACCTGAGACAATTTGATGTTAAGGCTTAGCCTACAAATTATATACATGTTCATTGAATGTAGGAAGGGTTAGTGAAAGATTCAATAGAGGCATGTTAAGGAAGAGCTAGTTTTTATTCATTCTATACTTGGCAACTATCTATTCAATATAAAAAAATTATCAAAAAGGTATTATAAAACATAATTTCTAGAAAGGGTCCATAGGAAAGGAAAAGTAAATAACAAAATAAGAGAAATATCTAGCTAGCAAAATAGTTTTTTCAAGCCATTGAGAACTCTATCAATTTTGAAGTTGATATTATTCCATATGGAGGATAATTATTGTAGCATAGAAAATTGTACGCCCTTGAAAATGGTACAATTTCACAATTTATTTGGACCTGTTCTAGCACCATTGCATTAAATACCCTTTTAAATAATCATTAAGAGGCCCCTAAGACCCTTTATTTTGGATCTCAAGGCTTATTTCAACTAAAATCGTGACAAAATCATCAAAAGCACTAAATTTTCTAACAAACAGTCATTGGCCCACCCCAAAAACCTAGGGTGGGACTCATATGCCACCTTAGGCATATGAGTTCCCCTAGGTGGGACCCATACTCCACAAGTGGAATATGTATCCCAGTGGCCCTTTTTAAGGATTTGAGAAAGAAATTCAAGTTTTTAATTCAATTTTTTTGTTGATGTTGGCTTTTGAGATCTAAATAATGGTAAATTAGGTGTAGTTCCTATATAATCAATCTTTTAAGTCATTATTTTCAATCTAGAAGAGAAATTTCAAGATCTAAGCATTCACAAGCATTCAAGAATTCTTTCGCAAGAGCATTCAATAATAAGTACCAAGAAAAGTTGAAGTCTTGGAGCAGGATTATAGTGTTTTTGCAGGTCTTCAAGCTCACATTTATTCAAGATCTAGCATTGTCAAGGATTGATTATGGTTGCCTATTGTGAATCATGATGTATTCTAGGTTGGGGAGATGCAACTAGCCATCAAGCCAAGCCTAATGACTTGTTTCCTAAGTGATTCCATCCTTAATTATGAGTCTAATTTCAGCCTAAGGAAGGTACATGCCTTATTGAGGCTTATTAGGGTGATTAGAGATCTCCCAAAATGAGTCATTCATCTTCATGTTTCATTCATACATCTCATTCTAGCACATTAGAGTGGGTTGCATTACATTTCAGATTTCTTATTCTTAGATGCACTTAAGGTTAGGGTTTATATTCACATTTACATTCAAGATCCATTATTTCTATCAAAGTTTAATTACCAAACTAGGGATTTGATAGAGGAAAACCCCCCATAAAAAATCAACATTATATTCTATTTCGCAGGTCTTTTTAAAAGTCTAGATCCAGAAATTAGATTAGGAAGGAATATTAGAGATTAGAGAGTAGATTTGGACTTTGACTTTCCAAGAAAAGAAGAATGGGACTGATATGCCAAAAGTGGTGTATGAGTCTCACTATAGGAAATTTTCTAGATTTCTAAAGATCCTTGAGCAACATTGCTAGATTCCTATTTCAGCCCAAAAACCCTACACTAGGACTGATATGTTAGAAGTGGCATATGAGTCCTAGTGTGCCCTAAAATAAATATTTTCAACATTTCAAAGTTGTTTTAGAGCTCCAATAGGTTTCTAGGTGCACTTCTCTATTTTCCTAGTTTATTGTTTAGATTTATACTCTTTTATAGGTCATCTAGTGAATTTTATATATCATTATGTTTTTATATTAGGTCTTGAATGTTACTTGTCTTTCCAAGACCTAGATTGGTGATGAACTCCTATTTAATCCCATGATTAACCTAATGAACCCCTCTTTAGTCCCATGATTAACCTAATGAACCCCTCTTTAGTCCCATGATAAGGCTAAGTACCATTATTTTTTTGACAAATATTTTGTGCAAATGAAAGTTCCTATATGTAGGAAAGCATGAAGAAGAATGTTTGTGTTTAGAATAAAATTTATGTGCAAATGATGACAAAAAAAAAAGAGAATATTCCAGAAATGGGAGTATGTATTTTGGAAAGCATGGAGGATGTGGAGAAAGGAGTTGAAGAGGTTTCAAAAAGGGAAAAGGATGGTAAGGAAGAAGGTATGATTGCAACAACATGTCTTAGTGAAGGAATGGAAATGTTGATGAATGAATATGTAAATAAGATATTGTATTAGTAGTTAAAGAGGATAATGATGGTGTAGAAGAAGTTGAGTGTCCCTTGGAGGGCATGAAGGTGTTGGAAAACAAGGTTCATATAAGAAAAAATATCCTAATGATGAGGAAAATGAGAATATAGTTGAGAGTAAAGATGGAAAGGTTCAAGGAAAGGATGGTAAAGAGCATGTTGTAATGGAAGAGAAGGAAAAGGTTTAAAAAAGGCAATAAGTAATCATTTTCATTTTATCGATGTTGATTCCAAGTTGTATGTAGCTAAGAAGGTAAAAATAGAAGAAGATGGGGATGTAGAAGAGGGTGAAGAATAAAAAGAGGTGAGTGTAGAGGAGATGGAAATATTTGAGTTACATGATCTTGTTAGTCCATATTTGTATTCAGATTTAGATGGTAAAAATTTAGGTGTAGATGAAATGGAGAGTGAAGAAGATTTTTGTGGGGAAGATTAGATCATGGTGAGCTAAATTTGACAAGGGGGGAGAGGAATAAAGAGAAGTAAGAGGGTGAGGAATATTGAGAGGAGTATTTGGAGGAGTTACAACTATAGTGGGTTAAATCCCACAAGGAGAATAAGGAGAATAAAGGAGATTGGTGAGCCGAGGAGGTTGGATGGTGGTCGACATAGGTCCATGAGAGATAATATGAATGTGAAAAAAACTAGGTGGGGGAGAACAAAAATTTTCCCAACCAAATGTTGGAAGAGGTGAAGAAGGAAAAACTCTAATGAACCTACTTCAGTAATAATTTTTTTTATAGGTTGTTTGTAACCTAGAAGGGTGGTTATAAAACCAAAATCCATTTTGTGAGCTATTCTCAAAAAATTCTTGCCTAGCGTGTTTGATATAAGAGCATCTATGTTCACCATCTGTGTTCACTTGAAATCTTCATCAACTAAAAATAATTTACCTTTTTGTTTGTTTGTTTGTTTCTTCTTTTTTATTGCTATATTGGGTCATCAAATTTTAGAGATTTTTATTTTCTTCATAGCCAAGTGGTAGAATTACCTTGAAGAGAAGTCAAATGGGTATTCGCCTTTCAGTTTTGGTGAAGTTGTGGCCAAAATTGAGAAATTTATGAAGTTGTAGAGTTTTAAAATATTTTTAGATTGTAAAACTTTTACATGTATCGAGTTTTGTTGGAATATTTACACATGTAATAGATACCTTCAAGTATCCTCTAATTAATTAAGGTATTCATTCCTCCACTAACCACTAATTCAAGTTGTACTCTTATGAAAAATTCATGAGACACTTGATATTATCTAGTTTCCATTCAATTTCTTGTAATTTTGAACATCAATCCCTTTTTTAAGAAATTCCTTCTCCTTGGAGGATCTGTGGAACTTCTATGATATACCAAATCTTATCCAATTACCCTTTGAAATCCTTTAATCATCTCAATGACCTATTTTTCTCTTCAATTATGAATAATGGTGGGACTTCTTAAGATTTGGTGGCATATTCTGATGACCCTAGGGTTCTTGCAATTCCATTTTATGCTCAAATTCTTGTAAATATTTCCTAAGGTGATACTTCATATTCTACATGTGAACACATCCAAAACACCCTAGAGTTTTTGTAATTACTACAAAATGAAAAAAATTGCTCAAAAATGACAAAGTGATGATTTTAAAAACCTATATGCATATAATAAGGGAAAATGGAGGCTTCAAACATGCTATATCATGCTTGGAATTGCCTTACCTTCCTCTAAGTAACTCCATTTTTTTCTTTAAATAGAGATTTTTGAGCTCATTTGGAAATTTTTTGGGTGTCTTCTACATGGCTTTATGTCTAATGGGTGAAGTGAGAAGATTGAATTAGCAGAATTTGGAGCAAGATTTCTCAGTTAATGTTACTATAGAGTCCCTACTAATGTCTAATAGACTTGGTGTCAGACACACAATTCAAAGGAAAACCTAACTAAACACTCCACTAAACCCTTGGAAAGACCTTCATTAAATTATCGACCAAGTTTATTTGTAAGCTTGTGATTATGTTGGCACTATGTGTGCTTCCAAAGACTCAATACTACCTAGATTATCCTAGAATAGGTGTTTACACTTGCTGAGAAATCACCAAAAGTGAATAACAGTAAAAGAAGTAATGTTGACACTATTGCTAGGAGTACCTACAGTGGAAGATTGTGGCTAGTTCACTATCAAGAAATGAATCCTAAAATTAACCACTATTGTTAACTAAACCTACACTTCAGAGTACAACAATTTGAAGAAAGCTAATGCATAAATGTAAAACAATATTTTTTTATGGATTCATTCATAACATAAAGAATCTAATTTAGACAACATGCGTTGATGAGGTAACTAATTTAACAAAAACAAATATACAGAAGACGAAGTGGGGAACAATTACCTTGAGTCCAACCCTTTCTCAAGTGATTATCTCCACAAATTTAACTCAAATATAACTCCTCAAATTAATTGAATCATTTCAATAATGAACAACCATTCATTGTATAACTCGAAATATCACAATCTAAGATTCTACTGAAATATCTTATTCATAAGATCATGAGTTCAAATTATCTATGTAAATGAAACAACTAAAACTAAAAGTATCTTTTTATAGATATGCTACTAGATAATTAACCAACATAACTAATGCCTCAACCACCAAACCATACATTTAGGCACATGAAGAGAGTTTATTGAAATAAGGGCTCTAAACCAAAATCATAAATTACTACTCCCTACATAACAAAGTGTGATAAAATATAATCAACTAAACCATAACTAAAAAGGACGAAGAGTCCAAATAAAACTATGACTCTGCTACAATGAGAATTAGAACATGGATTGTTGAAATAGTCACACTGGAATCCTAATTTTAATAGAGTTCTTCTCCTTCAACTTATTTATTGAATTTCATAATGATGCACAATCATCTTTAATAAGGTCTCTAGTTATACAATTTTTGTGCTTAGCTTATTTTGGAACCTCCCCTACATCATTGTTTAGAAACTCCTTTGTCTATGGGCTATAGTCTACCTCCTCTAGCTCCTTGGCTACAAAGCTTTAGTTCACACAACATATACACAATACTAATAACCATAGCCTAAGAAAAAATATTAATTGTAATTCATGCATATCCACACATTAATTATACAATAATTATCACATTATAACCATATTTCCATATACTTTAAATCGGGTTCAAGTAACTTATATAATGAGCATAAAAGATAGTAAAGTTTAGGAATATGTATGAGATAAGTGTTTGGAAATGTCTATGAGTATGCATAAAATAATTAGAAAACTAACTAATAACTAGAATAATCAGTTACAATTTTGTAAGGATTGATATCCAAGGGCATTGAATTCCATTAAAGGTCTATACCCTGCTATAATTATTTTATTACTCTTTAATAAACTAAATTTTTAGAATTTTGTTTGGAAATATGGAGTTGTGTGCTTTTGGTTGTATGACTTGGTGATTTGATAATTTACCCCCTATTCATGATTACATGAATTCTTCCTCTCCTCACACATGCAACCTTCAAGATGTTCTCAATCAACCTTAGCCAACAATTTAAAGGTTATTATACCCAACTTCAAAAAATATTTGTCTGCCTACTTTTATAGAGATAAAATTGTACAAAAATACCAACGATATTATATAAACCATATGAATAATACAATGAGTGTGCAAATCCATGTCCCCTTCATTTATTTTTGGCGGTAATTTATTTTATATTAAATATTTGTCTCAATGTTATATACAATATATAATGTAACACCAATAATTTATAATGTATTTGATGCATGTATCCCTAGATCCCCTAGCTACACCACAAATCATATAAAATTTACATTAGAACATTATGCAAGATCAAAAATAGATATTTTCCCAACAATGAGTAGGTATAGTTTGTGGCTCATACAATTCCAACTTCTAGTTATTAGGCATAATAAAACTACACAATTCACACACACATACAATATTGGAGACATCAACTTACATTTATGATAAATATTAACACTATTATCGGTCAAATATAGCCTTAGTGAATCCAAAATTTTCATCAACCTTAGATTTATGATCTTCTTTCAATAATAACAATTCAGCTCTTCCAACACACAAGTTCCCAATCTTGAAGATAAAGCATTATTTCAAATATAAATTAGATTTTGGTATAAAATTAACCAACTTACCTCTCTTTTCTTATGTGTATAAATCTTTAAATTCTTCATCATGTTCATAATCTTCTAGATATACCTCTTTTACAAAGGGTTAAATTTGATGAGTTATGCATGATATTATGACTAGTGGTGGTCTAGGCAATATCCCATCTACTTTAATTGTAACATCCTCTTATAATTTATAACCAAGATACAAGAATCCCATAGACATATAAGTATATGTTTTCTATAGCTCTTACTAATCTGACAAGTATTGGATTGATCTATTGACTAGCCTAACACACAAAAAAATATTAGAACCTATAGAAAAAAATCACAAGTTTGATCCTATAAATAAACGATTAGCTTGAGATAGAATCCCACTAGGCATGCCAAACGTAAGCATGTGAATTGAAACAAAAATAAGAAATTAAAAAATATTAAAAAATATTATTAAAATTCAATGCAAAACTAAAGTAGAGAACTATGTGGATATGCTTTTATTTTTTATACTTTTTATGCTGGTTTTTTTTTATGGATTAACATTTACTTAAACAAAGATCATGATGTTTTTGAAATGAAGTATTTGATCTCAATTTTAATCTTGTTCAAAGATGAATCAATGGCTAGGATTTGATCTTAAAACAAGAGACTATACCATTAAAGTTTGAGTGGGTGAGAATAGATGGGAACTACTATTAGTTAATTAAGTCATTTATTAATTTAATTAATTTGTTTACTTTTTTTCTCACAAAGAGTTAATTAATTGAGTTTGATTTATCAACTATTATTTTATATTTGAATATTTGTTAACTATTACGATTGATGACTTACTAATTTAATTTCTAATTATTTATTAGATTAATATGGACAATGAATTATTTAAATTAAATTAAATCATAAATATTATTTAATCAATGAATTTAATAGAGTGGATTAAGAATTATTTTTTGGATTAATAATGTGATATATTCTTTATGAATTAAGATAAGGGTGGTGATATGAAAATGAGTGTTGGAAATATTTTTAGTGTCTACACATACTATATGAAATGAAATAGCCAAAAAGAGGAGGCTTGATGACCACCAATAATGTGATAGAAATACGAGTAAAAGAATCAACATAAATCATTTAAAAAAAGGTAAGGA
Organism: Sequoiadendron giganteum; assembly: GCA_007115665.2. NCBI lineage: Eukaryota > Viridiplantae > Streptophyta > Pinopsida > Cupressales > Cupressaceae > Sequoiadendron > Sequoiadendron giganteum. The sequence goes on along the minus strand of CM021105.1, from coordinate 133,770,423 downwards.
ATTTGAGATCAAAACCTAAAGCCTACAACATTATAGTTATAAATAGCCATTGAATCATGTGAAAGTGACTTTCTATTGAGAAATCATATCCTATTATAGTCCTTCTCACACAGCAATGATCTTTTCAAGAATATGCTTATTTGATGAATCCAAACTACTCAAGTCAAATAATGAGAGGAAGCAAATGTGATATCTTGGGATAAGGGCATTCAAAATTATTTTTAGGAGACATTATGCAAGGTGATCAACCTTTGAACTTATAGATATATTTTAGATATTCATATTTAGGTATGAATTTGATATTACTTGGATTGATAATATTACCTATTGAGTTTGAAAGATAATATTTCAAGTAAACTTAAAACTAATCAAGGCCAGCCATATACATCATAAGGCTCTATGAAATTCGCAAGAAAATCCATAACCTATAACTTTATTATTGTCCATGGTGAACACTACATCATGAAGATCATCTTGAGTGAGAAGTTTGAACAATACCCATTGGGATTTAGATATCTAGTAAGGAACCACTTTAATGCACTATTGAAGAGAATTATCTTATTTGAGAGAGGACTCTCAAGTTTTGAAACCTAATAATAATTAAATGGCCATAAGTTTCCACAATCCATGATTAAATAAAGTGCAAAAAATTCTACATTGAAATTATGTAAGATTTCTTTCTTTTTTTTAATCCAAAAATCTTTACACTTTACCTAATAATGGTAGAAGAACTTTGAAGAATAGGAGCTATCTTGGTTAAGATTTTTTTGTCTTCTCTAATATGATTAATCAATTAAGATAAATTGCAAGCTCTCAAGGATTAAAATAAACCCTTTGGAAATATGCCCTTATTTTTAAGCTAGTAAAGACAAACTTTGTCTTAAGATCTATTAGCATAATCATTATCAATAATTTATGTATATTGGTCAATTTTGATCACTTGCATTTGTAAAGGTGAAAATAGTTAAGCATTCCAAATTATAAATGATATAATCAATTTCTAAGGTGGTGCCCTAGTATGAATAGTGGTGAAAATACACCTTAAAGCACCCATAAATACAAATAAAGTGTTATGTAAGCTTGATAGCATTATATCACTATTTAATTAATATAGTTTGATGTTGAGAATGTGGCTCCAAATTCTAGACACATTGAATATTTGAAGGGTTAGTGAAAGATTCAATAGAGATGTGCTAATGAGGAACTAAGTTTTCTTAATCTTATGTTTGGAAAGTTGTCATTCGATGCAAAAATTTATTGAATTTAGTGATTAGAAAGAGTAATATATTGTAAAATATCAACTACCAAGGAAAAATAACTAGCAAAAGAAAAGAAATATTGAGCTAGCAACATGGTTCTTTCAATCCCTTTGAGAATTACATTAAATTTGAAGTTGATATTATTCCATGAATTCCATGAAGACTAATTCTTGGCTAGTATTAAGATCGAAAAATCACCAATTTTATTACACACGTAGTTCCACATGTTTCCCCCTAAGTAGTTATGTTTTTATTACATATTATTACATTTGGTGATTACTATAATTGTTTGACACCACTTTCAATTTTATTTTTTGTGCTCTCATTTTTAGGGGGTCTCAAAAAATAATGTGAAGATTAGCAATCATTTGGATAAGATGAAGTTTCAGTTGTTGCAGTTAAATAAGAAAGATACCTTGTGCTTCAAATAGCTTCAATTTATGGTAAAATTCAGATTACAAGTCAGTTTATTTGTGATGTTTGGGGTCTCCTTCTCATACCCCCATCTTGTTTTGAGCTTTATAAGATTGTTGATTTTATTGTGACTAATTTTATTTTTGTGGTAGTGCCCTATTGGTTGCCTATTTCTATTTAATTATATTGCATTGTTTCAATTTCAATATAAAAAAAAATGTCTCAATACATAACCCAAGTTGTGGTAGGAGTTGAGTTAGTAATCCAACTCTCAAATTACATCTTTCAACAACACCTTTGAAGTATAAATATCAATAAAATTGAAGGTGTGGTTATTAACATTTTAGAGGACTTGTAATCCTTATTGGTAGGGTCAGATCCTTGCTCCACTATGTGTGGCCACCATTTTGAAGAAATAAATGTACCAACTCCACCATATCTTGTATAGTGGTTACTAAAGAAGAAGTGGTTAGCTAGCAATATGACATGACAAACTATAGAAATTAAAAGCCTAAAATTTGAACTTCTTTCAAACAAATAATATCAAAGTTTATAAATCATTTCTTATGCTGCGCGATATAATTTTTTGTGAAATTTGTCAAACCTCAAGAATTATATGAGAGAAAATTCATGGAGTATGAGAATCCAAAGACATATCATTTGTATCAAGCTCTTTATGAGTTGCATACCAAAATTCCATAAACAATCCCTTTTGGTTATTGGGATATAACTTTGTGGCTAGATAGCTAGTATGAAATTCCTCCACTTGTCTGAAATGTATTCCTTATTCTCAAATCTTTGGATTTTGTTATTAGAGGGCCTTGAAATCATTCAAAGTGTGGACAAATGAGAAGAACCCAAAAAATCAATGTTTACTCACCTCTTTGGAGGACTCATCTAGATGAGAGGAGACATCAATTCTCTAGTTATCAAGAGGATTTGAAACTAAAGGACTAGGACTCTTTTGTTGCAACCCACCATTACAAGATGGCGTTTTTGTCCCATTAAACCAATTATTCTTGCATCTTCCTATTGTAATCCATCCTTTCTGACTTTTTTTTAAAGAATTTTACTAACAAATCTAGCAAATAATTGATATAGCATTGTTTTCTATTCATTTGAAAGATTTTTTTTTATTATACTAAAAACTACCAAATCACAATTGATAAATATTAATCTAAATCAGCATATTAACCAGCCAAAAACATTTACCTTAATCAAAGCATATTAAATACAATTAAATGTTATGATAGGAATCTGTCACTTAGACCAGTTATTTCATTTTGAGTCCATAACTATTTACTTTTCAAACATAATTCCATACTACCTACTGTTTCTGATCAGTAGCCATCATTGGAACTTCGTCCACAGAAAAATATCTCCAACCCTAAAACCATTTGTGAGGCGTCATTTCTGAGCAGTACCCATCATTAATGAATTATTCATAAACAGTCACTATCTAAAAGTGATTGATTACTCACAATTGTTTCTTTACATTTTAACCCATTTAAAGCAAACGTTACTCAAAGAAAGAATCATCATACACGATCTAATCGACCAATTTCCCATTATTCTGTCTTAGTCAATCATAATAATCCTTAAAACATACTTTGAATTTAGTGTTCTTGGATGGCGATGGAGATATAGTACAGTGCAGTTGGATGATTTTGATGTGTTCACAACAAAGACGAAATAGTGGAAACAATGCACATTGTGTGTAGCATTGTAGGCCATTCGATGTGATTCTATGTTTTTTTTAAATTAATTTTTATAGAAGTGATTTTTAATGCAGAATGTATGATTCATTTTATTCCTTTTCAAACGATAATTTATTTGTTTTCGATAAATCTAATCTATTTAAATCAAATAATGAGAGGAAGAAAATGACATATCTTGAGATTAGGGCTTTTCATAATGATTTTGTACAAGATATTGAGTAAGGTGATTGGCCTCCATTTATAAAAAAAAATCTATATATCCACATTTAGATATGAATTCAATATTATTTGTATTAGTTATATTAAAAAAAGAGTTTAAATGAAAAGTTTTCAAAAGTAAAATTTAAAAAGGTCAAGGCCAACCATATATCATAAGACTCTATGAACTTCATAAGAAAATTGATACTCTAGAGCTTTGTCATTTGTCATGGTGAAGATTACCTCATGAAGATCATTTTGAAGGAGAAGTTGTTCACACAATGTTCATTGGGATTTAGACAGCCAATAAGGATTCTCATTAATGTACTTTTGAAGGGCATTATCTTGTTTAGGAGAGGACTCTTAGGCTTTGAAACCTACTAATAATAGGAAAAATATTGAAGAATGTCATGTTGCTTGGTTAAGATTTGTTAGCATTCTATGATATGATTAATCAATTAGGAGACATCATAAGCTCTCAAGCATTAAAACAATTCCATAGGAACTCTCCCCCAATTCTAAGCTAGTAAAGAAAAACTTTGATTTGATCTAGATACAATTTATTTTTATTCATGAAGTTTGGTCATATGCAATTTTAAATGTGTAAATAGATGCTCATCCAGCTTAATAGTGACATAATGAATTTCTGAGGTGGTGGCCTAGTATAACCAATGATGAGAATAGAACAATCAACACGTATAAATGAGAATAAAGTGGGAGATAAGTTTGATAGAATTATTTCACTATTTAATTGAGATAGTTTGATGTTATGGCTTAGGCTAGAAATCCTAGACATGTGAATTCAATGTAGGAAGGGTTAATAAGAGAGAAATTTTAAGAAAGAACTCATTTTTATTTATTTTATGCTTAGCAACTTTCTACTCAATAGAAAATTTTATCAATAAGCTATTAGAAAGGATAATTTCTAGCAAAGGATTAATAGGCAAAGAAAACTAGATATTTAGTTGTGTAGTGCATATGGAGATTATTATAATTGTTTGACACCATTTCCACCATGTTAATGTCTCCACACATAACCCAAGTTGTGGTAGGAGTTGAGTTAATAATCCAACACTTAATTTATATATTTCAACAACACCATTAAAGTATAAATATCAATAATGTTAAAGGAGTAGTTATCAATATTAAAGAGGGGTGGTAAGCCCTATTGGTGAGGTCGCGTCCCTGATCCACTAAGTGTGGCCACTATTTTTAAGAAATTAATATAGCAAATCAACCTTCTCTTGCTTAGTGGTTTCTACAAAAAATGTGAATAACTAACTGTAGATGTAGATTTTCTAGAAAGATCAATGCTATAGCTGCACAAATTAAAATGATCAAGTCTAATCTAACAAATAATCTAAATCAAAACAACAAAGAATGAAGCAAGTAAACATAATTAAACTTAAAAAATAAATTGGAAAGCTCTCACTGAATATGTGTCCACTCCTTCGAATTATCTCGATTGCCCTTCTCCATTTTTTTGTTTCAATATTCTTGCCCTCAGATTTTTAGTATTTATGCAAGCATAACCTTGTTGTATATCTAAACAAAATATCAAAGATAAGTTTCTTCTCAAAAAGTGTATGATTTCGAGAGGAGGAATAATGATAATGACAAGTCATTTTATAGATTTTGGGTTTTCGAATGATCGGCTCAGATTCAAAGAGAGATCGATCGACGAGATTGATGAATGTCATCAATGTGAGTTTTGTGTCAGATAGAATGTGAGTTAGAAAAGACTACAAGATAAAGACTAAATTAGAACGATAACTTAATCTTGTGTCAAGACTGGTCGAAAATAGAAAGAACACAAGTTCGAGATTAAATAAACAATTTAATCTTTAGTTAAGAGTCTTCGAAAATAGAAGAAATAGACTTTGAATATCAAAGACAAAGTTAGAACTCAAAGATGAAGAATTCGAATGCACACATGAATTAATTAATTAAATAGATATATTTAATTAGTACATCTTTTCGTGCATATGAGTTAGAACTAGTTAACTGACTAATTGTTACAGAGAGTCCTCTTGCAGAAATGATCAGATACCGAACCCAGAGATAACTGACAGATTTTTAAATAGATCTTGAGTCAGAAGGTGAGTGAATAATTAGATAACTGAATGATAGAAGAATGTGAGATACATAATTAATAATATGAATTAAATGTTAATTTAATTCAACATTCGAAAATGAAATATTTAATTAAATAGATAAAGATAATTTATTTAATTTGACTATTGAAAAGGTGGAATTGAATAAATTAAATAATAAATATTTAATTATAGTTGAAATGTGACCAAAGGGGTAATTAAATAATAAATTATTTAATTAAGAAGGTGAATTAATTAGTTAGCAACATAATTAAATAAATATGATTTATTTAATTAATCAGGTTGAATAAAGGTTATTATGAATTAATGAAATAATTAAAAGAGAGTATTTAATTAATAGAGGAAATATGTGTTAGAACGGTAATTAAATAATTAACATTATTTAATCATGACCATGGATAATAGAAAATTATGTCGAAAGTGGTGCTCGTAGGCCTAGACCAATTTTTCGTGTCTACAGTTTTTCCCTCTTTGATACAATGTCATTTCGGCATTGTGTCAAATAAAATATGCCCGATTGTGCCCCAGTATGAAATTGGTTAGGGTATGCCCCCTCAAGAAAATTGACAATTTTTGGAGAAATTTAAAAAAAAATCAGGAAATTTTCCCGATAAGTCAATTTGATGGTCAGAAATGCTATGGAGTTGATGAAATTGAATTTGGATGTGATATGGATGTGTACGGGTCATTAGAAGTTGGAAGGTTAAACGGCCAATAGAGAAGGTTAGAAGAAATCTCACCCAAACCATAGGTATAAATAGGAATTAGGTTGAAAACTAATTCATTTACACCTGGAAGAGTTGAAGAATTGAGAGAATTGCTTTGAGCTTAGGACAAAAATTGTCTCCAGTTCCCTACACTACGCATCATGGTTATCAGATCTGGACTTACAGATGGCCAGCCGATGCAGGACCACCGGTATGTACCCTAAAATGAACCTTTGAAATTTTATTTTGCACGTATTTTTAGGCATGTAAAGTTTAATTCGCAAATGCGGTCTTTTGTATTCGAAGTATATTCTTCCATGTGCAACGCATGTGTTTGTGGAATGACACATTTGCAAAAATACGCCTAGGCTAAGTTAGGCTAGGTTAGGAATTCAATGCATATGAATTAAAATGCACTGCATTTGTATCTATGAGTCACATATGCATTTATGATAGACACATGTAGGACAATGCACCGCATTTGTTTTCTTGAAACGAATTTGTATTTTGTTGGAAATGGTTGGATTTTGTGTAATGCATATGAAATATACAACACAATGCTTGTAATGCAACACATTTGTATGAATGCACTGCATATGTTATAGTGAGCCGCATTTGGTTGGTAAAGTTTTCAAAAAAAATTATAAGAAAAACTTGAAAATTTTGACATGTTGATTGAAATGTAGTTTGTTTTAGATCTGATATATACTCGGGAGACACATCCCAATACTCTTGAGTTGAGATCTCGGTTGGTCAGTGTTGAGACTCATTTACTATGGATACTCGGACTATAACATGTGCTTACTATGCCCATGATTCGAGCAAATAGAGGCATGTTGACTGCGTTGTGTGAGCGATGGCATTTAGAGATGTCATCATTTCATTTGCCAACTAGAGAGGCCACTATGACCTTGGAGGATATATATATGATACTAAGACCTCCTATCAGAGGAGAGCGGGTTATGTATGATACCCAACGCAGTTTTAGCAAGCTTACCAGATTTTACCAATATGATGATATTAGGAGTCTAGGGATAGAGCACTATGAGATCAAATGGTAGGTGTTGGCTGATAGGTACGATAGGATAGACTATATCCTATGTACATTTATAGGGGGTATATTTCTTCCAGCCTGGCGAGGTCATAGTTTTCTTGTTGGGTGGGGAGAGATGTTGGTGGGGATGCTAGAGAGGGAAACTATGTATGCCTAGGGTCCAAACTTATTGGGTATGCTATACTTCCATCTATATGACATAGTATATAGAGACACACAGTCTATGAGTTGTGGTACCATGTTGCTCATGATTTGGGCATGGGAGCACATTGCGGTATTTCATCTACTTGTGACTACAGAGTGACAGGCCAGATCTCCATATGTTTTCTGGTCTATGGGAAACATCACTCAGAGTCATGTCGGAGATACATGTTACTGGAGACATGCACTTGATATATTGGATCAGTTTACTTGGAGGCCATACATGGACTATGAGAGATGGTCTGATGAGGATGAGCATTCCACTTACTATAGGAAGACATAGTACCTGATTGGGAGGATTGTTTTGAGTGTGCATATTATTGAGACACTTGACAGATCAGGTATTGAGATAGTTTGGGGAGGTTCAGAATGAGCCTAGAGGTAGAGAAAAGTTTGTTCGATCATCCAAAGAGGTTCCACATTGGGGTCCTATGATTCTAGTAGCTACTACATAGGTAGAGATACAAGCTTTACAACCACTATAGTGGGGATGGAGAGATGGAGTAGTGGATCTAGGGACAACAGTTGCATATGACACATGGTGGGCAAAGTATCATCTTGTTCCTTACAAAGATTTGGATCAACCGACACTAGTTGAGAGATGAGGCATAGGGCTGAAAGGACAATATAGAGGGAGAGGTGGTGGTGATGATGGTAGAGGTGGTGGTAGGTGAGGACAAAGAGGTCGGAGAGGTGGATGAGTAGGTGGACTATCACCTATTCGAGAGGCAGAGGCAAAGGATGTACTGATGATAGATCTCAGAGGTGGAGTAGAGGCACAGGTTAGAGATGAGCATGCTTCCGAGGAGGTAGTAGCAGAGGAGCATGCAGAGGTAGATATTGGTGGAGAGGACCCAGCAGAGGATGAGGAGGCTGACATGGACATTGATCCTCTTGGTATTCTAGAAAGCTATGGGGAGGATGATATTGAGGAGGAGAAGGAGAGAGAGATCTGAGATCGGATTAGTGAGGGGAGACGAGATGAGGAGGCTCCTAGAGATAGTGATAGGGAGGCTTTGGAGGAGAGGTTGAGATTGATGACAAAAAATCTTGACACCATGCATATAGAGAGAAAAAGAAAATGCTTTGTGGAGAGAGATCAGGCCATAGCTTGGAGATAGGAGATAGAGCAATATTTTACTGAGGTCAGATGCCTTTGCAATGGCACTTCATCTGATGGTATGGTATGTGAGTTAGTCAGATCAGTAGAGAGAGCTACTTATTACAGGGATCTATATGAGGCAATGGTGCCAGCAGAGAGATGAGATCCTAGCTTTTCAGAAGTTCACAGGCAAAGATCACAGAGTAGGAGTCATACCAGGACACAGAGTATAGAGGGTGTGGTAGGACCACTGAGGATAGGTCTATATGATAGGCCTTCCACCTCACAAAGAGTATGTCTGAGGCAATTTCCTCTACCTTCACCACATGACAGTAGTGGTAGTGGGACACGTTGACACTGTTATATATGCAAACATTGTATTTTGATCAGAGAGCTTGCGAGCTCATTTATATTTATGGATACATTTTAACATTGTATTGTGACACATTATTTTGAGAAATATATATATGATTTTGGTGGCTTCTATATGATATGCAATTCTATTTTATGATGATGCATTTCTTCTATATGATTATGTTTCCTAGGTGATGTATACATATGTGTTATGAATGGATGTTTCTACACTTGATGATTTTATGGAGTCTATGATGTTATGGATGTCTTTATTTACTTATGAAAATAAATGTAATGTTCTATATGATGTTATTTATATGTGATAGTGAAATGTACATGTAAAGTTTCCATTATGTATGATGATGGAATGCCTATTATGCAATTCTTTTTTAAATATGTAATGAAGATGTTAATGCAATGTAACTATATGTATGACATGTAATGTAACTATATGAAATGTTTATAGAATATATGCATATGCAGATTATCTAATGTTTTTTTTTTTGTCACAAGACTTTATCATTATGTTGGAAAAGAGAAATGTTAGCGTGAACGAATTCAGAATATTAGTAAGAAATAATGAGGTTTGATTGATTGAAAAACATATGATCTTCGATATATTGCCATATATGCTATGCTTTATTTTTATCAACATTGGGTGGGACATGACACAAATGGATAGTACACACTATGATATGAGATAGACCATAGTTTACAAAGTCATCCATTTGTGAAAAATAGACAGTCATAGACAAGGAGTGTCTTAGCTTATACTAAGGACAAGATTGTCCCAGTTGTTTTGTCTTGACAAACCACAGACATCAATCAAATAAAAGACGGGTCATGAGATTTCATTGCTACTCTAAATCCTTGATAGGACATCCTTGAGGAAACTAGTAACATGACTCAAATACCAAAGTTAAAAAGATAGTTGATAGACAACAGCCAAAGAAAAATATTCTTGAGATATCCTTGCTTCTCTAAATCCTTCACGGGACATCCTTGAGAAAGCTAGTAACAAGACTGATTCACAAATCAATAAAAAGATAAGACAAAATAAGATATAGTCATAAATCCAAATAAAAGTATTTGCCAAAACTTGATCTTGTGGTATTGTTTGATTGTTTGATGTTTGATAGAGTGTAATGTGAGGGATGACACATACTGCATAAGACGTTGAGTCTGGTTTTGACTTGGTGACTATTTGTATAAGGCATGACAAAGCCTAGTTTTAGAAAGACACATGTCATATAAGACGTTGGAGCCTGATGATGTTGATGTGAAAAGCTACATCAGGTTATGAAAATTTGACAACGTTTGTTGACAAGAAAGACATATCTTTCTAAGACATAAGTATATCGCTTTGACAATGTGTTTGATATTAACTCGATGACTGTTTGAGATGTTACCTTGTTGGTGCATGACATTTTTTCATTCCTTGACTGATTAAAAGTGTGTGTATGTATTGACTATGTATGACTTGAGATGATACCCTAAAGGTCTGACCTAATGTGGCCTCGGGGGCTTATTGATTGATTAGCCTTGCCTATGTTGTACATGCAGAGACCTCGTAGAGCGAGTTTGACTACACATGGCACCTGTTTTCTAGGTTTTTACCATGGTACTTATCCATAGCACCATCGAAGCGGTGTTCATTATTAGATGGATTATTTCTCTTTACTTTTTTGTTGATTTTGCAATTTTATTTTTGTTTTGTGTTACAAAGATGCCTATTTGCCAACTTTTCATCAAGGTAACAATTTTTATTTTATTTTTCATTTTTTTTCATTTTTTTGGTTAAGACAAAGACTCTCAGAAGCTATGCATAGAACCTTTTCAGATGCACGTTGTTGATTGGTGACAAAAATGGCTCTCCTTCAAGAGTTGAGAGTTGGTACACTCCTAATCCAAAATCTTTTGTGACAATATAAGGCCCTAACTAGTTAGGCTCAAACTTACCTGGCTTTTCACATTCAGCTTTATTCTTGGGATTCTCCATTAGAAATAGGTCACCAATGTCAAAGTGTCCATTTAGAACTTTCCTATTATAGCTTTGACAAAGAGGATTTTGATATGCTTGCAAATGATCTAGTGCTTTCTGTCTTCGTTCATCCAGTAATTCTAGCTCTTGTAATTTGGATACATGGTATTCTTCATTGTCAATGTGACCTCTCAAGGATACCCTCAGGGAAGTAATTTCAACCTTAATATGTAAGATAGCTTCAAATCTAAATACTAGGGAGTATGGAGTGGTGCCAGTGGGAGTATGGATGCCTGTGCAGTAAGCCCATAAGGCAAGATTTAGTTGTAGGTGCCAGTCACAACCAATTTCATTGATAATCTTCTTTAGGATTCTAACAATGGTTTTATTAGATGCCTCAGCTTGGCCTTTACCTTGTGGGTAATATGGGGTGTAAAAATGATGTTTGATATGGAATTCTTCACATACATGGTGTACTTCTTGGTTTTTGAATGGGTGGCCATTGTCTATGATTATGGATTGGGGTACACCATACTGACAAATGATATAGTTTAAGATAAACTTGGATATTTTTGTGTTGGTGATGTAGGTCATGGGAATATCTTTGATCCATTTGGTGAAGTATTCGGTGGCAATTATGATGAATTTATGACCATTGGATGATGGAGGGTGTATCTTACCTATGAGGTCAAGTCCCCATTGGGAAAAGAGCCATGGTGATGTAATCAGACAAAGCTCCAGTGTTGGTACTCTGATCAAATCTGCATGTATCTAACACTATCTACATTTCGTTACAAAGATATATGAGTCTTTCTCCATTGTAGGCCAGTAATAACCTAATCTCATAATCTTATGGGCTAAAGTAGGACCACTAAAATGCGATCCGCATATACCCTCGTGCACCGCTCACAATGTTGTTTGTGATTCTTCAGCATTGATACATCTTATTATGGCATTATCTAAGGTATGTCTATATAGGGTATCCCCGATGATGGTGTACTTAGCTGATTTACGGATAAAGGTTTTGTGTTGGTTATTTGATAGGTCTAATGGTAAGGCTTGGTCATTTGGATAGTCAAATATGTCATTATACAAAGGGGAAGTAGGACCAACAATTATACACACCATCACAAAATTGGGGACATCATAGGCGGGTACCAACAATTGTTCAACCAAAAACTCAAACTTAGGCACATTGCTCAGAATATTCAATAAGGAACCCATGGTTGCCATAGCATCTGCAGCCCTGTTTTGAATTCATTGTATTTTTTGAAAGGTAATGTCATCAAAGTACTACTTGAAATTGTCATCCATGTGCTTCTAGGGGGAAAGTTTCTCATCCATAGTCTACTAATCATAATTTACTTGCTAGACTAATAGTTGAGAATCACCAAAAACATGTAGACTCTTTATCTTCCACTGAGCTACCATTTTTAATCCTATCACTAAGGATTCATACTTTGTTATGTTGTTGGTACAAGGGAAAGAAATGTTGAATGATTTAGGAATGGTATTGCCTTGAGGTGTAACAAATAGAATACCTACTCTTGAACAACATTGTGTATGTGACCTATCAAAGTATAGTTTCCATTCAGTTCTAGTGTCAATGTTGAAGATAAATTCATCAGGAAAATATTCCACTAAAGGATGGTTTGCCTTCATGGGTGCATCTTCTAACTAGTCTGCAATCACCTATCCTTTTATACCCTCCCTCTCCACATATTGGATTCCATACTCGCTAAGTATCATAACCCATTTAGCCAATCGACCTGTTAATGTTGCCTTAGTTAGGAGATATTTGAGGGGATCAATCTTTGCAACCAACATTGTTTGGCGATTGAGCATATAGTGCCAAAGTGTTTGGGTAGCAAAGACTACTACAAGATAGGCATGTTCTATGTTGTTTTAATTTAATGAATATCCTACCAAGGTATGAATGATGTAGTATAATGCTCTCTCATACCCTGGATCATCGTTTTGGGCGAGAAGAGCTCCTAATACTGACTAAGTTGTTGAAATGTATAGTATCAATGGTTTTCCATTTGTAGGTGGCATTAAAATAGTGGAGTGAGCAAGTAATCCTTGATTTTTTGGAAATATTCCTGACATTTAGGTGTCCACACAAATGGTACTCCTTTCTTGAGAAAATGTTGAAATGGGTGTATTTTGTCTGCCAGTTCTACAATGAAACGCCTGATGGACTGTAACCTTCCTTGTAGTGTTCTTAGTTGACCAATGCTGATAGGAGGAGGCATTTCTGTGATAGCTCTTACCTTATCTAGATCTAATTCAATGCCTCTTCTGGAAATGATATACCCTAGAATTTTCCCTGATTTCACTCAAAAGACACACTTCTTTGGATTTAGCCTGATGTTGTATTCTATAACCTCTTGAATATCTTATCTAGAACCTTCAAATGATCTGCCCTTGTTTCTAATTTAACTATAATGTCATCTACATAATCTTTCATGAGAGTGTGTACAAAGTCATGGAAAATTATAGTCATTGTCTTTTGATAGGTAGCTCCTGCGTTCTTAAGCCCAAAAGGCATAACATTCCAATAGTATGTGCCCCATGGACACATGAATGCTATCTTATGTTGGTCCCTAGCTGTGATTTTGATTTGGTTATATCCAAAGAAACCATCCATGAGGGATATCATATTGTATCCTTTTGTAAGATCTACTATCATGTCTATGTTTGATAAAGGGAAGTCATCCTTAGGACATGCCTTGTTGATGTCTCTAAAGTCTTTGAAAAAGCGGATGCCCCCAATTGGTTTAGTCACTGGCACAAGATTTGAAATCCATTCTACATAGTCTATAGTTCTTATAAATCCAACATCCAAGAGTTTCTTAAGTTTTTCTTTGACCAATAGAGCAATCTATGGATGCATTTTCCTTAACTTTTGTTTGATTGGTTTAATACCTGGTTGTAATGGTAGATGGTGCAATATAAGGTCTGGATCTAGCCCAGGCATGTTAGCTTATGACCATGCAAATTTTATCTGTCTCTTTGCGAAGAATTCCTTAAACTCAAGTTGTTTTGCCTCTGTCAATGATGCTGCAAAGTATATGTGTCAAGGGTTTTCTTATGTATTTATGTTGACTTCAATAGACTCTTCTACTAGCATTGGTAAATTTTCTTGTTCAATAGGGAGAATATTTAAACCTTTATCCTTGCATGCCTCATAGAGTTTTTCACCCTCATATACATCCTTTATTTTGACTGTTTCTTCATCCAAAGGCGCCTTTCAGTTTTCACCTAGGGACTTGTCATTTTTCTCATTTTTATCATTTTTCTTTTTATTTTCATTTTCTCGACTAGAGGTGTAAATAGACTCCCCAAAATATTCTTTGTCATCCAAGTCTATGCTGAAACCAACTTTATGATCACCTCTTGGTATGCCTTCTCGAAGTCCCATGAACTCAACGATTGCTTTGTCTTTCTCAAATGTGTCTATGATGGGTGTACCTTATTGATCCTAGTCGATAAGTTCAGGATATATGAGAGGCATGCCATCATTGGAGTTATTAAATTTGGAAGATGACAAGGTGAATATAGAGTGGTTGATATGATCACAAAAGTTTTGGAATCACTCGTTGTTCATTTTTCGATGGGTAGGTATACTCTGTTGTGGGACTATTGTAAGGGTTGAGTCATCAGAAGATAGTTTTTCAAGGGCTCAAGATGCATGATCAAGGTTTTTCCAATTATAGTTCTTATGCCATTATTCTTTAGACAAGTGATTCCTATGATGGGGACTAGATGGTTTTGGTACGATTTTTATCTTTAGGTCCAATTCTCCAAAGAGAGCATCTATGTTTATGGTAATGGTAGAGGAAACGGAATCCCACTCACAATTGCTTGAGTCAGGAGATTCATCATAAACTAGGGGAAGTGGATCATGAGATTCATCGTAAACTAGGGGAAGTGTTTCATGAGATATCTTGATGTATGCACAAGCACTCACTTCCTCTTGAAATGGCAATGAAGTACTAGGAAACCCAATTCTAAGCGGTTGAAACCCTAGCCCTAGGTATTTCAGTCGTGGTGAGATAGTGATCAGTTCCATCCTATTTTTATGTAGTCCTAACCCAATGTTCCTATCATAGCCTTCATTTTTCATTATCTTAAAGCCTTTTCCATATTGTTCCTTACCTATTTGAATAGACGACGAGGGGTATTCATTGTCTTCTTGATACAACTAGGAGAGAATATCACCTTGATCCACCATTTCTTCACTTAACTCTCCCCATTTGGTCAATGTCACTATAGGGGGAACATGAAATGTGACTACTGATTGTCTTCTATCCGGCATGGGTAGACCATATGCCTTAAGTGGAACCAATTTATTGACACAGTATGATTCCTTCATGTAATATTCTCCACAGCCCTTGTCTTGGATCTCGACCTTAGGAGTGGATGGTGGCGGTTTAAATGAAATGGACTTAGTAAGATGTGATGGGTCAATGTATAGGGATAAAGTGGATGATGAAGCTTCTTGGTTAACTGGTACCTATCATTGTGGAATTTCCCTTAGGCTTCTACAATATTGAAAAGGATCCAGATCACCATCAATCATGATCTTGGTGCCGTTATATGATAATTTAAGAAATTGGTGATATGTTGAAGGTACAACTTTCATTGCATGTATCCAAGGTCTTCCCAATAACAAGTTGTATGGTAGGGTGAGATCCAAGACTTGGAAGCTAGTGTTCATAATTTTTGGGCCAATTCGAGTGTGACAACTCCTTTGGATGATCTTTCCTCATCATCATAAGCCTTGATGACTATGCTCTTAGAGGTGTCTACGCATTCTTTTGAGAATCCTAATGCCTTAACCAATTTTAGGGTACACAGGTTCAAACCTGCTTCTCCATCTACCAAGACTCATCTGATTGTGATTTGATGGACTAGGCCTTCAATATGTAATGGGTTATTGTGATCAGAATTTCCGGTTGAGTAATCTTGTTGGGAAAATGTGGCATGATGTGAGTTGGTTAAATATCCCACCATTTCTTCGAAATGATTGACATCTAAGTCTGTAGTAATAGATGTGTTCTGTAAAGATTTGTTAAGAATGACTCAATGCTCAGGTAATAAAGTTAATATTTCCAAAATGGATATCTATGTGGGATTTTTTCTCAATTGATCAAGGAGATTGTACCTAGACTTGGAAGTCTATGTAGGTGGCTCAAAAGAAGTACTTGGAATAGTTATCTTAGTTTTGCGTGTGTTTACAACACATTCCAGATGCTTCTTAATGATGATGGTATTGATGTTTTCATTTGTAGCTCAGAGGTGATTTATGATCATTCCTTTTCTATAGTCATACTTGGTATTGGTATAATTAGTTGATGGATTATTCTTGGTTCCGGAACTAGAGGCTTTTCCTTTTGTGTGATCATTTAATGGGTCTGTGAAGACCTTATGATCAATTTTCTTGATATTTTTCTGCCCATTGACCTCTATGGTTCCGTTTTCAATAAATTCTTGTATAATATTCTTCACCTGTCGACATTGTTGTAGGTTGTGTCCTTTTGTTCGATGATAGTCACAATAGGCATTATCGTCCCACCATAAATTTTTAAACTATCTAGGATCATATTCTCTTGGTTTCAAAGGTTTAATGAGACTATGTTTAATCAACTCTTTGAAAATTGTCTCGATTGGTTGTCCTAAAGGGGTAAATTCATGTGTAGGAAATCTCCTTTGTGGTCATTGTTGTTGTGAATTTTGGACATAATTGGTTATTTGATCTAGACTATTTGTCATGTCTTGATTTTTTTTGTAACCTCTAAGTGTGATAACTAGTCCCATATGTATGGTTTTAGCATCAACAATGTCATCATTTGTAACATTTTTATTTCTAGACCAGAACTTGTTTCTATTGTTGGGTACATTTTGATGTTGGACGAGTAGGTTTTTTCTTGGTACTTTTATTTCTCCTTTGTCAATAAGCCCTTTTTCAAGGATCATTCCCTTTTGTATGAAGTCTAGGAATGAAGTACAACAATGTACCCTTAATTCACCTCCTAGTTTTGGATTGATATTTTCAAGGAATATCGTGACCTATTTTTTGGGTATTTCAACTCGACATCTGCTAGCTAGACTTCTCCATCTCTAGAAGAAAGTGGTGAAAGTTTTATCATCTTCTTGTGTTATGTGGCACAAGGTTGCTATTATTACTTCATTTTATATGTTATAGGAAAATTGTTCCACAAAATTCTCAGCTAATTCACCCTAGGATCAAATGCCATATGGTAATTTAGAAAACCATTACAGTGCTATTCCTATAAGGGTTCATGGAAAGAGTCTCATCAAGTATGTCGGGTCATATGATATGTCCATGCATGTCATTCAAAATTCTCTAATGTGTTCCAAAGGATTCTTTCTCCCATTATACTTAGGAAAATTTTGTATAATGTATCCATGGGGGAAAGGTGTGATATAAAGCGCTTTGTCGAATGGACATGGACATAGATCTTGCACTGAGATAGTTTGTTTGCCGGACATAGAGATATTGTCCATCTATTGTTGAAGCATTTGTATTTTGTTTTGAAGAACATCTACTTGTGTCAAGGACATGTGACAATGAAAAATCTACAATCAGTGAACCATGTCAAGAAACCAAATATCATTCTACTATCAAGTCTATTCCAAAATTTTGGTATGCATTTTCGATCAAAATTCATGGGCAAACATCAACAAACCTCACCTATCATGAGGTTCATCAAAACAGTATCTAATCTCACCTATCATGAGATTTATCAGATATTGAATCATTTCCTCGCCTATCATGAGGATCATCACAAATAAGATTTCTTCTCACCTATCATGACAGGTTGGTCTTATTTAAATCATCAATCCAACACATCAAGAATTTGGATTATCAATCATAACACTCCAAAGCATGGACATGATTAGAATTGACAAAATCAGGGTTCACTAAATCAAAATGATCAATTCTAACATGGAAGCGCTAAAATAGGTTTCCATAGTGCTAAAGCATAGAAGCACTACTTTATCAGTTAAAAGTGCTAAATCAGGGACCCAAAGCGCTAAATCTCGAAAGCACTATATTAGCACTCTGAAGAGCTAAAACAGGCATTTGAAGCGCTAAAAGACCAGAAGTGCTACAACAGTCCATCAAAGCGTCGTTTTACCAAAAGCGCTAGAACATACCATGAAAGCGTTGATCCACCAAATCAAAGGGCTAAAATCTGGCATCAAAGCACTAATTTTTAACTCCTAAGCGCTATATCAGTGAAAGCACTACATTACCCTATGGAAGCGCTAGAGTTTTTAATGCAAGTGCTAAAACTCAAAGAGCTATTCTACCTACTGGAAGCACTATACCAGAGTGTAAGCTCTACAACGCAGCTTGAAATCTCTAAAACAAAGAAAATGCCTAAATGCCTAAAATGTATAAAAAACAAAAAATCATGAATTACGAGGAGGTCAGGAGGTACATACCAAAGGTCATACGCAGTTGTCCATTGGTGACGTTGAACATGCTCGAAATGGTGAGTGTGGTATGGGATAGACATCTTGCTCTAGCTGGCAGAAAAGTCTCTATCACAAAGATTGTTAAACTCAAAAAGTGAAAATGAATTGGAAAATGACCTTTTTGCACTATATATAATTTTTGGAAAGGTATTTTTGGTGGGTTTTATTGTCTTTTGATTAATTTTATCCAGCAAATTAATTAAAACTCATATACGGGCTATATTTCTTCATCATTTGTTGGGAGATAAATCATTTCTTCATCAAATCATCGAAAAATCATAATTTTTTGAAAAATTTCTAAAAAAACATCAGATCATTTAATTATCTCCTGAGGGGGCATATTATCATCCATCATCTGAAAATCAATGTCTGGGGCATGCAAAATTATTTTTTAATCATCAATCCTGGTAGTAGCAGCAAAATTTTCTTCGAAGCAATGCATAAACACATCACTTCGAAGAGGAGAAAAATATATACACCTAAAATTGGTCTGGAGCATCCGATTAATTAAATATGAACTATTTGATGAATTATCCTGATTTCTTCTACTATTGAATAAATAGAAATATTTATTTATATAGTTCACATTTAAATTCATCTTAATTGAATAAACAAAATAAAATACTTTGTTCAATTTAATTATCAAATCCCTATTTCAATCTATCACATCGATCTTAAATTAATTAAATAAAGACAAAACATGGGTATGTGCAGGATCATCATGGAAAAAACAGGTCCTTAAGTGGCAATGAAAATTCAGAAAATCAAAGTTGGGCAACTTGACATAAAAATTTGAATAAGTTATCTATATTATTTCGAAAATATGTAAGAATAGAATCTGTGGAAAATTGAATGTAGTTTCTAACCTACTAGGTTAATTTTTGTAAAAGAAAAATCTATTTGGTGAAAATTTGAAATTTCAATGGAGTAGTACTAAAATTTCAGGGAAAAAATAAAAAGTAGGTGTCTATCTGACCACCCTAACCATAATAAAATCATAATATTTTTTTATAAAATTTTAGATATAAGTAGAGGACTCATGTTCGGATGTGATGCATATTTTTTTGTAATTTTTTTTCAAATAAATAATTAACTATGAATTTGTTATTAAAATTCTTTAAAAATATTAAAACTCGTATGTCTGACCACCTTAACTTGGTCAAAACTTAATGGAATTCATTTTTTTTAAAATCCTATAGTATGTGAAGCATAGAATGCGAAGCATGTTTTGGATTGAAAAAATGTGATACCGTTTGAAAGTTATAGATGTTTTTCCATTAGACTATCAATCAACACTTTAGTCGTAATTCTAATAAAAAATAAAAAATTATTATTTATTAGATTCTAAAGAAAATATAATTTATACTGGTAGAAAGCTGAGAAGCTCCTTTACAAACCCTTTTCATTTTATCAATTTTACGTAAAATAAAAGTCACCAGCCACATGGGTGAAGTCTAGAAAAACAAGGTAAGTTCTTAAACACATTTTACGTGTTGACTTTTTGGATTGGCAGGTTCGAACCAAATCTCGAGCCTAATACCGAGCCTAATACCAAGGCATTAAATTTTGTGTTAGAATATTAGGTATCTAATTCAAATCAGATATCCGATTCAAATCGAATATCCAATTCAAATTGGATATTCGATTTGAATCCGATATTGGATTTGAATTCGATATATGATATCTTTTAGATCGGTTTTAAAATAATTTATACAATCTTTAATATATTATTTAAAAATGAAATTAAGTTTATAATTTAATATATATAATATCCAATAAAGTTTATAATGTAATATGTTTAATATACAATTTATGGTAATCGCTTACCGAATTATGTATTTAATATATAATATATTATTAAATGTACAATATTTAAATATTATTTCAATATTTTAGTTAATCCATAAATAATTAAATATATATATATTACCAATTTATAAAATATTTAAATATTATCTCTTTCCCTCTCACTCTCTCCAGCTCTATCTCTCTCAAGTCTCTCACTCAATCACCCTCTCTCTCTCTCTCACTCTCCCCTCTCCTTCTCACTCCCTCTCCTTCTATCTCTCCCTATCTCCCTCTCCCTCTCTCCCTATCCCTCCCCCCCACTCTCCCTCTCTCTCCCTCTCACTCTCCCCTCTCCTTCTCACTCCCCCTCCTTCTATCTCTCCCTCTCCCTCTCCCTCTTCCTCTCCCTCCCAC